>OY757010.1:87117772-87562228 GCA_963580285.1 Lucinisca nassula | reverse complement strand
ACCCGACATGGAGATGAAATGACATCTCAAGCCCTGTCGCCCAATGAAACCAATAGGGTTTATTAGCATGGACGGTCCGCCTCGCACCGCGGTTCCTGGACAGGCTTAGATCCTCCAAGCGGTTTAACAGTACTAGTGTGCGGGCCGGATTCAGCTCTGCGTGGAAGCATCATGCAGCCCATATATTTCTTCAAGCCCCTATGGGCGGGGGCTTAAATATCAGACAGAATAAGGGGTGATATATGGACACCCCGTTTTTCATATAAATTGTGGCTTTACAGATTAGGGTGTTCAGAAGACACCGTGGTGTAGTGGCCTCACAAACCAAGGGTCGTGGGGTCTCCAGACAATAATAATAACAATATAATCATAATAATAACAAAACAAAAACAGAAGAACCGCCTTGGAACTGTCAGTTAGAAAAAAAATACTGGGCGGGGGGCTTTGGCACGGAAGTAGCTGACCAATAAAATTAACTAATGGTCAATTCTCAGTACCTGTGCAATAAAATCAACTGTGATGCATAAACACTACGCCCATGATTAATTACAGACACGCATTGTAACACGGGTACGCGCAGTTCTGCAAGCAAAAAGGATTTATTTATTATTTTGACTTATAACGTATAGGGTGCATTCGGAGGAATGCCACATCTTGCTATATTTCATATAAAAATATTCTTATTTTCAATATATTTTAAAGATGTACAATTTTAAGCAAACTGCATTGCACTTATTATGAACAAAAAAAAACAAAACAAAAAAAAAACCTTAATTCGTCACTCATCAATGGTACAGTCTTCACTGTACAAGGTTGCATGTGTAAAAGACTTTATTTATTAGTTTCTTCTCCTAACTGTAAGACTTTGTATGTGCCTGAGCACTATGTCACGCTTCTTAGCATTACGAAAACGCGCCTATTCAAATATATTGACAGTTTAGCCACCAAAAATGAACATTTTCAGTTAAAAAAAATCCGATATTTCGTCTCAAAACATAGATTGTGGGTACTCGTTAGAACCGCATCGACGAGGCAGTTCTAATGAGTATCCACAATCTAAGAAATTAGAAAAAGAATATTTACCCCTGTAAACCTCAGTTTTAATATATAAAAACATTGGTTAAGGGGGTCAAAATTATATAGGCATGTTCGTGATGGCAGTGCAAATCTATGAAATTGAACTTAAACTTTTCTTTCGTTTTTTTTCTCAAGCACCTGCTATTGGCAGGGCGCGACAAAGGAGACCGGTTTTCCGTCCGTTCGTTCGTCCGTTGGACAATCCCTAAACATTTGCGCTAACCCAAATGTTCAAGTCCACTTCTCAAGAACTACTATCTCAGACTGAACATAGCCTGTGGTGAAATTCTTGTTATTTTTGTTTTTTATTATTATTTAAAATAATCTTGAAGGGCCGTAACGCACCCCTACTCCCACAAAAAAGACTTTAATTAACTAAGGCGAATCTCATTTTCAACTCATTTTGGGTCACTTTTCCGTAAACAAAGTAACTCTGTGGTCGGTTTGTGTGTATATGTTGTATTATGGTCCGGAGACCTACAGTACCAAATAAAATATATTCTGTTCTATTCTGTAGCAAAATTTAATCATTAAGATCACCTTTAGAACTGTTCGGATATTGTCCCAATCGCCTTACTTATGTTTCTGCAAACTGAAAAACATGCAGACCCCCGTATATACATTCTTGGTATAAAAGTGGTAAGAATATTCTTGACCACTCTATGACTGTTCAGTTTTTATGAACTTTTCGGAAAGCAAATGAACACTTTCCGCAACAATTTAACTACTCTCCTTAAACTAGAAATTTTGGAAGAAATATAAAACTTTAACGCATGTATGACTAGCGGTCCTTTTTGGGTCATTTGCAAATAGTGTGGAACCAGATCAGATGCCACACAACGCGGCGTCTGATCTCAGTCTACACTCTTTGCTTAACGTACTTACATTTTTGTTAAACTTTCTACACACAAAAAAACTCTGACACCCCTATAATTGGAAATGGACCACTCCAAACTTATGGGTACACAATAACTGCTGAGATATTGTTTACAATGAAAATTAAGCATTATCAATTTCAATGGCCATACAATTTGCACACTCAATAAAGGCTTTTAACGATTGCTTTTCTCCGATCATAAATCGTCTCCAACCTAAGGAGTTTATGCTGCTTTTCCTAACACTAGCATTGGCTGGTCAAATTATCTATGGTCTAATCTCACCAGTAGTGATCCTCCGCTGGACAGTAGGGTCATTTAACTAACATGCTTATAATTGAGTACCGGGTCTGTAAGACTTTCATTGGTTGAAATGCATTATTTAGTTATTTTTCACGATATTCAATTTCAACCCCCGCCCATCCGGACTTGAAGAAATAGATGGCCTGCATGATGCTTCCACGCAGAGCGTTAACTGACTGCACATTAATACTGGAAAACCGCTTAGAGGATCTAAGCCTGCCCAGGCAAAGCGCGTATAAACCCTATTGGCTTCATTGGGCGACAGGGCTTGAGATGTCTTTCATCTCAACGTACGGTCGGGTGAAATCCCACACAATTGGAAGTAACGTCTTGAAAATGACCTATACAGTGTTGACGGGGACGTTAAACCTCAAATCAAACAAACAAATGATATTCAGTTTTACTCATATCCGCTCAAAGTGTAATTATTGTAGGAATGCACATTGCTAATTGTTCAGACATAACGATAACACATCTGTGTGAAATAGACGAGCTCTCTTTCATTTCTCTAAAATGTTAATATTTCTGAGGAAAATTTGTGATATTTTTGCACCCCCCCCCCCACGATTGAGATTCTCGGGGGCATATAGTTTTTGCCCTGTCTGTCTGTTTGTCTGTCCGTCACAAAAACTTTAACCGACATAAAAATTGTCCCCGCGGGGGGGGGGGGGGGGGGGGGGGGGGCATTAGTCGCTTACAGTGACAGCTCTTGTTTTCTTATTTTAACTCGAAAACATGGGTTGTGCGTGCTCGCTAGAACCGCCTCATTGAGGCGGCTATAACGAGTACCCACAACCTATGTCCTGGAGCCGCAATAAGCAAAATAGTGAATACCCCTATAAATCCCAGTTTGCTCTATGTAATGTGGTGTTTAGAGAAATGAAGCAGATATACCAGGAAGGAATGAAACAGCGTCTATTTTAGCCCACCTGGATATTCAAAACATTTTGGAAGGAATTAAGTTCCTTTACTTAATGGCCAAATCATATGACAAAGATATCATTAAAACAAATTAGCCTTACCTTCAATTTATATTGAGGCATTTTTTCAGTGTATTAAACGATGGTGCGAATAGCATTTAAAAACGTCACCCTCATTCGATGGGGACTTTAAGGCGTCACTTCTCCTTTAAAGAAGGCAAAAACACCACAAACGTTCTACTCTTCCTTATGTAAAGGTTTTGACAAGTTAACACTTGTAAACTCCGATTTACGTTTCATAAGGGTGTTATCATATCGAAGTGCAGTTTTTTTTTTGTTTTTTTTTTTGTGGGGGGGGGGGGGGGGGGGTACAGTTCTTGGCAAGAGACCTACTTTATTCTATAACAAAGTTAGGTTTATAATGTATTTTACGCGAGTTTTCTATGTTGATCTGCGTCAGCACTCATAAAAATCAATGTATCGTTCACCATGTTCTTTATTAGATTCGGCTGCTGTTGCTTCCGCGCAGAGCTGAAACTGCTGAGAAACGGCTCACGACTAAGCCTGCCCAGTAAAAGGGATGCGAGTCAGACCGCTCTTTAAACCCCAGCGGTTTCTGTGAGTGGTAGGGCTGCTGCTGCTGCTACTCTTACAACTACCACTGCTACTTCTACTCTAATTTACGTCCCCGCCCATCGAGGCTTGGAGAAATAGATTGGGCTGCACGGTGCTTCCACGTCGAGCTTAAACGGACCGTACTGGTAAACCACAAAGTGGTAGGAGTCGGACCGTCTTTACATATAAACCATTTTGGTAGCATTTGGTGGCAGGGCTTGAGATGTCATTTTATCTATTGACGGGTAAAAGTCCTTCACAATCAGAAGCAACGTCTCCAAAATGACCTAAATAGTGTTGACGGGTACTTAAAATCTCAGCACAAACAAACTTTGCTCTTTTCAAAATCGGATCAACAAGGATTTGCCTTGCATGGATCTTTAACTAATGAACACGGCAGTCTGCTGGGTCACTGGTTTCATATTTTGTGCCATTTATACTAGTTAACGAAAACCGCACTTTTTTACGTATTCGGACTTGGTCCCCGCACATCGGGGCTTCGAGAAATAGATTGGGCTACATGATGCTTCCACGCAGAGCTGAACATGAGTACTGGTAAACCTCTTAGAAGGTCTAAGGCAAAGTTGTGTGAGTCGGACTGTTCAATCAATAAAAACCATGTAGGTTTCACTGGGTGGCAGGGTTTGAGATGTAATTCCATCACAATGTCTGGTAAAAGACCCCCAAAATAGGAAGCAGCCCCTCCAAAATAACCTAAATAGTGTTGACGGGAACGTTTCGGACTGCGATATGTGAAAATGTTTTTGAGTGTATGCAGCTCAGATCAGCCAGTGCATTCATGTAGTCCGAAAAGGCTTTGCTATGTGTTGTATGGGTACCTGGAGATCTTGATCAGATGGCAACTTCGAAAGCCATCTGATCTGGATAATGCACTGTTTTCAAGATAGAGGTTGTCATTTTCCGCAGGATAAGGGTTAGAGGCTATTTTGCCAAGGTGATCCAAGCTATATATATATTTTTTTTCTAGATATTGATGCGAATATTGGGCAACTACTTAAGTCTTACACTTATTGCTCATTTTCCTCCATTTTGTTTTGTCAAATTTTATTGTATTTAAGTTTCCAATTATATGTATGGACTAGTACCTCAGACTACGTAACCTGGGAAGAGACATGTATTTCTTTTATTATGTTTAGCGAACACGATATTAAGCTGTGCGAACAAGATATTATCTTGTGCCCACAAGGTAATATGTTATTCGCACAACTAAATATCGTGTGCGCACAGTATACTATCTTGTTCGCACAGTATATTATCTTGTTTACACAACATAGATCTTGTGCGGACAACACAGTATCTTATGCGCCTGATTAAATTGTGCTAACTAAGTTGTGCGAACAAGACAATATCTTGTACGCACGAGATATTATGTTGTCTGCACAAGATCTATGTTGTGCAAACAAGATAATATGCGAACAATTTAATAACTTGTGAGCGCAAGATAATATCTTGTGCGATAGTATGTTGTCCACACAAGATATTAAGTTGTGCGAACAAGATATTTCTTGAACGCACTTGATATTATGTTTTTTGCACAAGATCTATGTTGTGAAAACAAGATAATAGGCGAACAAGATAATAACGTGTGATTACAAGATAATATCTTGTGCGAACAAGATAATAAGTTGTGTGCACAATATTTTATGTTGTCCACACAAGATCTATGTTGTGCAAACAAGATTATATCGTGTGCACACAACATATTAAATAAATTGCTTGTCCCTTCCAGGGTTCCGTATGAGACTGATCGGTTGTTGAACACATACTATAGAAAAAGAGTCATGTGCAATTTGGTTTGGTGTTACTGTACGAGTGTTTACAAATCAACCATTACCTTTATTTCTAAAATAAAACTTCAACATTGGATAAACTGGCAGCCTCGAATGCATTCCAAACCAAACCAAACAAGGTATTCATTATCATGTGATCAAACCTTTTTGCAGAAGTTGAAGACTTCAAGAAAGCGCAGTCAATCCATTACGATAATGTACACGTGTGAGCTAGTGCATTCTTTCATTCCTCTAAAAAGGCTACTTTATTTGTTATATGTTTCTTATTACGCCTTAATTGCAACCAGCGGGTCGGTATCTCTGCTGGTGGATGATTCGTTCGTCCCCGATGGTATCATCAGCTCTGTATCAGTTCCTTAGTGCTGAGATTGAATGCGGTGCTGACGTCAGAACTCAAATACTGATTTAAATAACTATATTATTGTTATACTTTTATTTCTTTTTGGCAGAATAAAATTCTAATTTTTCTAAAACTAAGACTTGTCAGGTGAGACATGTATCTTAACGGATTTGGTTGCCACTTTTTGTTATATCATTTTTTTGCAAGTCTCGCTACTTTGGACATCTCCTTCCTGATGCCCCGGACTTCGTGGAGTGTGGGCCATGTTTGCTGATGTTGGCTCGGTGGGGGACGCCTATATGTCCTAGGGTAGGCGTCTCTTGCATGATGCCTCCAGTTGACCTGTCTCATGAGGTACGTTGGTCGGTGTGTGCTCAAAGGGTGGGGGGGGGGGGGGAGGTGCTGTGTTTGCCGGGTCTTGTCCATCATCCGTTTCGGTTTCAGAACTTTGCGGCTGAGACACACTGATGAACTGATGAAGATTAAATATCAGAAAGGCCTCTGTGTCACTACATGTGGTATAGTTACGCCTTAATTATACTCAGAACACAGGTTGTGATGCTCGTTAGAACCGCCTCATTGAGGCGATTGTAACGAATACCCACAACCTATGTCTTGGAGCAGAAATAAGCAAGATAGTGTATACCCCTGTAAAGCCCCGTTTTCTCTACATAAAGTGGGGTTTAGAGGGTATTCATTTCACGGACTAGTTAACATAATTAATAAAGAAAACCCTTGTGAAAACCTGTTGTTGCAGTTTGCGACAAGGTAAGACACAGACAGTCTAGAAAGAGTCTTGGAAACTTTTAGGTACCTTGCATTCTTAAACGCAACGCCAAATAATGATAAATCAGTATATTACATGCATAACAGAGAGATTGGCCCTATACTATGATTTCTACCATGATGACTTAACTTTGCTAAGCAGAAATATTTCCTCTGAGCCCTTTAGCTGAAACTACTTTATATGAAAGATACAAGATACCGCTTTTGCGGTGAAATCGGTATATACAAACGCGGGAAAGTTTCAGTCCCGTCGACGTTATTCATTGCGTCATTGCAATGACGTCTGAAACGATATCAACATACGTTCATAATCCGTGGCGTTCGAGTCGGATGCAACGCTGAAAAAAAGAAAACAGGGATATGGTCATTGAATAGGATGTTTGATCTCACAATTAATTTGTTGTATTACTAAACCCCTTTTTTATATGTTTGGTTGGCGGTTTAACGTCTCCGTCAACACTTTAAAGGTCATTTATGAGACGTTGCTTCAAATTTTGTGGGACTTTTTTCCGACATTGAGATGAAATGACATCTCAAGCCCTGCCGCCCTATGAAACTAATAGGGTTTACAGGCATGGACTGTCCGACACTCGCAGCACTTTGCCCGGGCAGGCTTAAATCCTCAAAGCGGCTTACCAGTACTCCTAGGCGGATTGGTTTTAGCTCTGCGTGGAAGCATCATGCAGCCAATCTATTTCTTCAAATCCCGATGGGCGGGGGCTTTGTTTCTTCTTTTTTGGTTCAAAACTGTATAAAGCGCTTTAATAATGGCGCCCATCCAGTTTTTTCCCTCCCAGCTTCTGTAACACTATGCTGATTGAACCGTTAACCTGAGCTGTAAACAGTCAATTGAACGGGAATTCAGATCCAAAATTCAAGATCCAAACTGTCCTAAAAGTCTATGGAAGTGCATGTAAAATACATATTATTCATTTTTCCTGTTTTAAAATATGGGATGTTTAAACCTCTGGAGGTAAAACAATCCGGTAAAGAAACTCGTGCTTCGCACTCGTTCCCAGCTTCTGTAACACTATGCTGATTGAACCGTTAACCTGAGCTGTAAACAGTCAATTGAACGGGAATTCAGATCCAAAATTCAAGATCCAAACTGTCCTAAAAGTCTATGGAAGTGCATGTAAAATACATATTATTCATTTTTCCTGTTTTAAAATATGGGATGTTTAAACCTCTGGAGGTAAAACAATCCGGTAAAGAAACTCGTGCTTCGCACTCGTTCCCAGCTTCTGTAACACTATGCTGATTGAACCGTTAACCTGAGCTGTAAACAGTCAATTGAACGGGAATTCAGATCCAAAATTCAAGATCCAAACTGTCCTAAAAGTCTATAAAAGTGCATGTAAAATACATATTATTCATTTTTCCTGTTTTAAAATATGGGATTTTTAAACCTCTGGAGTTAAAACAATCCGGTAAAGAAACTCGTGCTTCGCACTCGTTTCTTTATCGGATTGGTTTACCCCCAGAGTTTTATAAATTCTATATTTCGAATAGGAGAATGAATGATCTGTATTTATCATATGACGTCGCGTCTAAGAGTGTAATAACGCCATGTAATAAATAAAGGATATTTACTTTTTTGAGATGAATATAAAAAATATTTCATCGAGTGTGATGAAAATATCAGAATTTTCACGAGTGCGAAGCACGAGTGAAAATTCTGATGTTTTCAACACACGAGATGAAATATATTTTGATATTTATCGAAAAAAAAGTAAATTTTCTTTTTATTTGATAATATTTCAGGACACCTACTGTAATTGATCTATCAGTTCTTACGTCACAATTTTTGACTTGGCTATGACGTCACAACTTTCAGTTGCTAACCATAAACAGTCGCCATTTTTAATACAGCATTTTTACAGTTCAGAGAATGCTTTTTCAAGGTATTTTACAGAATTATTTTATAGATAACAAATGAATTTTGGCGAGAAAATAGTCCGGGCTGCTACTGTGAAAATAACATGGTCATGTTATTTTTCACACTGTGAAAATATCATTTATATTTTCACAGTGTGAAAATATCACTTTTATTTGTTTCAGATATGCACTGATTTCACTGCTATGTATTAAATAAATTCCGTAATCCACTAGTGGATTACGAGTAAATATGCAAGTTAGTAAGATGAGCCCCGTTACGTTGCATGTACGACGTCCTTAACGACGTCGCGTTTACTAATAGCGAAATATTCATATCTTTGTAAAACAATCGTGAATAAAATGCGTTTTAAATGACATATGATAAATAGAAGCGTGCATTCGTGCTCATGTATTACTGAATTCTTTAAACTCGTTGAGGAAAAGGGATAAATACTCGGCAAGCCTCGCATTTTATCCCTTTTCTCAATTCATTTAATAAATTCAATAACACATGAACATTCATGTAAGATCCCTTTTTTATCCTATGACGAAGTTGATAAGCAGTGGATAACGTCGTGTAATAAAAATCGACCACACGTGAAACAACACTTTAGCGGTAACGCTTTAGCGGTAACGCCAGGACGACGTCCATGTCAGCCATGCATTTATGTGGATTTTTTTGTCAAATTTAAGGGCGATGAAATCCAATTTAAAGTGTCCATATGATAAAAAGAACCTTACATGAGCGGTCATTTTATATGAAATGTATGAAACTCGCCAAAGGCTCGTTTATAAATTTCATATGAAATGACCACTCGTGTAATATCCTCTTTTTAACATACGTTTGTTTATCGAATTAAATAATGAAAAAATGCATCTGTGTGAGACCTAGTTTTCATATGAAGTTGGGTCTACAAGAGAAGTTATTACACGGACTTGGTACTTGATACGAGGGTAGGCTGAAAAGTTCTGAGCCTGACCAAGATCCAATGGTTTGTCCATGCTGAAAGTGCCTTATTTTTCAACATAGTCTCCCTTCCTGTCCACACACTTCCTCCAGCGATGCTGGAGTCCTTGGATCCCAGTGGTATAGAAGGTCTCATCTTGGTCCCTGAAAACTCCTCCACATAAGCTATCACCTCCTCGCCTGACCGATAATGCTGCCAAGCCAAGTGCTTTTTCATGTTTGGAAACAGGAAATAATCTGATGGAGCTAGATCAGGTGAATACGGAGGGTGATCGACAAGTGTGAAGCCACAGTCATGCGCAGCAGCCATTGCGACAACCAATTTATGAGCAGGCGCATTGTCCTGATGGAACAAGACCCCTTATGTCAAGTTTCCGGGTCGTTTAGCCTTAATTGCTTTTCGCAATTGTTTTAGCAGATCTGCATAATACTCCTCATTAATTGTTCTGCCCTTTTGAAAGTAATCTATGAATATTATGCCCTTGGCATCCAAGAACACTGATGCCATCACCTTCCCTGCAGAGGAGACGACCTTTGCCTTCCTTGGAGGCAGTGAGCCAGGGTGCTTCCATTGCATGGATTGTCTTTTGGTCTGTGGCTCAAAGTGATGAACCCAACACTCATCCTGAGTGACAAAACGGTCAAGAAAACCATCTTGGTCTGCTTCAAAAATAGCCAAGTTGGCTTGTGACAGGTTCAGTCTGGTCAACTTTTGGTCAGGCGTCAAAAACCGTGGCACCCATCTGGCGGAAACCTTCGACATTCCTAATTCACTTTGTAGAATGTTCTCTACTCGTTCACGGGAGATGCCAACAGTGTTAGCTAACTGATTCACAGTTAAACGCCTGTCATCCATCACGGCCCTGTGCACTTGGCTGATGGTTTCCTCAGTTGTTGCCGATGTGGGTCGTCCACACCAGTCATCATCTTCAATGCTGTCCTTGCCATCTTAAAATTTGCTGCCCACCTTTTCACAGTTGCATACGAAGGAACATCACCCCCTAATGTAGCAACCATATCGGCATGAATGCCCTCAGGAGCTAACCCATTTTTATGGAGGTACTTGATGACACCACGATGCCAGATTTTGTCCATTTCCTCAAAAACGTGCTATTATCAATTTTCAAAGTCTAGAATTTCTACGTTATTGCAGGTAAACTTTAACTCATTTGAGTCAAATCAAGTAATAAAGGTTTGGATTTAATGAATACAAAATTTCATGGCTGTTCGATGCCTGCTTCTTGGTCAGGCTCAGAACTTTTCAGCCTGCCCTCGTAGTTTACACGTCTGTGTCAAAATATCGTCGCCTGCGATACTCGCACTACGTTAACATACTTCGTTCTTATTTCTGCTCAAAACATAGTATCTCATGTGTCCTCACCCCACCCATTGGAGCTGGCAGAAATAGATTAAGACTGGACTGCTCAGAGCTGAAACCGACTGAACATTCGAGTTTTCGTAAACCGCGTAGAAGTTCAAATAAAAATCAAAAATGAGTTCCTTTAAGAGCAATGAAAACATTCGTAAGAAGAAGATGGGTCATACTACGTAGTTTCGGCTAATAAAGCCTCATCAGTGACCCTGTAATGATCCGGCAAAGAAAGCCAGAGGAAACATACTGCAATTTTGCAAATATCGAATAGGCAGTCGATTCAAAGACTGGTATAAATCAAAATGGGGTCCAAATAATTAAAAAAACTGTCTAGAATGTGAGTCTAAACCAATAATTTATTTCTGATTTCCCAGAATATTCACGCTGATCTCAAAGGACCAAAAGTAAAATATAAACTGCACTATGGTTGATGTACGGGGAGACGTTTTACGGCCTGCCCAGACATATTGGTGCGAATCTGACCGAGCCTTAAACCCCTGCGGTTTCTTTGGGATGTTAAAAATTTCCACATAATCGGAAACAACGTCTTCAAAATGACGTAAATAGTGTTGACTCGGATGTATGTGTGACAGCAGCATGAATAAAAATATATAACATTGCAAAACTCACTTTGCCTACATAAAGTGGGTTTGTGAGGGGTTCAGTACGTGAACGTTCAGTACGTGAACTGGATAAAGTTTACAAATCAAGTGTGAACAAGAGCAACAATTCTGGCTGCGTTATAGTTCTGAGGTAATCTGTTCCTGATATATCTGAAACATGGATTTAAGTGAGACTGCTTTTTGTGGAATGTCGTCATATAGCATTATGTTGATGACGACGACCATAACGGCCACGAGGACGACGATGATGATGAACCGTCATGTTGTAATTTGAAAATCCCGCTTTTCACAGCTCATGTATATGCAGCGACAATCTACGTTTATTATGCAGCAGGAAGGAATAAAAGAGCGAAAGGCACAAGAAAAAAGTAACGGAAAAAGTCACAGGTTTGGGTAGGAAATAAATAATGGAAGAAAAGTCACAGAAATGGTTTTTATCTTGTTTTTCTTAGAATTGTTTGTGATAATCACAACCATTCATAATGTTAACAAGTCCGAGCAATGAACACCCCTCTAACCCCCATTTTATGAAGAGACTAGAAATGCGTCCAAAGGACACGGATGCCCCCGCGTGAAAATATGCCTATGTTCGTATTAATCCATAGAAAGTTATTGACGGTGTTTAAGTTTTGGACCCTTTTTTCCACATTTGACCTCTAAGTATGACATTGACCTTGGCGGTAAAGACCTTGGTTTTGTGTCAGACAGATTGTCTCATGATGCCCAACATTTCTGCCAAGTAATTTCAAAATCCATCCAGAATAAGAAAGTTATTGACTGCGTTTAAGTTTCGGACCCTTTTTGGAACTTTGACCTCTAAGTATGTCCTTGACCTTGGCGGTACTGACCTGGGTCTTGCACGTGACACACTCGTCTCATAATAATTAACAATTCTACAAAGTAATTTCAAAATCCATCCCAAAATAAGTTATTGACTTCGTTTAAGCCGGCCCCCGCCCATAGGGGCTTGAAGAAATCTATTGGATGCATGATGCTTCCACGCAGAGCTGAATTCGGCCCGCACACTACTACTGGTTAACCGCTTAGAGGATCTAAGCATGTCCAGGAAGCGCGGTGCGATGCGGACCGTCCATGCTAATAAACCCTATTCGTTTCATTGGGCGACAGGTCTTGAGATGCCATTTCATCTCAATGTCGGGTAAAAGTCCCACAAAATCGGAAGCAACGTCTCCAAAATGACCTTTACAGTGTTGACGGGGACGTTAAACCACAAATCAACCAACCAACTTCGCCTTTTTAAGTTTCGGACGGACGAACGGACTGACGGAGAGTGGCAATGCTATATGCCCTTCCACCATTTTTCGAAAGGCGGGGGCATAAAAAGTAGGGCTTACAGTGGTATTCGTATTTTTTCATATTTTGCTCCTCTTCGTGAAGCAATCTGATCTGGGTCTACAATGTTTATTGTTTGCCAAAAAAAAGTATTTTTAAAAAAGTTTGTAAGAAGATGCAGCAGAGTGAATAAACAGTGATAAATAGGCAACAATTTCCAATTCAGGTTTTCTTGGTATCTTTAGGCCAAAGGGTTTGACACCAGGAAATGTCGGGTTTGCAGGTGTTGACGTTACTTTTATTTACTCATTATATATTTTGAAAATGGATGATTTCTATTTTTTCTATTTGTGACTTTTTTTTTAAGTTTTATCTGTGACTTTATTTCCATTAGCCTTTTCCAGTGCCTTTCTTTCCGAACAGCATCGCCGACCCCGACACAAGAAGGGACATTTCCTGTCCGATATTTACGAGGATTAAAACCAGAAAAGAAGACAAGAAAATTAAAACAATAAAACAAAATCAGTAAGAACAGAATGAAAGTTAAAACATCATTGAATGTGTGTGCTCACTCATGTATTTGCTTTGGATAAATGCTTTAGCCAAAACAAATTCATCAGGTTTATGAAAAAAAAAAAAAAACAAACAAGAAGCATTTTGCATTGTTATATACAGTTTAATGCCTTAGTACAAAGGTAATTGTCTGCGTCGCGTGTTCGAGACGTTCGGAATAGTCTTGTCTCCGTATGACCTTAGCTGTTGATGGGACGTAAAACTCAAAATACACAAAAGGTCTATTGATAGGAAAGAATTATAGCATGACACGTTTGCGGTAGAGTGTCAAAACCTCAGCAACGCTCGTTATACACACGATTACGAAACTGACACCTGCTTTATCGACGATAATCATCACTAATCAGCCTGAACACAGCAAGGTCTACATTCGCGATGCGCATTTTGGGTAGTTTTTTTTTTTTTTTTTTTTATTTTGTTTATTTGTTTTTTACTGAATTGAGATTGAACGTCCCCGTAAACTCTAAAAGGGTCATTTTGGAGACGTTCCTTTCAATGTTGTAGGACTTTTACCCGACAAAGCTCAAGCCCTGCCGCCAAATGAAACCAAAAGGCTAATATGCACTGGACGGTCTGACTCACACCAATTTCCTTGGGCATGCTGAGGAGGACCCATTGTTTCTTCGTGCACCTAGTGAGGACTCCGATCAGACAACCCAGATGTTTAGGCTGATATGTGTCTTTGCTGGATGTAATAAGTGTAGAAAATGCATTGCCAGGACTCTTTTATACTGTCTCCAAATACATAAAAATAAATACAAAAAAAAAAAAAAAATAAATAAATAAATAAATAAAAAAAAAATGAAAATAATAAATATATAAAACTACAAAAGAAAATTTAATTTCGCAAATAATGTTTGATTAAAATAAGATCATTTTTACAAGGTTATTCGATGCACAGGCAAGTTAATATGAGGTAGTAAAAACTGGTCACAGGAAAAAAAATCACGGAAAAAAAATCACAAATAAAAAATATAGAAAAAAAAAATCCACTAATAAAAGATTGTACATTAATCAATTTTTCTGATGCCATGTTAAAGATGGTTGGTTATTGTCAATTAGTTCAGTGTTTATATAACTTGCTCAAAGGTGTGAATATTGGTCCTGTCTACCTAATTTGTTGCGTATACCTCGGTAAACCCAAACCTATATATAGAAAAATGGGGTTTACGGATTATCCATTACAGTCCTCATTTTTGCTTTTAAATATAGATTGTGGGTACCTGTTAGAAGCATCTAACTGAGCCGGTTCGATTCAGCACCCACGATGTATATTTGTGACAGAAATAAGAAAAAATGCGTTCATCCGAAAAATGCTACTTCTAGCTAAGTTTAATCTCACGGGCGTATCATTACGCAAACACGCCTATACAAATACATTGCCACATTTATCGCCGAAAAAAATAAAAAGTTCAAGATGAAAAATTGTGATATTTTTCTTATTTCTGCTCAAAATATAGATTGTGGGCACTCGTTAGCACCGCCTCATCGAGGCGGTTCTAACGAGTACCCACAATCTATAGAGCAGGAATAAGAAAAATAAGGTTTACCCCTGTAAACCCCAGTTTTACTATATAAAAGTGGGGTTCAAGGGGGGTCAAAATTATATAGGCCTGTTTTCGTTATGTAATTGTAATGTCAAGACTCTTAAGTGTCTTAAAAGATGGGAAACTCCGTGGTCAGTCCTCGTTAGTCATTGCCAATATTCTGGATTCGAACTTATCAATAAGAACCTCATATAACACATAACAGTCATTATATGCCTTATTTTCGGTTCAAAAACATAGATTGCACCACCCCATTGAGGCTGTCCTAACAACGACCCATAGTCTATATTTAGGCTAAAATAACAAAGACTGTCAAAAGTTTCCATCTAACTTATGTTATATCTGACATGAAAGATGACATTTTAGCAGTGGCACGGGCGTAATACAGAAATGTGAAGACTCTAAGGGATCAACAAGGATGGAATACTCCGTTGCCTGTAGTTGTTCGTCGTTGTCAACACTTAATTTTGAATCATGCTTTTCAGTAAGCTACTCACATAACACTAATGAAAACATTATTCAAACAAATTTTGTGACTTGTTTTTCCGTGACTGTTTTTCCCAAACTTTTTCCCCCCTGTGACTTTTTTTCCTACATTCGTAAAAAACTACCACTGAACCATTGCGGATGATTCTAACGAGCACCCGCAATCTACATTTGCAGCCGAAATAATGAAAAATATCAAGCTTTTATAAATCAATGCACTGAAGCACTTGTATCTGAGTCTAGGTTGGAAAATGATCCTGAACGGTAAGTAAACTGTTGACATTTCGCTTTACTTTTACAGTTTTACTTGTTTGATTTAAAGTTTAACGTCCCCGTCAACACTAACTTTTACAGACCTGCATTGTAAGATATTTGTATAGACCCTGATACGGTATCGCGTACGTAAGCAAACACGGTAGACCATGATCAGACATCGCGTTCAACGGCGTCTGATCTGTGTCTACACTTGTTGTCAAACACAACACTTGATTCCAGTCCAAATTCTATAGATAACACTCTGACGCAATACTCTGACCTCAACGCGGCTATTTTCCTATAAATTTGTTAAAACCACGTGGACTTTAGCAAAGAAAACCTGATACCCATTTTAACTTTGGGTCGTTTGACAAACAATCGACCAAAAATTGAATTTAATTGTTGAGATTTTGTTTGTTTGATCTGAGGTTTAACGTCCCCGTCAACACTGTAAAGGTCATTTTGGAGACCGTGCGTCCAATTTTGTGGGACTTTTACTCGACATTGAGATGAAATGACATCTCAAGCCGTGCCAGCCAATGAAACCCATACTGTGTCGAAGCATGGACGGTCCGACTCGCACCGCAATGCCTGGGCAGGCTTAGATTATCTAAGCCGCTTACCAGTACTCGTTTACGGGTCGGTTTCAGCTCTGCTTTGAAGCATCATGCAGCCCATCTATTTCGTCAGGCCTGATGGGCGCGGGCAGGATTAATTTTTGTGATACAAAAGTATTCGCCGGCCTCTATAGCTCAGTCGTACGCACGTCTGACTGCTGATCAGGAGGACGCGGGTTCGATACCTGCTGGGGTCGGCAACATTCTTTCGGTAAGATTGATCATGAAATCTAGCGGATAGCCGACAGGACAGTAACTTTCCCACAAAATTGCTATTTCGAGCGTAGTGCACAAGGTTATACATGTATATGGCTAAATATGTGACCCAACTGCGTTTGCTTTAAAATTCTTAGCGTATCGTATACCTTGCAAAAACCCGTACGAAAAGAAACGCACTAAAACGTCAATACGTATAAAAACGTTAAAAGCAGTATAGCGCGATAATACGCATAACAATCGGTTTCCTACGCCTTAATATATTTGCTACGTTTTATTCTACGTTTTATTACGTTTCAGGTTGTTTTTTTTTTTGTTTTTTTTTTTTTAGTTATTGCTTGGTATCGCTTCCCTAAAAACGGCGCAAAATTAATGTACATGTAGTAAAGCATAGCCCTCACTACGTAGCGGTGAGACTGAGGCTTTACTCCGAACCACGTAACGTAGAGGCATACACGTTTACGAAATTCGCGGATGTATGGCACTAGAGAAGACGAATAAAAACAAGGATTTTTTGTATTTTTCATGAACGTAATGTTTGTGGGGCGACATATATAAAGGGTATTGTGGGGCTTTATATATGTATAATATATACATGCCTCATATCTGGGTTGGTATTGTGGGGCTCTATATATGTTTAATATATATATGCCTCATATCTGGGTTAACATTTTCTACCACTTAGCTAGGTAAAAAATGTATAGATATAGAGATCAAAGATATCTGGCTTGCGTAATGGAACTAAACAAAACACATAAAACGAAGGATTTACATTTTCGTGAACATTATGTTTGTGGGGCGACATATATAAATTGCAATGTGGGGCTTTATATATATATAGTATATATGCCTCATATCTCGGTTAAAATTTTGCGCCACTTATCTCGGTTTAGACACGACCACCCCATATCATGACCAATTTCTATATATATATATATATATATATATATATATATATATATATATATATATATATATATATATATATATATATATATATATATATATATATATATATATATATATATATATATATATATATATATATATATATATATATATATATATATATATATATATATATATATATATTATTCATGTGCTAGATAATCGGGCGCCTCTTTACTTTTTATTCCCTAGATTATTATAGTTATTCATGAAAATCATTTGACTAAGTATCATCCCTACATTTTGAGTATTATATCCGATAGAGGCTTTTGTCTGTCTGTCTGTCTGTCCATCCGTCTGTACGTTTGTTTGTTCGTTCATTCGTCTTCCAATGGACCCATCCATCTAAATACCCACTAACTTACCCCTCTCTGTAGTGTAACCATCCATCCAACCAACATCCATCCATCCATTGATCCGTTCTAAATTGGAAGCAACTAGGTGGGCGAAATGACTCAGGGGGCGAAAAGACCAGATTTGTGGACGAAACAGCTATGGGTGCAAAATGGGGCGAAACTACCAGGGAGGAACGACTGAGGGGCCGTCTTGTGGTCATAGTATCTTGTTACTCCACTAGCCAGAGGTAAAGAAACCAGTTGGATAAATTGCCTGGAAAGACATCGAATCAGGCCCCAGTCATCTGATGGATGTTTCATCTTCATTTTTTGAGGGCAATATATACACGTCGAGTGAATTGGAAGGAGGCGAAGCAACTAGGTGGGCGAAATGACTCAGGGTGCGAAAAGACCAGGCTTTGTGGAAGAAACAGCTATGGGTGCAAAATGGGGCGAAACTACCAGGGAGGAACGACTGAGGGGCCGTCTTGTGGGCATAGTATCTTGTTACCCCACTAGCCAGAGGTAAAGAAACCAGTTGGATAAATTACCAAAGAAAGACATCGAATCAGGCCCCAGTCATCTGATGGATGTTTCATCTTCATTTTGAGGGCAATATCTCCATGTCGAGTGAACTAGCTCTTGTCGAGAAGACTAGCTCGGACAGTAATTTCGTCATAAGTCGCAAGTTACGTAATCACGGCCAAAATATTTTGCTTATTTCAAACGTTCCATGTTTCATTTCACTAGGGATGTTGCTTCTGGGGGTGTGAAGGGCGTACTTTTGGCGGAAAGTGAAAAATCGTCGGCCAAAATCTCCGTGTTGACATAAATTGACAATTGTTCAGGTCCGTGATAAAAAGTTAGTTTCATTCATACTCCAGCGCTGCAAATTTGCATGGCAAATTCTAGCGGGGTACAAAGTTGAATCATTTCTATGTGGAACTGCATTGCCGGATTTTTTAATAAATAGCTTACAAAGGAGAAAATGGTGATAAAACTCTTCAACACCTACCTTTGTTTACAAGTTTCGTGGCGATGGAGCTAGCTCGAGAATTCCCGGATGTGTCGAGGGAACAAATTTCCATTGACTCATTTTCGAGCTAGTTCCCCTGATTACCACCCGTGAACAACGTCGCATCAACGTCGATACAACATCATGATATTGGATCGACGTTGTTACCACCTTGCATTCACGTTGTGTGCCCAGTGGGTTGTTCAATTTCATTTAACCGTCGGGGCTTGAAGAAATAGATCCGGCTGCATGATACCTCCATCCAGAGCGGAAAGAAATTGCCTGTCTATGGCCTTTAGACTACACCAAGACTATTACCATGTCTACGGCCCTTAGCGTAACCACAAGAAGCACATTGTCTACGCCCCTGAGCGTACAAACGCGTGTTAGGTATTGTCTTCGCCCATGAGCGTAAACACGAGAAGCTCCTTGTCTACGCCCTTGAGCCTACACACGAGTTGTGCTTTCCCGGTGGGCACAAGACGTCTCATCAGCGTCGCCCAGTGGGTCGTTCTATTACATTTAACCTTGTCGACGGTCCCCGTTTACGGCCCCCGCCCATCGAGGCTAAGAGAAATAGATCCGGCTGCATTATACTTCCACGCAGAGTTGAAAGTAATACATTGTCTACGGCCTTTAGCGTATACCACGACTTGTACCTTGTCTACGCCCATGATCGTAACCACGAGAAGCATCTTGTTTACGCCCTTGAGCGTACACGAGAGGGTTAGGCATTGTCTACGCCCATGGGCGTAAACACGAAAAAAACAAAAACAAAAAAAAAAAAACAAAAAAAAAAACACTGTCTACGCCCATGAGCGTACACAAGAGTAGTGCCTACCCCGGTGAATACAAGACGTCTCAGCAACGTCGCATCAAGGTCGATGCAATATAATGACATTGCATCGACGTTGTTACGACATTGCATTCACGTTGTGTGCCCAGTGGGTTGTTCTATTACCTTTGACCGTGTCAACGCCCCCGTCCACGGTCCCCGCCCATCGGGGCTTGAAGAAATAGATCCGGCTGCATGATACTTCCACGCAGAGCTGAAAGTAATACCTTATCTACGGCATTTAGCGTACACCACGAGTAGTACCTTGTCTACGCCAATGAGCGTAATAACAAGAAGAAGCACATTGTCTACGCCCTTGAACGTGCACAAGGGCACAAGGACGTCTCAGCAATGTCGCATCAACTTCGATGCAACAATATGACTTTACACCGACCTTGATACGACGTTGCATTCACGTTGTGTGCCCAATAGGCGGTTCCATTACCTTTAACCGTGTCGACGGCCCCGCCCATCGGAGCTTGAATAAATAGATACGGCTGCATATTACTTCCAAGTAGAGCTGAAATTAATATCTTGTCGCGTTACCACGAGAAGCACCTTATCTACGCCCTTGAACGTACACACTAGTGTTGGCTATTGTCTCTGTCCATGAGCGTAAGAACGAGAAGCACCCTGTCTTCGCCCTTTAGAGTACACACGAGTTGTGCCTTTCCGGTGGACACAAGACGTCTCAGCAACGTCGCATCAACATCGATGCAAAATCATGACGTTACATCGACGTTGATGTGACTTTGCATTTACATTGTGCTCCCAGAGGGTTGTTCCTTTACGTTTAACATTTTCGACGACCCCTGTCTTCGGCTACCTGTCCATCGGGGCTTGAAGTAATAGTTCCGGCTGCAACGTCGCATCAAGTTCGATGCAATATAATGACATTGCATCGACGTTGTTACGACGTTGCATTCACGTCGTGTGCCCAGTGGGTTGTTCTATTACCTTTGACCGTGTCGACGCCCCCCGTCCACGGTCCCCTCCCGTCGGGGCTTGAAGAAATAGATCCGGCTGCATGATACTTCCACGCAGAGCTGAAAGTAATACCTTGTCTACGGCATTTAGTGTACACCATGAATAGTAGCTTGTCTACTCCCATGAGCGTAACATCTTGACGTTTCATCGACGTTGATACGGCATTGCATTCATGTTAGTTGCCCTTAAGGTTGTTCTATCACCTTTAACCTTGTCGATGGCCCCCGTCTATACACCCCGCCCATCTACGCTTAGAAATAGATCCGGCTGTATGGTACTTCCAAACAGATGTTAAAGTAATAACTTGTCGATGGCCTTTAGCGTACACCACGAGTAGAACTTTATCTACGCCAATGAGCTAAACCACGAGAAGCACCTTGTCTACGCCCTTGATGGTTTTTGTTTGTTTGATTTGAGGTTTAACGTCCCCGTCAACACTGTAAAGGTCATTTTGGAGACGTTGCTTCCAATTTTGTGGGACTTTTACCCGACACCGAGATGAAATGACATCTCAAGCCCTGTCACCCAATGAAACCAATAAGGTTTATTAGCATGGGCGGTCCGCCTCGCACCGCGGTTCCTGGACAGGCTTAGATCCTCTAAGCGGTTTACCAGTACTAGTGTGCGGGCCGGATTCAGCTCTGCAGCCCATATATTTCTTCAAGCCCCTATGGGCGGGGGCCGACGCCCTTGAAGGTACACACGAGAGTTTGACATAGTCCACGCCCATGAGCCTTACCACGAGAAGCACCTTGTCTACGCCACTGAGCGTACACACAAGTGTTCGGGATTTTCTACGCCCTTTAGCGTAAACACTATAAGCTCCTTTTCTACGTCCTTAAGCGTGCGCACGAGTACTGCGTTCCATGTCGGCACAAGACGTCGCAACATCGCATCTACCTCGATGTTGCCTCGACGTTGATACGACGTGGAATTCATGTTGTGTGCCAAGAGGTTTGTTCAATTACCTTTAACCTTGTCTACGCCACCCAATCTAAGGCCCCGCCCGTTGGGACTTGAAGAAATCGATCCGGTTGCATGATACTTATAGACGCCATTCTGATTTAATTTCAAAATTCAATATTGGACTTAAATCTCTTCTGCAACAAGGTCTATCGGTACCCGAATTTTATGGTGACTTAGTATATAAATTCAGAAAAATATATAACCGCAATGACTTCAGCACCCAATTTCGTAAAATCATTCTTCGATATAAAAAGATTGGGTACAACATGGATATTATACGACAGACTGCATGCATGGTAGTTAACCCAATCACGGTTGGCAACTTTGCTTCCCTCTTTAATTGCACGCCGGTGGGTCAGGCCTCAGATTCTATGACGGCTCCAACGTAAAGGCTTATTGAAAATTAAAGAGATAATGTTGGTTGGTGCCTGATGCTCTGTCTCTGGTCGGGATCATCGGAGTCTAACTGTTGGTTTTCTTTTGCTCCAGCATTTCAGTGGTTTCTTGCTGTCGAGTCCTCACCGTTGTCTCACCTCTGTGGTTCTTTGATTTCTGTGTTCACGGAGATGTTGCACTGATGAGTTAGGAGGCCTTCATGCGGACTGAACAAATTATTTGTCTAAATCGCGACGGAAGTAAGGGCGAGGATTGTGGCCACGTAAAATCGATTTAAGCCCCCCAGTGGAAATCTTCCACTGACCGTTCCAAGGCGGCTCTTCTGTGGCGATTTATTTATGTTGTTGTTTGTTACTTACTGTGTGTATCACTTGTGTCTTTTAATTTTGGATGGCCATATGGCCATTTTGTGGGAAAGTAACTGTCCATATGGCCTTCCTTTGTTTAGGTTTCCATTATGGTCTGGTCGCTTAATGTTTGTATTTCTTTCCCTTTGGTGTCTTTTATGGATGGAGTAAGTTAATTGTATCAATTCCTGATCTTTGTTTTACTTCTACTTTCCACGCAGAGCTGAAAGTAATACCTTGGCTAAGGCCTTTAGCATAGGCCACGAGTAGTACCTTGTCTACGCCCATGTACGTAACTACGAGAAGCACCTTGTCTACGCCCTTGAATGTACACACGGGTGTTGGACATTGTCTACGCCCATGAGCGTAAACACGAGAAGCACCCTGGTCTACGCCCATGAGCCTACACACAAGTAGTGCCTTCCCGGTGGGCATAAAACGGCTCAGCACAGACGCATCAATGTCGATACAACATCATGATGTTGCATCGACGTTGATACCACTTTGCATTCACATTGTGTGCCCAGTGGGTTGTTCAATTACCTTATACCGTGTCGACGGCCCCCGCCTATCGGGGTTTGAAGAAATATATCCGGCTGCATGATACCCCCACGCAGAGCTGAACGTAATACCCTGTCTATGGCCTTTAGCGTACACCAAGACTAACTAGTACCTTGTCTACGCCCATTAGCGTAACCACAAGAGGCACATTGTCTACGCCCTTGAGCGTTCCAAACGAGTGTTAGGTATTGTCTACGCCCAAGAGCGCAAACACGAGAATCTCCTTGAATGAAAACGAAAGAAAGATTGTGGGTTGAGGGTAGCGTCGATGGTATGCTAAGCGGGTTGGATTGTCCGTTCCTTAAGGCCCGTTGTGAGCAGTCATTTTAGGCTTTCTTTTGTGGGATGCGCTCTGGTCTGGTCTTCCTTCTTCCGTGGTGAATGCCGTATGCAGTGGCTTTATGCTTGGGTGGATTTGAAATTTAGCCACCCACCTAAATGGGGTAATGGCCAAATGTGACCGACTCAGTATATGAAGATAGAGTGTTTGAGTTTTACGTCCAACCAACAGCTAAGGTCATACGGAGACGGGACCTAGGTTTAAAGACTCATCCGAAAGTCTGGAGAAGCCCGGGATCGATCCTGCGATCCCTGGTTTACAAGGCAAGTAGCGTAACCACTGCACCACGGAGGCTTCTCAGTATATGAAGAACTGGCGTTTCAGACACCTACTGTAAGAACCGACATCTATAAAGAATCGTTCTTCCCTCGAACCATTGGAGATTGGAATGCCCTTCCCCATTCGATCATTTCCACAGCTGAAGGTGCAGAGGATATTTGTTTGCTTGTTTGATTTGAGGTTTAACGTCCCCGTCAGCACTGTATAGGTTATTTTGGAGACGTCGCTTCCAATTTCGGACCACTTTTACCCGACATTGAGATGAAATGACATCTAAAGCCTTGTCACCCAATGAAACCAATAGCGTTTATAAGCATGGACCGCTTTGTCTGGGCAGGCTTAGATCCTCTAAATGGTTTACCAGTAGTCGTGTATGGTCGGTTTCAGCATCGGACCCATCAAACGCGAATTGATGGGTCCGAGGTTTCAGCTCTGCGTGGAAGCATCATGCAGCCCGTCTATTTCTTCAAGCCGCGATGGGCGGGGCCGAGTGCAGAGGATAGTGTAGCTATGTTTATAGCTTTGATGAGAGCTAGGGACTAACTTTCCATATCACAGGTCCTGGTGTATGGATGTCGTCACCAGTAACAATTCTGAATCTGATAGATAACAATCAAGGACGAAACGACTCGTCAAGGGCGAATCTACCCACCCCTGAATAAAGTGTGGAACGTGATAGCTCAGTGGTTAGTGCACTTACCTCTGATGCTAGAGGTCATGGGTTCGATCCGCGGAAGCGGCAATAAATTTCGGTGTCCGAACACGCTCCATTGGCATCATTTGCAGGATGAATGCCATAAAGTGCACCGTCCTTCGGACGTTAACTGGAGTCCCCCTGTGCAGGGAGAACCATCCCCTGTGCAGGTAAAAGATCCCTACCGTATTTACATTATTACTGTGTAGCCTTTTTTCCTGCAAACCTGGGGTGTATGTAATGTACATATGCGGTAATGGTCAAATGTGACCGACGCAGTATCAGTAGAAGAGAGAGAGAGAGAGAGAGAGAGAGAGAGAGAGAGAGAGAGAGAGAGAGAGAGAGAGAGAGAGAGAGAGAGAGAGAGAGAGAGAGAGAGAAATACGCTTCGACCGTCTGGAGCCCTCACACCAAGACAAATGTTACGAAGGTGGAACAGGTGCAGAGACGTGCTGCCAGATGGGCCAAGCATGAGTACTCCCCTCTCTCGAGTGTGACAGCCATGCAGAAGGACCTGGGATGGAGATCTCTTGAACATCGCAGATATGACCCAAGACTCATCATGTTCTATAAAATAGTACACAACATAGTTGCAATTGAACTCCCATACTACATACAAACACCACCACGCTTCACACGACACATGCACCCTCTATCCTTTAGGCAACTTCAGGTTAATTCTCATTACCTAAAGTTCTCCTTCTATCCCTATTTTCTATCCCCGGTTACCTGCTCACATCGCTACTCTTCCTGACTTAGATCTGTTTAAGAGAGCAGTGACTTGTATTCAGTACTATGCTGACCATCTTTGTTTTTAACCCATCTTTTACTATGCTTTCATCTACTAAAATTTTAACCATAAATCTTTATCTTTTTCACCCATCTGACACCCTGTGCCAGGTCTCTTAGTCTTCTCACTTTAGTCTTTACTAACTCCAATGCACACCTCCTGCCAATAACACTCGAGAGAGGGGTCGGCAGTATTCAAGGGATAGATAGAGTGACACGATCATGAGATCACTAGACATTTTACCCACAACGGAAACACCCGATCCTTTCCGATGCGTGACGTCAGATTACCATTACAATTCCTGTTTTTCTTGTAACAAATGATATGAAAAATAGCCATAAGTTTGTGTAGGCAAGGTCGCTTCCCGCTTACAATGAATTCATCTGAGAGCAGAATGGAAACGTGCTCCTCCCCCGATGAAAGAGTGGATTTGAAAAGGGTAATTTTAGTAAAAAACACTTTTTGCTATTTTCTGGTCGCCATTTTCTCCATTCCATTTCCCATGTTTGCGACAAAGGATCGGTGCATCCACTTCATTTGATTGTCAGAAGCTGAATAATATATCATTTAATGTCTTACCAAAGTCTAAGAGAAGGATGGTTCGATAATCTTATGTCATGTATGGTATATCTTTCCACTTTCTCGCCCCCGCCCATAGGGGCTTGAAGAAATATATGGGCTGCATGATGCTTCAACGCAGAGCTGAATCCGGCCCGTACTCTAGTATTGGTAAACCGCTTAGAGGATCTAAGCCTGTCCAGGAACCGCGGTTCGAGGCGGACCGTCCATGCTAATAAACCCTATTGGTTTCATTGGGCGACAGGGCTTGAGATGTCATTTCATCTCATTGTCGGGTAAAAGTCCCACAAAATTGGAAGCAACGTCTCCAAATGACCTTTACAGTGTTGATGGGGACGTTAAACCTCAAATCAAACAAACAAACTTTCCACTTTCCTGCTGGTTTAACTCCCTTTGTCCAGGAACTAGGGACTCTGAATAAAACCGGTAATCTGAAAGACCGAAATCACCACTGCAGTCACACTGGGAATGATAAATTACCATTGTTAGGTGGAGTGGGGGTGTGGTAGGGGTGATGTGTGGTTGGGAGAGGTAAGCCTCAAAGGTAGGATGGGTAGAAATTTAGGAAGGGTGCGTAGTAGTTAAGGTAGGGCGGATAGTAGTACACCTGGATCACGTTATAGCACGGTTTGTTATAGCAAGAATTCTTATATAGCACAGTTTTGCTTTGGAACCCAAATTTTCCTCAACCATAGTGTTTCCCCAAGCCCTATATAGCATGGTGCAGCACCATGCCCCTTTTCTCTAGCGCCATGCCATTTTTTCAGAGTCATGCCCTTTTTCAGATAGAGTATTATAAAATGGGAATCGAGACAATTCATCGACAAGACAATTCATCGACACGGTTTTTGGAGACAATTCATCGACACAACTGAAGACAACTCATCGACACTTTTTGAAGACAATTCATCGACACATTATTATGTTGAAATTGTACACAACCTGATAAAATGAAGACTGTTTTGAATATAAAATTATCTATTGATCAAAACTACGAATTAAAAAAAATTAATTCAATATTTTGGCTTATTGACCGTTTTAACCGCAATAGTTTGCCTCGTCTGATTTGATGTCGCAAAAAGTGACTGTCGGGGTGCTGTCTCAAAGTAATTGAGGATAGCATGTAGCTTTTAGGATGCTGATTGCTATGTAGTGGCAATATTGATAGTACGACCACTGGAGTTGAAGGATAATTTAGCCTCGAGATTTGTACAATTCGCATTTAGATACCTAATTCTGATCATGAGGCGTCTGAGCTGGGCCTACACTGTTTGCCAGGGTACCCCTTTTGGGGTATATGGTACTAAATGGGTTAAATGGGATTAATTACGTTTACGTTCCATATTTCTGCCTATAAACGTTAGGCCTTATCGTTAGAATCATTTTGATTTGAGCAGAATCTTATTTAATGCTGAAGTTTCAGCTTGACATAAAGCCTGTATTGGCGAACAGTGAAGCTTTTGACGAGACTGCGTGGATAATTCCCTATTATTATCAATATTCGAACAACAAAAATTTAGGGAAAAATGCAAACATACATGTAAATTACAATCCAGCTTCACTTTCCATCTTTTTTATTTTGATTATGAAAGTTTTGAATAATATTTGACCAAGTTCCGTATACATTTTCTTTTATGCGGTTAAAATGGTCAATAAGCCAAAATATTGAATTATTTTTTTCTAAATTCGTGATTTTGATCATAAACGTGTCTAATAGATCATTTTATTTTCAAAACAGTGTCTTCATTTTATCAACTTGTGTATAATTTTAACATAATAATGTGTCGATGAATTGTCTTCAAAAAGTGTCGATGAGTTGTCTTCAATTGTGTCGATGAAATGTCTCCAAAAACCGTGTCGATGAATTGTCTTGTTCCCATAAAATGTTGCCCTACATTTTGGTCCAAAAATCACTGAAATTGACCAAAAAATAACAAAGTTATGCCTGTTTAAATAAGGACTATATTAGATACCTTTTAGCAATAAATTGTTGCCTTTTTGACAGTCCACCAATATTGGTTGACTGAAAATCCCCCTGTTTATTGAACTTAATTACATCACTTTAAGAAGTCATAACTGTGTTTTGATAACAAGTGTGAGTGGCACCAATTAAACAAATGAAGTGTGAAAGTGTGCCTGACCAGTGTCATGTCAGTGTTTATGTGTATTAGAGAATGGGAACTGTGGGCCAAACATGTTCCAAACTTATCTTGTCTTTTTTGTAGCAGTGATCAGCTTGCTTGCTCAACTTAAACTACTTGTTACCAATGGTTAATATGACATATCTCTTCACTTAGCATAAAAAGACAGGCAGTATAATTTAGCACAAAGACAAAGAGTAAGAGAAGGATCTTTTTATTTCAAGTTGAGAGATGTGCAATTTTAGCAAGGTGTTGCAAATGAATGTGCCCTTTTTACACGGCCGTTCATATTTAAAGTGCCCTTTTACATATTTTTGCATGCTGAAAGTGCCCTTTTTCCTGACCAGCACCATGCCCTTTTTAGGAGCTGGAAGAAACACTAAACCATCATTTACAACTTTATTTCCCTCCGACATGAACCATGAGATTGGAATGCCCTTCCCGATTCAATTATTTCGACAGCTGAAGGTGCTGAGGATTGTGTAGCTAAATTTGCCTCTTTGGTTAGAGCTAGGGACTAACTTCCCACATTACAGGTCCTGGTGTATGAATGTCATTTTACGTGTCACCAGTAACTAAGGCTGCCACGATTAATCGGATAATTGATCGATAGATTCCAGAAATATGATTATCGATACTGATTTTCCGTAATCGATTATTTTCTTAGTAGAATTTACCAGCCAAAGAAATTTCGTAAATAGCTAGATGAGTGGCAAACAGTGCAGACCCTGATGAGACGCCGCGTTCTGCGGCGTCTCATCTGGGTCTACACTGTTTGCTCCGGCCTGTCTGTGCAAATACCTAGAGTTAAGTACAACATATGGTAAGAGTCATATTCAGACAGAAAGCCAGACAGGTAAAATAATGACCAAACAGGGCCTGACAAATCCAAAAAATTTCCACTTGCCCACCGGGCAAGTAAAATATTTTTGCACTTGTCCAGCTCAAAATCTTACTTGCCCAGGATTTTGGAACTCAAAGTGGGGTTGGATGTGTGTGTGTGTGGGGGGGGGGGGGGACGACGATGACGACCAACATTTATAAATATAATCCAAGGTTTCTGTCAAGTTTCAAGCACAACCACTTTCAATTAGGGTCTAGTTATTTCATGTTAGTGTTTATTTCCCTTTGCTGTCTCTGATGGGAGCTCAGGGTTAATTGTCTCAGTTCGGTAAAACGATAGAAAAAACTGTTGTTGTCACAGTCAATAACGATACCTTTCAAGTTAATTGCTGACATAATACCTTAACCGATTAGCAATTTAAGATACAGTTATATTAACTCATTTAGCTTGACACGCATGATAAACACGAGCTGCAGCCAATATAGATCAACTCAAAAGATCAGAAGTGTCAGGGCAGCGAGATAAAAGATTAAAAGAATGCAGTTTATTTAGCTTGCAATTTATTGATCCAACCAGAAGACGAGAACCCACTCTATCACAAACGAACCCAAACGTTCACACCCACCCTACAAGCAAGTTCATTGCGATCATCATTTCCGCCATCCAAATCGTCGTCCACAAACCACAACTCCCATTTTTCTGCACGCGATCGGTAAATGACGTCATCCCGTGATCCTACCCCAGCAACACTACACGTGTTTAACGTCATTGTTTTATTTTAATGGGGCTTATCTCTTTCATAAAAAAAATGTTTGGAACCGGTAAAAAAAAATTCTCGATAGCTAAACGGTTGTTGATAGAGGCGCGACTAATCCGCGGTTACCAACATTAAAACATTCTACTTTTTCCGCCAGCGTCTGCTATTTGGCGCCAAAATATAACCATTCACGAGATAGTAGAATAGTCCGTTTTTACTACCGTAAGATGTAGCAAATCGTCTTAGGAGCTATTAAATCATTTTCACATTGATTGTGGATTAAAGGGATAAACGCAAATTACAGACAATCTTATTTTCACACCTTGTCACGCTTATCGATAGCGCTGGCGGTACACACTACACCAGAAATGAAAGACACGCGCCGCCGGGCAATCATGTTAATTGGTAATTATATGACAGGGATTAACTATAGTGTCATAAATGAACCGTTATAAAAACATGGGTGGTTTCATCTCTGAATTGCCGACAAAGCAGGAATTATTGTGATTTACTTACTGGTCTAGTTTTACTGTATTTAAGGACTCAAAAGACCGACGATTGTAGACGATTTTTTGCACTTGCCCGACCGGGCGTCGAAAGGTCAAAGTGCACCTGCCCGGCGCGATCTCGGACTTGTCCCGGGCGGCCGGGCAATGGATTTGTCAGCCCCTGACCAAATCTCCAGTGATTACGGTACATGACCAATTAGTTCGAACACCCTAGCAGTTCGAACACCAAAAATTATTTTGAAGCTGCGGCTAAAATCTTTCTCATTTAATTCGAACACCGATTTTTTTTCATGAATCTGATTTCCTAATAGTTCGAACACAAAAAACTGCAGAAAAAAATGTCCCCTTAAAGAGGCGTTTCCCGTTATTCTGTGGTTATCATTACGATATCGTGTTTTTGTTGCAAATAGTTTCTGCCACTCGCGGCACACAATTTTCCACTATGGAAGTTGACCCAGAGAAAAGGCTTCGGAATGTGCCGCTTCGAATTCCAACCAAGGCACTTTGTTTATTGTCTCTTCGCAACACTAATTTGCTCTCCTTAAATATTTTTTGGCATATTTAAACGATTTGAATAGCTGAAAGATGTCAAACGGATAGCAGCTAAGCGTGTCAATGCATACCGTGTGCAGCGGACATCCGGTGTTGGTTCAAGTATGCATGGACTTGACTTAAATGAGCACAGTATGTGTGTATGTTTGTTATTTCTCCGCCCAAGTTGTAACATAGCACGGACTGGTCGTGATGTGCATGCACCTTCCCCATTGTGTGCATGTGCATCGCCAGTGTACACGCTATTTATGAACAACACTTTATTACTTATACTAGATAATTCACGTGCTATTATTGCACGCCAATGACGTCAGCATCAGCGTGGCATCGAGAAACCAATTTCACGTGATTTTCCTCCGAGTACTCCGGTTTTCACCCACCTCTTATTAACGATCAGCTCTATAAAAGTGAAATAATATTGAAAGGGTCGTAAAATCAAAACGACGCCAACAAACAAATATGCGTGACACCGAAGATAAAAGCTGACGTCAAAATAAGGCTTTTAAGGTAGTTTACATACGGTCTGCAGTTAACTCGGCATTTGGGGCCCCCGCGTATCGGGGCTGGGAGAAACAGATTTGGCTGCATGATGTAGCCACGCCAAACTGTAACCCACTGCACATAAGTACTGGTAAATCACTCAGGTATACGCCTGCCCAAGCAAAGTGGTGCGAGTCTGACCGTCCATGCATAAAAACCCTGCTGCAGGGACTGGGTTGTCAGTTTATCTCAACGTCGGGTAAAAGTCCCACAAAATTGGAAGCAATATTTTCAAAATGACCTAAATAGTGTTGACGAGGGCAAAAAACCTCAATACAAAAAAAATAAAAAAAAAATGGCGATTGGGACTGTTTTTAGCCGCGGGCAATAAGGGTTTTCGCATAGTCAATGTTCAGTGCGCACCCTTAGCCCCTTAACGACTCTTAGAACGTTGTTTCTTTGGGTTAAGGTTCCTTCGACTTACAGCATATGTGAACGAACAGTAAATGTTCTGGCGAGACTGCATGGATGTGCGGGCTAGCCATAACCTTTTCTGTTCGCATATGCAATAACGACTGTTTTCTTATTTCAAAGTAATAAAATTCAAAGAAATGAAAAAGACAAGTTTTAATATCTCAATAAACCACTTTTGTACAAGAATGAAATTCAACAACAATAACGTGCATGCAGTGAAAACTCAGATAAGCCTGCTCATTCCCGTAGTCTAATCAGTCTTCGCGATGTCCGCTTCTGTGGTAGGCTAGGGATACATAGTTTCTTTCGGCAGTCAGCGAATACTGATCAGACTGTGTCTAGGTGCAGGCTGATCTTTGTCTTCGGTGGGGGCACGTGGAATTGGATTGAACCCGGCTCACAAACGAGCAACTACGCTGTTTGGGACAGCTCGAGTGAACAGAGAACACATAAGGCTGCGCAGTCTCGTCAGAGGCTTCGCCATTTGCTCAAACAGTTTGCGGAGGTTGCACATGCATCTTCTAACAACATTTTTCACATCATACAGTGTAAATACATAAAACTGAACAGGCTCTGTATGACCTGAGCTGTTGGTGAGACGTAAAACTCATACACTCACTCACTTATATGGTACAAAACGGGTTAATCTAGTTTCCTTGACAACACCTTGTGATACCAACGAATCTGAATAAATGATCAAAGAATACCTTAATTCACTGAGAATCTCCAAAAGGATGACAGCTCTACGTGCGAGTCGGACCGTCCATGCTTATAAACACTATTTGTGACCCTCAAACCACACCCTTACTGGGCTGTACAGGAGTATACACTCGTTTTCATTTTCCTGCTCAAGACATAGATTGTGGGTACTCGTTAGAAATGCCTCGCTGAGGTGGTCCTAACGAGCATGCACATGCTATGTTTTGAACATAGATTGTTGGTTCTCGTTAGAAATGCCTCGCTGAGGTGGTCCTAACGAGTATACACGTGCTATGTTTTGAACATAGATTGTTGGTTCTCGTTAGAACGGCCTCGCTGAGGTGGTTCTAACGAGTACAAACATTATATGTGTTGAACAAAAATATGAAAATATCAGGTTTTTTATTTGAAAAAAAAAAATCATATTTGGATAGAAAAATTTAATAGGCGTGCTCTAGTTGGTAAAATGCTGCTTTCATAATTATGTGTCTCACACCTTAACATCATCTTAGTCACAAAGATCAATGAATGGGTCATCTATGTCGTCCTCGTCAAACCCGGAAAACTCGTCTGTCTCCTCGTCACTGTCGAGTAGGTCGTCCTCTGGGATCAAGTCGGGATCTCGGATCATGTGGTCCTCAGCACCTCCTAATGCTGTCGAGATACCGGTGACTTTGAACGACTTGCTGATGTAAGTAGTCTGCTGCAGTTCGTTTTGAACACCTGCCATCCAGTCTATGAGCTGCTGACGTGATGGCCCCCCAAGGACAAGGCTGTCCTTAGCCTGGGTTTGTCGGTCCTGCATGAACAACGTCCATAACTTTCGCAGCCTGTCTTTGTATGGCTTGTTTACTACCACATCCAGGGGCTGCGCCTTGCTCGTGCAGCCTCCGGGGATGATCGCTGGATATGTGTTGATTCTCTCTAGCTCAGCGCGGACATTGGCTGTGATGTGGGCTGAGAATGAGTCCATTACTAACAATGCTGGACGCCGCTGTGTGTATGGGCGTAAGATTTCTTTGATCCACCTAAGCATCACATCCTCTCGCATCCATGCTTTGTCGTTAAAGGACAATACCCATCCCCGTGGAGCGTGAACATCTTTCGAGTCCCGTTTTCCTTTAAATATAGCCATGGTCGGTAGGAACTCACCAGTGGCAGTGACGGCCAGAACAGCTGTGAAACGTTTCTTCTCGCCACCGGTTGTTTTAACGCGCACATCTTTTTCTCCTCGCCTGCTTAGTGTTGAGGCAGGAACGGTGTCAAATACCATCGGCACTTCATCCATATTCAAAATGAGCGCATCCTCATCGAGTTCTTTGTGATTTCTCAGCTCCTTTAAATGTTTATAAAAAACTTTCAGTCTCAATTCCAAGTCAGCCGGCAGTTTTTGAGAGAGGGACGTATGCCGCCGTAAACTGAAATTATTCCTGTCCATGAATCGTGTGAGCCACCCTGTAGATGCCTGGAAGTCTGGATACTTCTCCTTTGTAAGTGTCAAAATATAGCGACGCACACTATCACGACTCACGGGTAGCTGATGTTCTCTTTTTTCTATCACAAAAACTGCCACTTTTTCTTCTATTTCCTGGTCGTATGTTAATTTACGTCCACCGCCCACCTTGCGACCGCCTCTGTGTCGCGGAACATCTGCCAGTTCTTTTTTCCATGTTGCCACAGTACTGGGAGCAATACTCCATTTTTTTGCCGTTGGTCTAAGACCACAGAGCTCTACCTCTTCTAAGATCTCCCGTTTTTCTTTCGGCGTGTACAGGGCATATTTGCCTCTCTTCGGAGACGGCTCGTCCACTTCAGGTTCGTCCTCTCGAATCAAGAAAATATCCTTGGTAGGTGTCTTCCTCGGTCGACCGACTGGGCGTTTTGGTGTCACTGGTGATTTTGGCAGTGGATTGTCACGCCACTCACGGGGTATTGTCTCTTCGACAGAGTTGGCCTTCCGAAAGAAACTGTCGATAGTCCTCTGCATGTTTAAAGAGCACTGCTTTATTCCGTTCACTCGCGGTTCATATATCCAATTTAATCAAAGGCACAGATAATCGTGTATTTTTGTTTGACTTTAAGGACTGTGTTATGAAGAGGTGATTTTAAAGCCAAGGAAAATCCGTCCGTTTTAAAACAAAACAATTTCATTGGTTAATTTATGAGTGATATACATCACTCATGATGATTGGATAATCGCTTTGAGATGATACGTATGCGCTATCTGGGAGACCCTGATAATGCCGAGTTCCGGGGACATCCCGCTACTTTCAATGAACGTGACACATACAGTAAAATTCCGCTACTAAGACCACATAAAATTAAGACTAATTGCTTTTAAAGGCTTATTTAGTAGGACGCAGTTATTCTTTCCTTGTGTTTTCTACATACAGAGTCCTCTGATCAGAGACCACCTTGTGTTGTTCAAAAGTGGTCTTTAAGACCACTTTTTCACAGTCTCAAAAGTGGGCTTAATATAAAAAGTTTACTGTACATATTTGCTTGACACTTTAGCTGTTGTCAGTTCGTTGTGTTCCATAAAAAACACCCGCACCAGCATAATGCCGGGACATGCGTACGTATGTTCGTCCGTCTGTACCTACGTACGTGTTCCTGTAACCTCGTGTAGGGGTATCTGTGTTCCACTGATACATTTCTAGTTATCTTCTCAACCCCGTTTCAGGGATTTTTGTCATTTTTCTCATTTCTGGTCTAAAAATAGGCCAGAACCGCCTTGACCATCACGATATAGCAAAACAGGGGTTTACAGAGTGTATATGTCGCCCCCGCCCATAGGGGCTTGAAGAAATATATGGGCTGCATAATGCTCCACGCAGAGCTGAATCCGGCCCGCACACTAGTACTGGTAAACCGCTTAGAGTATCTAAGCCTGTCCAGGAACCGCGGTGCGAGGCGGACCGTCCATGCTAATAAACCCTTTGGTTTCATTGGGCGACAGGGCTTGAGATGTCATTTCATCTCAATGTCGGGTAAAAGTCACACAAAATTGAAGGCAACGTTTTCAAAATGACCTTTACAGTGTTTACGGGGACGTTAAATCTGAAATCAAACAAACAAAACAGGCTGTATATGTTATTTTTCTTACTTTTAATCAGAAACATAGATTGTGGGTACTCGTTGAGGCGGTTCTCATGGGTGCCCACAATCTATCTTTTGAGCAGAATTATTAAAAGATATCAGATTTTTTTTTTTTTTTCATAAAATTTTCATTTTTTTTTTTCTGGTAAAATTCTTAATGTCGGCAAATGCGGGGTAAAGCGAGGTATGACAACAAAGACAATTTAACATGAAGTGATGCTTGTTCTTGATTCAACTGAAATGACAGGAATTTCTGTTTAAGCCCGCTTCTTATTCAAAACAAGATTTTGGGTGCTCGTTAACGAGCACCCACTATCTATGTTTATTCTGCTCATAATTGTTAAAATGCTAACAACTGTTGGACTGTAACATGAACTGAATAAGTTTCATGCTCAGCTGAGTTGAGCAAGAAAACGTTATAAAACCTCAGGGTTAGAAGAATGATTCGGTTTCTCATCAGGGTCTACACTGTTTGCCTGTAACGAGTAAATTTCTGTTAACCCTTAAACCGCCGCTGAGAAAAACTACATCTGAAAATGTCGTCTGCTTATCTTCTTACATTTTTTTTTTAAAAATAGTTTTGCTTACAGACAACCAGTGTGGACCCTGATCAGAATGCTCATTCTGATCTAGGTCAACACTGTTTAAAAAAAACGAGTTTTAAAGTAACCGGCAGACGACAATTTTCGTGACTGTCATTTTAAAAAGGAAGAAAGTTATAAAGAAAAGCCCATTTTATTTTAATGGGTAAGAATAGTTCAAAAGGCGTAATGGTGTCCAAAGATTTATAACATGTCGCTGTTGGTGATAAATTTACATGATGAACTCATTTTTATTAGACCCCCTGTACTCACTGACTGCCTGTGACCAATTTATCTAATATAGATCAAAGGGCCACGCACTGCCAGAAATTTATATTTGTAATTGTGATATTTATAGCTATTGGTCGCGTGCGGGTTTAATAGGGCCACGGCAAGGAAAACAATGCTTTACAAAATAGGAATAAAGAAAGAACACAGCCTGATCCAACTGCGCGGAAGTCTTTCAGATTTATCTAAATTTACCAAAATTAAAAAATGATCTTGCATATATATGCCTCTGTACAATGCTCTAGACAGAAAACGACCAAACTGTTCATATTTTACGTAATGGTTTTCCCATGATCGACCTTTAATGAGGCGGCGCTCAGCAGTATCTACAAAATGGAAATAACGCACGAGCAGAAGAATCACACCAGCCTGTGTATTCACGCTATGAACGGACTTGGCTGGTCGGACTGGACATATCCGGGAATATAGACCATTACCAACCCACAAGTGTGCGCAGTGGATTAGAGGAGCCTGCTTTACGCACATTTGAAGGAAGTATTGAAGGATTTTTTTTTTGCTATGCCCTAACTAGTGGCCCTAAATTGTGGTGCTGAAAATAGCATTTCTCCGCTAAAGTCACCACAAAGCAACTCCCCAAAAATGCCAAGCTGAAAGTAAAGGACTTGAAGTCAGCCTGCTTTTTTGGCCCCCGCCCATTGGGGCTTGAAGAAATAAATGATGCTGAAACCGACCGCACACGAGTACTCGGGTAACGGCCGCGGTTGTTCAGTCAGATACACGTCTGACTGGTGCCCAATGAAACCAATAGAGTGTGTAAGAATGGACGGGCCGACTCGCCGCAATTTTTTTGGCAGGCTTAGACGTTCTGAGCGGATTACCAGTGCTCGTGCGGTCGGTATCAGCTCTGCGTTGAAGCATCATGCAGCCCAACCTATTTCTCCAAGCCCCGATGGGCGGGGCGGATAGTACCAGATCAGATGATCATGCAGTTTGTGAATTGAATGAATATGTTTTATGAAGTAAATTGATTGATTGGTACGCCCCCGCCTGTCGGGGCTTGGAGAATCTAAAAGGGCTAAGCTTGTTGCGAGACGAATCCATATTGATTTCATTGGACGACAGGGCTTGAGATGTCATGTATAATTCACCCCAATGTCGGGTAAAGGTCCCACAAAATTGAAAGCAACGTCTTCAAAAAGACCTAAATGGTGCTGACGGTGACGTTAAACCTCAATTCAAACAAATGACTGGCTGATAGTCGAAAATGGATGTGAGTGAATTAATTTAATCAGCAGGATATGGGTTAACCCATTGTTTTCTAGTCAATTATTCCATTGCTAAATGTTAGACCAGTCCATTTGTGATTTAAGAGGTTTGTTTTTCTTTCTCGGGTTTTTTTTTTTTTTTTTTTTGTTCTTTTTTGACGGGAAGTCCTGTTGTCAGATGCTGCGGCATCTGATCGTGTATGCACTGTTTGCCAATGTCCCGTTTGCGGGTTAACAGATACTCAGGCTGATATGACTTTTTCTCGAAATACTCTGGTTCAGGTTAGGTTTTGTCATGTGTGATGTGTTATCTCATTAAGCACGATAAATATGTATCTGATATACAAATACCCAGGCGAGTCCAATTGACACCCTACTGTTATAAAAATGACAGAACTTTTAGTTCGGATAAGTGGTTTTCCCAGACACATAAAAGATCTCAAGGAGTACGAACATCGTTCATTCCATCCTTCCTGCAGCACAATGAGCTTTGAATATCCCTGCGTTGTACGAGGCTTTCATGTCTACAGAGTTTACTGGGATCCGGTGATCGGCGAGACGTTGTCAACGCAGCCTGATCCAGATGGCAGACAGTTTGGCGATAAATACAGCGTGGCGGTGATGAAGGATGGCATAACTTGTGGCCATCTACCCAAAGAAATTTCGCGCTTTGCAAAGTTTTTCATCGTGCACGGGGGAAGCATTACGACAACAGTGACCGGAAAGAAAAAACGATCGAAGATGCCCCAAGGTGGACTAGAGGTGCCGTGTATCTACACGTTTGCCATCCAAGGGAAAAATGCGACTAAAATTATTCACCGTCTCAAAGAAAAGCTAAAGCTTATTAATAAAACATGGTAGACCATAAAACTATAATGGCACCAGAAACAACATGCCCTTTTCAGGGCAATAAAAACACTTCGAAAGTGCTAACCTTTAATAGCGTCTTTTTTTTATTATTTTAGTTTATGACCCTTCAAGATTTCGAGCCGCTATTCAGAGGAGGGCGAAAAAAAAAAAAAAAAAAAACTGTAGAACTTGGCATCTCACATGTGACCCGAGCGAGGCTCAAACCACTGGTGAATGAGATGATGATGATTAAGAGTCAGCGCTGTTACCAAGCAATGCGGCGTCCAATCAACGCATATGCAACACCATGCGCTTCAACATCGGTGCAACGTCATGACGTTACATCGATGTTGATGCGACGTTGCCCTGGGATCTCAATTATGTTCTTGTTTATATTATTTGAGTCGTTAGATTGCATGCTTTACAACAATTACACAAAGATCAGACAGTTCATTAGCAGTCTGGTCAGCAATTGTTATGTTTGCTGATTGGATAGTATGATCACTAAAGCTGCCTTGTACAAACATTTATATGCCTCTTAGGGTTTTCGGAAACTGAGCAGGCTGGTTGGTCTCATCTTGTTAACAGGCTCTCTCATAGCAAGGATCATTAATAACCTCAGTGGTTTGATAGGTTAAGATCGTGTTTTCCCGGTCACGTTCGGCAGCTTTCATTTGATGTATCAAATAGTTCGAACATCTGCAAAATTTTGATTCGCTATTTTCTAATAATTCGAACACCCGGATCAGTATTTATTTTTTTGGCGTTCGAACTAATTGGTCATTTACCGTACTAATCGATTATTTATCGATATGGCAAGACCGATAATCGATTATCATTTCAGCACCGATTAGCCAGCCCTACCAGTAACCATTCTTATTCTGACATTAAAGTGCAGTAATATGGTAGATAATACTGTAGTTGTCACGGTCATAACAGCTCAGCTTGCCCAATTAGCAATTACAGATAATTGAGTTTTACGTCTCACCAACAGCAACGGTCATACAGAGACATGACCTTGGTTCAAAGACTCATCCAAAAGTCTGAAGAAGCTCGGGATGGATCCTGCGACCCCTGGTTTACAAGGCGAGTAGCATAACAACTACACCACGGAGGCTTCTATTAAAGATAGTTATATTTATAAACTCATTTACCTTGACACTCATGATGCAGCCCCTGCCCATCAGGGCTTGAAAAAATAGATGGGCTGTGTGATGCTTCTGCCCAGAGCGGACTGACTCGCACGGCTTTGCCTTGGCAGGCTTAGATCCTCTAAGGGGTTTACCACTACTCGCATGACGAGTACTGGTAAACTGCTTAGAGGATCTAAGTTTGTATGGAGTTTTATGGCCCAGTCAACACTATTTAGGTCATTTTTGAGCCAGTCAGTTTACCTTTTAACACTTTCCTGGGCAGGCTTATACGTAACCGGTTAACCAGTACAGTGCATATTCTTTCGCCAGAAACTGACAACTGCCCTTCTTGAATCAGCGGAAGCGAGAGAATGACCCTAGAAAAGATTTCATGATCAATCTCCACGAAAGAATGTTGCCGACCCCGGTGGGAGTCAAACCCGCGTCCTCCTGATCACCAGTCAGACACGCATCCCACTGAGCCACTGAGGCCGGTGGACCTTCCATGCTATAAACCCTGTTGGGTTTCATTTGGCGAAGGGGCTTGAGATGTCGTTTCATTTCAATGTCGGGTAAAAGTCTCCCAAATCGGAAGCAACGTCTCCAAAATGACCTAAATAGTGTTGACGGGGACTTTAAACCTCAAATCAATCAATTGACATGCATGATTTAGCCGATAAACTCAAACGTTCAAAATGGTCAGCTTAGAGAGATGAGAGAATAAAGAATGCAGATTAGTTCATAATTTAATGATCCAGCCACCCCTCCATTCAAAACGAGTCCAAACTTTCACACCCGCTCAACAAGCAAGTTTAAGGCATGAACCTCTGACCTTGACCTACTTTAAAGAAAACATTGTCATTGGTCATAACTTTTGAACCGTTTGAGATAGATCCTTCATGTTTAGCATGTAGGTGTCAGGGAAGAAAGAGAAAAATAAATGGAAGTGTAGAAACAGAAAAAAATAACAACATTCCCCCTCTACCCGTACCTGCCATCGGGACTTGAAGAAATAGATGGGCTGCATGCTGCTTCCATGCAGAGCTGAAACCGACCGCCAAGGGAAAGTGGTGCGTGTCGGACCAACCATGATTATAAACCCTTGGTTTCAATGGGTGACAGGGCTTGAGATGTCATCATATCTCCCCGTAAATTTTTTTTCGGAGAGACATATTGTTTTTCCCCCGGGCGTCTGTCTGTCCTTCTGTCACATTTGTGTCCGCTCTATAAATTGAAAACCGCAGAAATGTTAACCACCATGAGACGATGTGTTGCGTGCATGACCCAAGTTGGTACCTCAAATGTCAAGGTCGTACTAAGAGGTCAAAGGACAAAAAAGGGCCTTTTTTAGTGTTCAGTCAATAACTTTCTTATTCCTGGATAGATTGTGAAATTACTTGGCAGAAATGTTAACCATCATGAGATGATGTGGTGCACACTTGACCCAGGTTGGTACCTCCAAGATCAAGGTCATACTATGAGGTCGGAGGTAAAAAAGTTTGTTTTTTTGTATCCAGTCAATAACTTTTTTATTTCTGGATGGACTTTTTTAAGTAACCATGCAGAAATGTTCACCGTCATTAGACCATGCGTCATGTGCAAGACCAAGGTCCATACCTCCAATGTCAAGGTCATACCTAGAGGTCAAAGGTAAAAAAGGGACAGTCAATAACTTCCTTATTCTTTGATGGATTATGAAATTACTTGACAGAAATGTTTATCCTCATGAGACGATGTATTGTACCTCAAAGGTCCAGGCCATACTTGGAGGTCAAAGGTAAAAAAGGGCTTTTTTGTGTACGGCCAATAACTTTTTTATTTTTCTACGAACATTTTTAAAGTTACTTTGCAGAAATGTTCATCTTCATTAGATGATGTGTTGCACACAAGACCCAGCTCAATACCTCCAATGTCATGGTTATACTTAGAGGTCAAAACGGGGGAGACATCTTTGTTTTTGTAAAAAAACAAATTCTAGTTTCATCTCGATGTCGGGTAAAAGTCCCACAAAATTTGAAGCAACATCTCCAAAATGACCTATATTGTGTTGACGGGGACATAAAACCTCAAATCAAACAAACTGCCCTTACCTGCTGAAAGGACTGCAGGTCTTGCCCAGCTATAAACCAGTATCATTTGGATGCCCCATTGACACAAAGTACAGACCCAATTTACCTCGCCCAACTACCCAACATATAGGCCTGAGCAAACAGTGTAATTTGCTGTAAACCCAGATGAGATGCCACAGAATGGGGTGTCTGATCAAAGTCTACACTGTACACTGTTTGCCACTCATCCAGCTATTTAAGACAGTAGTACAGTACAGTAAATGTTAAGACCACCTTTGGGACTGTTCAAAAGTGGTCTTAAGACCACTTTTGAACAGTCCCAAAGGTGGTCTCTGACCAGTGGACACTGTATGCAGAAAACACAAAGAAAAAATAACTGCAACCTGCCAAATAGGCTTTTTAAAGCAGAATCAATCTTTTATTTTAGGTGGTCTTAACTCTTATCCTGCTGTTCACGACAACCCGTATCTTTGCAAACAGTGCAGATCCGGATCAGAAGAAGCCATCTGATCAGGATCTTAACTGATTGACATTCAGTTTTTGAATTTGTAGGAATAAATTACATCAAATAATCTAATTGGTTAAGTCAGAAATGGGTGTGGCTAAACTGAATATTCAGCAGGATAAGGGTTAATAGCCGAATTTGACTGTATATGTATATTGTACTGGTTCAAATTTTAGAACAAGTACATGTATGGTAAGGAGTTGAGATGTCTGAATAATTAGGGTAACTATTTACACTGTATTCATGTATTTCAGGCTGAAGCCCTGTCCATGATTAAACCAGTCTCGCAGAGAATGGAGGAACCATCACCAGAATTTATTCAAGAAAGGGACGCTTGTACAAAATATTTTGACAATTGGTCAGAAAATAACCAAGTACTGTTTTTAGAATATCTCTTGTCTCGTATGTGTCATTATCAACATGGACAAATCAATACGTTTCTCAAACCTATGTTACAAAGGGATTTTATCTCAGCACTCCCAGGTAAGTGTTTTGCATGCCACAACACAGACTTTCCTACCCTTACAATTTGGTCGTAAGGCTTACTGTTTTCATGTGCAAAGTACGACCTTACAATCCAGGCTGAATTCCGTACGATTTTCGGTGTTTGTAAAAAAGACAGGTAAATTGGTGCGATTATCCCGCTTCTGTTCAGGTAAGCACACGTTTATACCGGAACAAGACAATACTTGTCGTTCCTGGCTTACTCTTGTTGCGAAATTAAAGGGGGTCTTTCATCTGCGCCCATGCATGTTTTTAGCTCACCTGACCGAAGGTCATGGTGAGCTTTTGTGACCGTAAGATGTCCGGCGTCGTCGTGCGTCGTCCGTCGTCCGTCGTCCGTCGTGCGTAAACTTTTTCTTGTGAACAAACTAGAGGCCACAGTTTTGGTCCAATCATCATCAAACTTGCTCAGAATGATCATCATGACAATATCTCGGTCAAGTTCGAATATGGGTCATGTCGGGTGAAAAAGTAGGTCAGTAGGTCAAATCATAGAAAAACCTTGTGAACACTCTAGAGGGCACAGTTTTGGTCCAATCATCATCAAACTTGCTCAGAATAATTATCATGACAATATCTCGGTCAGGTTCGAATATGGATCATGTAGGGTCAAAAAGTAGGTCAGTAGGTCAAACCATAGATAGTCCTTGTGAACACTCTAGAGGGCACAGTTATGGTTCAATTATCATCAAACTTGCTCAGAATGATCATTGTGACAATATCTCGGTCAAGTTCGAATATGGGTCATGTCCGGTCAAAAAGTAGGTCAGTAGGTCAAATCATAGAAAAACCTTGTGAACACTCTGAAGACCACTGTTTTGGTCCAATTATCATGAAACTTGCTCAGAATGACCATTGTGACAATATTTCAGTCCAGTTCGAATATGGGTCATATCGGGTTAAAAAGTAGGTCAGCGGGTCAAATCATATAAAAACCTTGTGAACACCCTAGGGGCCACAATTTTGGTCCAATCATAATCAAACTTGCTCAGAATGATCATCATGACAATATCTCGGTCAAGTTTGAATATGGGTCATGTCCGGTTGAAAAGTAGGTCAGTAGGTCAAATCATAGAAAAACCTTGTGAATACTCAGGAGGCCACAAGTTTGGTTAAATCATTAATCTTGCTCAGAATGGTCATTGTGACAATATCTTGGCTAAGTTTGAATAAAGGTCTTTTCGGGTCAAAAAGTAGGTCAGTAGGTCAAATTAAAGAAAAAACTTGTGAACACTCTAGTTTTACATAGACTTATATAGGGAAAATCTTTAAAAATCCTTTTCTCTGAAACCACAAGGCCTAGGTCTTTTATATTTGGTATGAAGCTTCATCTAAAAGACCCCTAACAAGATTATTCAAATGATAGTGCTGAGGCCAAAAATGTCCCCGCCGCCGGGCCCTTTGGTTTTACATAGGCTTATATAGGGAAAATCTTTAAAAATCTTCTGCTCTGAAACTGCAAGGCCCAGGACTTTGATATTTGGAATTAAGCTTTATCTAGTGGACCCCTACCAAGATTGTTCAAATTATAGTGCTGGGGCAAAAAAAGCCTCCGACTGGGACCCTTTGGTTTTACATGGCCTTATATAGGGAAAATCTTTAAAAATCTTCTTCTCTGAAACCGCAAGGCCCAGGACTTTGATATTTTGTATGAAGCTTCATCTAGTGGACCCCTACCAAGATTGTTCAAATTATAGCCCTTGGGCCAAAAATGCCCCCGCTCAGGGGCCCTTTGGTTTTACATAGACTTATATAGGGAAAATCTTTAAAAATCTTCTTCTCTGAAACCACAAGGCCTAGGTCTTTTATATTTGGTATGAAGCTTCTTCTAAAGGACCCCTACCAAGATGATTCAAATTATAGTGCTGGGGCCAAAAGTGGCCCCGTCCCGGGGCCCTTTGGTTTTACATAGACTTATATAGGGATAATCTTTAAAAATCTTCTCTGAAACCACAAGGCCCAGGACTTTGAAATTTGGTATGAAGTTGCATCTAATGGACCTCTACCAAGATTGTTAAAATTATAGCCCTGGGGCCAAAAATGCCCCCACTCTGGGGCCCTATGGTTTTACATAGACTTACATGGGGAAAATCTTCAAAAATCTTCTTCTCTGAAACCACAAGGCCTGGGTCTTTGATATTTGGTATGAAGCTGCATCTAGTGGACCTCTATCAAAATTATTCAAATTATAGCCCTGGTACCAAAAATGTCCGCGCTCCGGGGCCCTTTGGTTTTGCATAGACTTATATAGGGAAATCTTTAAAAATCTTCTCTGAAACTGCAAGGCCAAGGCCTTTGATATTTAGTATGGAGCTTTATCTAGTGGACCTCTACCAAGATTGTTCAAATTATAGCCCTGGGGCCACAAATGCCCCCACCCCGGGCCGGGGCCCTTTGTTTTTACATAGATTTATATAGCCCTGGGGCCATTTGGTTTTGCATAGGCTTATGTAGGGAATATCTTTAAAAAAAATCTTCTTCTCTGAAACTGCAAGGCCCAGGTCTTTGAAATTTGATGTGTAGCTTTATCTAGTGGACCTTTGCCAAGATTGTTCTAATTATAGCCTTTGTTGATGTTTGGTATGAAGCTTCACCTTTAAGACCTCCCTCAACATTATGCACATTAAAACCCTGGGGCCAATAATGGCCCTCTCTGGGGCCCACTTGTTACACTATGGATCAGGTGAGCGATCCAGGGCCATCATGGCCCTCTTGTTTCTTTAAACTTTGTATATTAATAGGAAGTGTCTCCTGACAACCGGTTGTCAGGAGCATTTTTGCTATCAAAAATGCTCCTGACAACCAGCAATATTTTTCCAATAAAAACCTATGATATTAGTATTATTTTAGTTCCCTTTCAGTATTTCATGGTTCTTGATGCATGTTTAATGGGTTTTTTTTTTGCCATTTTTAGCTCACCTGTCACGTAGTGACAAGGTGAGCTTTTGGGATCACTTTTTGTCCGTCGTCCGGTCGTGCGTCCGTGCGTGCGTCCGTAAACTTTTCTTCAAACGACATCTCCTCCTAAACCACTGATCGGATTTTGACCAAACTTCACAGGAATGATCCTTAGGTGGTCCCCTTTCAAAGTTGTTCAAATGGTTCTGGTCCGTTGCACATATAGGTCACAGTAGCCAAAAATAGATTTTTTTCACGGAAAACTTAAAAAATCTTCTTCTCTGAAACCTCAAGGCCCAGGTCTTTCATATTTGGTATGAAGCTTCATCTGGTGGACCCTTACCAAGATTGTTCAAATTATAGTGCTGGGGCCAAAAATGCCCCCGCACGGGGGCCCTTTGGTTTTACATGGGCTTATATAGGGAAAGTCTTTAAAAATCTTCTTCTCTGAAACCGCAAGGCCCAGATCTTTGATATTTGGTATGAAGCTTCATCTAGTGGACCCCTACCAAGATTGTTCAAATTATAGTGCTGGAGCCAAAAATGCCCCCGCACGGGGCCCCTTTGGTTTTACGTGGGCTTATATAGGGAAAATCTTGAAAAATCTTATTCTCTGAAACCGCAAGGCCCAGGTCTTTGATATTTGGTATGAAGCTTCATCTAGTGGACCCCTACCAAGATTGTTCAAATTATAGTGCTGGGGCCAAAAATGCCCCCGCACAGGGGCCCTTTGGTTTTACATGGGCTTATATAGGGAAAATCTTTAAAAATCTTCTTCTCTGAAACCGCAAGGCCCAGGTCTTTGATATTTGGTATGAAGCTTTATCTAGTGGACCCCTACCAAGATTGTTCAAATTATAGTGCTGAAGCTAAAAATGCCCCCGCATGGGGGCCCTTTGGTTTTACATGGGCTTATATAGGGAAAATCTTGAAAAATCTTCTTCTCTGAAACCGCAAGGCCCAGGTCTTTGATATTTGGTATGAAGCTTCATCTAGTGAACCCCTATCAAGATTGTTCAAATTATAGTGCTTGGGCCAAAAATGCCCCCGCACCAGGGCCCTTTTGTTTTACATAGGCTTATATAGGGAAAATCTTTAAAAATCTTCTTCTCTGAAACTGCAAGGCCCAGGTCTTTGATATTTGGTATGAAGCTTCATCTAGTGGACCCCTACCAAGATTGTTCAAATTAAAGTGCTGGAGCTAAAAATGCCCCCCGCAAGGGGGCCCTTTGGTTTTACATGGGCTTATATAGGGAAAATCTTGAAAAATTTTCTTCTCTGAAACCGCAAGGCCCAGGTCTTTGATATTTGGTATGAAGCTTCATCTAGTAGACCCCTACCAAGATTGTTCAAATTATAGTGCTGGGGCCAAAAATGCCCCCGCACCAGGGCCCTTTTGTTTTACATAGGCTTATATAGGGAAAATCTTGAAAAATCTTCTTCTCTGAAACTGCAAGGCCCAGGTCTTTGATATTTGGTATGAAGCTTCATCTTGTGGACCTCTACCAAGATTGTTCAAATTATAGCCCTGAGACAAAAAAAAGGCCCCCGCCATGTGGCCCTTTGGTTTTACATAGACTTATATAGGGAACATCTTTAAAAATCATCTTCTCTGAAACACAAGGCTTAGGTCTTTGATATTTGTTATGAAGCTTCAGCTAGTGGACCTCTACCAAGATTGTTCAAATTATAGCCCTTGGGCCAAAAATGCCCCCGCTCCGGGGCCCTTTGGTTTAACATGGACTTATATAGGGAAAATCTTGTTTTACATAGACTTCTATATGCAGGGTAAACTTTTAAAATCTTCTTCTCTGAAACCAGAAAGCCCAGGTCTTTCATATTCGATATGAAGCTTCATCTTGTGGACCTCTACCAAGATTGTTCAAATTTTAGCCCTGGGGCCAAAATTTACCCTGCCCGGGGCCCACTTGTTATGCTTTGGATCAGGTGAGCGAACCAGGGCCCTCTGGGCCCTCTTGTTTAGTATTCAAATGAACATAATTCATTTAATTTTCATTCCGATTTTTAGCTCACCGTCACGTAGTGACGAGGTGAGCTTATGGGATCACTTTTCGTCCGTCGTGCGTCAGTGCGTCCGTAAACAATTTCTTTAAACGACATCTCCTCCTAAACCACTGTTCGGATTTTGACCAAACTTCACAGGAATGATCCTTAGGTGGTCCCCTTTCAAAGTTGTTCAAATGGTTCCTGTCCGTTGCACATCTAGGACTTTGGGGCCAAAAATAGATTTTTTTCACCAAAAAGTTAAAAAATCTTCTTCTCTGAAACCACAAGCTCCAGGTCTTTGATATTTGGTATGAAGCTTCATCTAGTCGACCCCTACCAAGATTGTTCAAATTATAGTGCTGGGGCAAAAAATGCCCCCGCTCCGGGGGCCCCTTGGTTTTACATGGGCTTATATAGGGAAAATCTTTAAAAATCTTCTTCTCTGAAACCGTAAGGCCCAGGTCTTTGATATTTGGTCTGAAGCTTCATCTAGTGGACCCCTACCAAGATTGTTCAAATTATAGTGCTGGGGCCAAAAATGCCCCCACTCCGGGGCCCTTTGGTTTTACATGGGCTTATATAGGGAAAATCTTTAAAAATCTTCTTCTCTGAAACCGTAAGGCCCAGGTCTTTGATATTTGGTCTGAAGCTACATCTAGTGGACCCCTACCAAGATTGTTCAAATTATAGTGCTGGGGCCAAAAATGCCCCCGCCCCGGGCCCCTTTGATTTTACATGGGCTAATAAAGGGAAAATCTTTAAAAATCTTCTTCTCTGAAACCGCAAGGCCCAGGTCTTTGATATTTGGTATGAAGCTTCAACTAGTGGACTCCTACCAAGATTGTTCAAATTATAGTGATGGGGCCAAAAATGCCCCCGCCCTGGGCCCCTTTGATTTTGCATGGGCTAATATAGGGAAAATCTTTAAAAATCTTTTTCTCTGAAACCGTAAGGCCCAGGTCTTTGATATTTGGTATGAGGCTTCATCTAGTGGACCCCTACCAAGATTGTTCAAATTATAGTGCTAGGGCCAAAAATGCCCCCGCCCTGGGCCCCTTTGATTTTGCATGGGCTAATATAGGGAAAATCTTGAAAAATCTTCTTCTCTGAAACCGTAAGGCCCAGGTCTTTGGTATTTGGTCTGAAGCTTCGTCTAGTGGACCCCTACCAAGATTGTTCAAATTATAGTGCTGGGGCCAAAAATGCCCCCACTCCGGGGCCCTTTGGTTTTACATGGGCTTATATAGGGAAAATCTTTAAAAATCTTCTTCTCTGAAACCGCAAGGCCCAGGTCTTTGATATTTGGTCTGAAGCTACATCTAGTGGACCCCTACCAAGCTTGTTCAAATTATAGTGCTGGGGCCAAAAATGCCCCCGCCCCGGGCCCCTTTGATTTTACATGGGCTAATATAGGGAAAATCTTTAAAAATCTTCTTCTCTAAAACAGCAAGGCCCAGGTCTATGAAATTTGGTATGAAGCTTCAACTAGTGGACCCCTACCAAGATTGTTCAAATTATAGTGCTGGGGCCAAAAATGCCCCGCTCTGGGGCCCTTTGGTTTTACATGGGCTTATATAGGGAAGATCTTTAAAAATCTTCTTCTCTGAAACCGTAAGGCCAAGGTCTTTGATATTTGGTATGAAGCTTCATCTAGTGGACCCCTACCAAGATTGTTCAAATTATAGTGTTGGGGCCAATAATGCCCTCACCCTGGGGCCCTTTGGTTTTACATGGGCTTACATAGGGAAAATCTTTTAAAATTTTCTTCTCTGAAACCGCAATGCCCAGGTCTTTTATATTTGGTATGAAGCTTCATCTAGTGGACCCCTACCAAGATTGTTCAAATTATAGTATTGGGGCCAAAAATGCCCCCGCTCCAGGGCCCTTTGGTTTAACATGGGCTTACATAGGGAAAATCTTTTAAAATTTTCTTCTCTGAAACCGCAAGGCCCAGGTCTTTGATATTTGGTATGAAGCTTCATCTAGAGGACCCCTACCGAGATTGTTCAAATTATAGTGCTATGGCCAAAAATGCCCCCGCTCCGGGGCCCTTTGGTTTTACATGGGCTTATATAGGGAAAATCTTTAAAAATCTTCTCTGAAACCGTAAGGCCCAGGTCTTTGATATTTGGTCTGAAGCTTCATCTAGTGGACCCCTACCAAGATTGTTCAAATTATAGTGCTGGGGCCAAAAAACCCGCTCCGGGGCCCTTTGGTTTTACATGGGCTTATATAGGGAAAATCTTTAAAAATCTTCTCTGAAACCGTAAGGCCCAGGTCTTTGATATTTGGTCTGAAGCTACTTCTAGTGGACCCCTACCAAGCTTGTTCAAATTATAGTGCTGGGACCAAAAATGCCCCCGCCCCAGGCCCCTTTGATTTTACAAAGGCTAATATAGGGAAAATCTTTAAAAATCTTCTTCTCTGAAACTGCAAGGCCCTGGTCTTTGATCTTTGGAATGAAGCTTCAACTAGTGGACCCCTACCAAGATTGTTCAAATTATAGTGCTGGGGCCAAAAATGCCCCCGCTCTGGGGCCCTTTGGTTTTACATGGGCTTATATAGGGAAGATCTTGAAAAATCTTCTACTCTGAAGCCGTAAGGCCCACGTCTTTGATATTTGGTATGAAGCTTCATATAGTGTACCCCTACCAAGATTGTTCAAATTAAAGTGCTGGGGCCAAAAATGCCCCCGCCCCGGGGCCCTTTGGTTTGACATGGGCTTACATAGGGAAAATCTTTTAAAATTTTCTTCTCTGAAACCGCAAGGCCCAGGTCTTTGATATTTGGTATGAAGCTTCATCTAGTGGACCCCAACCAAGATTGTTCAAATTATAGTGCTGGGGCCAAAAATGCCCCCGCTCTGGGGCCCTTGGGTTTTACATGGGCTTATATAGGGAAGATCTTTAAAAATCTTCTTCTCTAAAACCGTAAGGCCCATGGCTTTGATATTTGGTATGAAGCTTCACCTAGTGGACCCCTACCAAGATTGTTCAAATTATAGCCCTGGGGCCAAAAATGCCCCCCGCCCCGGGGCCCTTTGATTAAACATTGGCTTATATAGTGAAAATCTTTAAAAATCTTCTTCTCTAAAACCGCTAGGACCAGGTCTTTGATATTTGGTATGAAGCATCACCTAGTGGACCCCTACCAAGATTGTTCAAATTATAGTGCTGGGGCAAAAAATGCCCCCGCTCTGGGGCCCTTTGGTTTTACATGGGCTTATATAGCACAAATCTTTTAAAATTTTCTTCTCTGAAACCGATAGGCCCATGTCTTTGATATTTGGTATGAAGCTTCACCCCACAAGGCCCAGGTTCCCCCCCCCCCCCCACGCCCCGGGGCCTTTTGGTTTTACATGGGCTTATACAGGGAAAATCTTTAAAAAAACTTCTTCTCTGAAACTGCAAGGCCCAGGTCTTTGATATTTGGTATGAAGCTTCACCTAGTGGACCCCGACAATGGTTGTTCAAATTATAGCCCTAGGGCCAAAAATGCCCCCGCTCCGGGGCCCTTTGGTTTTACATAGACTTATATATGGAAAATCTTGAAAAATCTTCTCTGAAACCGCATGGCCCAGGTCTTTGATATTTGGTATGAGGCTTCATCTAGTGGACCCCTACCAAGATTGTTCAAATTATAGTGCTAGGGCCAAAAATGCCCCCGCTCTGGGGCCCTTTGGTTTTACATGGGCTTATATAGGGAAGATCTTTAAAAATCTTCTTCTCTGAAACCGTAATGCCCTTGTCTTTGATATTTGGTTTGAAGCTCCACCCCACAAGGCCCAGGTCCCCCCCCCAACCCCCCCACCCCTACCAAGATTATTCAAATTATAGTGCTGGGGCCAAAAATACCCCCGCCCCTGGGCCCTTTGGTTTTACATGGGCTTATATCGGAAAATCTTTAATAATCTTCTCTGAAACCGCAAGGCCCAGGTCTTTGATATTTGGTATGAAGCTTCATCTGGTGGACCCCTACCAATATTGTTCAAATTATAGTGCTGGGGCCAAAAATGCCCCCGCCCTGGGGCCCTTTGGTTTTACATGGCTTATATAGGGAAACTCTTTAAAGATCATCTTTTCACCCCACAAGGCCCAGTTACCCCCCCCCCCCTCCCTTATATAGGGAAAATCTTTAATAATCTTCTTCTCTGAAACCGCAAGGCCCCGGTCTTTGATATTTGGTATGAAGCTTCATCCGGTGGACCCCTACCAATATTGTTCAAATTATAGTGCTGGGGCCAAAAATGCCCCCACCCTGGGGCCTTTTGGTTTTACATGGGCTTATAGAGGGGAAAATCTTGAAAAATCTTCTTCTCGGAAACCACAAGGCCTAGGTCTTTGATATTTGGTATGAAGCTTCATCTAGTGGACCTCTACCAAAATTGTTCAATTATAGCCCTGAGACCAAAAATGCCCCCGCCTCGGGGCCCTTTGGTTTTACATAGACTTATATAGGGAAAATCTTTAAAAATCTTCTTCTCTGAAACCACAAGGCCTAGGTCTTTGATATTTGGTATGAAGCTTCATCTTGTGGACCACTACCAAGATTGTTCAAATTATAGCCCTGGGGCCAAAAATGCCCCCGCTCTGGGGCCTTTTGGTATTACATAGACTTATATAGGGAAAATCTTGAAAAATCTTCTCTGAAACCAGAAGGCCTAGGTCTTTGATATTTGGTATGAAGCTTCATCTAGTGGACCTCTACCAAGATTGTTCAAATTATAGCCCTGAGACCAAAAACGCCCCTGTCTTGGGGGCCCTTTGGTTTTACATAGCATTATAACTTATAAGAGTCTAACTGTTGGTTTTCTTTTGCTCCAGCATTTCAGTGGTTTCTTGCTGTTGAGTCCTCACCATTGTCTCACCTCTGTGGTTCTTTGATTATTTGTGTTCACGGAGATGTTGCACTGATGAGTTATGAGGCCTTCATGCGGACTGAACAAATTATTTGTCTAAATCGCGGCGGAAGTAAGGGCGAGGATTGTGGCCATGTAAAATAGATTTAAGCCCCCAGTGGAAATCTTTCCACTGACCGTTCCAAGGCGGTTCTTCTGTGGCGATTTATTCATGTTGCTGTTTGTTACTTACTTGTGTCTTTTAATTTTGGATGGCCATATGGCCATTTTGTGGGAAAGTAACTGTCCTTATGGCCTTCTTTTGTTTAGGTTTCCATTATGGTCTGGTCGCTTAATGTTTGTATTTCTTTCCCTTTGGTGTCTTTGATGGGTGGAATATGTTAATTGTATCGATTCCTGATCTTTGTTTTACTTCTACTTTATATAGGGAAAATCTTTAAAAATCTTCTTCTGTGAAACCACAAGGCCTATGTCTTTGATATTTGGTGTGAAATTTCATCTAGTGGACCTCTATCAAGGTTGTTCAAATTATAGGCTATTAGCCCTGGGGCCAAAAACGCCCCGCCCCAAGACCCTTTGGTTTTACACAGACTTATTTAGGGAAATCTTTTAAAATCTTCTTCTCTGAAACCACTAGGCCCGTGCCTTTGATATTTGGTATGGAGCTTCATCTAGTGGACCTCTACCAAGATTGTTCAAATTATAGCCCCCACCCCGGGGCCCTTTGGTTTTACATAAACTTATATATAGAGATAATCTTTGAAAATTTTCTTCTCTGAAACAGCAAGGCCCAGGTCTTTGATATTTGGTGTGAAGCTTCATCTAGTGGACCTCTATCAAGATTGTTTAAATTATGGCCCTGAGGCCAAAAATGCCCCCGCTCCGGGGCCATTTGGTTTTACATAGGCTAATGTAGGGAATATCTTTAAAAAATCTTCTTCTCTGAAACCCCAAGGCCCAGGTCTTTGATATTTGGTGTGTAGCTCCATCTAGTGGACCTTTGCCAAGATTGTTCAAATTATAGCCTTTGTTGATATTTGGTATGAAGCTTCACCTCTTTAGACCTCCCTCAACATTATGCACATTGTAGCCCTGGGGTCAATAATGGCTCTCCCTGAGGCCCACTTGTTACTCTATCATATGGATCAGGTGAGCGATCCAGGGCCATCATGGCCCTCTTGTTTTTTATTTTTGGAATAAATTCCAAGAATAGAATCAATCAAATTCTGGCCTATTATTTTTATAATTGCAATTCTGTTGAACTTAAGACCAGGGTATGTCAGTCTGAATTTAGACCTGGATAACCAGGTTTTATTTGACATGACTTGAAAATAGATTTTAAAGTTATATTTGCTATCCTATCACAAACTGGGGCTGATGCTAGCTGATTGAGAACGGGTTCAAACCTTGAGACATGGAAAAAATACTTTCTGTGCTGAAGGATATGGTCTTGAGTCTGCAACAGTTTACTGTGGTTTTTGTTTGTTTGACAATTATTTCTGAATGACCTCTTGTGTCAAACAAGGTTTTGGATGGGAAAAATACATATATTTGCCAGTAACCATAAAAACCAACAGTTAGTCAAACTATCAGTATGTGTAGTTATCAGTGAGTCTGGAAAAAATATCTAACATGGCCAGTGGTGGAATGTTTATATCTGAGTGAAGACTGAAAAAATGGCTCTGGACTATGACTTAAGACCTCAAGACTGTTTCATTATATCATCTGCAATACTGAATAATGGGCTCAGTCCAATATTTAACCACCCTGGTACTCGAAAAGAAGTTTGCTGAAAACAAACCCGGGACTTGGGGTGGGGTGTGTGTGTGTGTGTGTGGGGGGGGGGGGGGGGGCGTGGTATGCCCCCTCAGAAACCAAGACATGGAAAAATTAGCCCAAAATTTTGTCAAAAAGGGGTCCACAGTAAAGTTCTGTTAGATGACTTAATTTGAAATTTGGGGATATGATAAAATATGGATATAAAATTTTGTCAGAGGGTTTCAAAGGGTCCCTTTGCCTGGACATGCACCCCATTCCACATCCACTTAAGCCTAATACATGTACATATGTATCACAGAAACCGTTCAGATCCCTGCCCCTAAACCATGTATATTCTCAAGATAAGACACACTCAGTAATATTGACTGGGGGTTCCCCAAGGGTATGCCCCACATCTCCAGTTCAAATAAGGCCACCAGAGTGAAACTGACATCTCAAGCCAAGCCACCCAATGAAACCAATGTAGGATTTATATGCATGAAATGACATCTCACGCCCAGCCGCCCAAGAAACCAATGTAGGATTCAGTGTTATTGATAAGCTTTTGCCCGAGGAGTACTGTTACGCCTTCAACCAAAGACATAGGCGTATCCAGTGATTCTTTGAGAGTATCGGTACTCCTAAATTCAAAGCTAGGGTCGTATCTTCATCTGTAATCACAGGATGGCTGCTGAGTGCACTTATAATAATGTCAGACGTCGCAATGGCCATATGTAAAAGACGTTAAACACATATTCTATCATCGTAACATACATATATACATTTTCTTGTTATTAAGCTGGCGGACAGCAAATTGAAAAAATACTTTTTCTTCTAAAGAATGTAAATACAGCCAATGTGGTCGTCTACTTCGCATGTGTTTTTGGAATTTCTCAGACGCCATTGAAGGCTCGTTTTGATCACACTGTGCAGGCTGGTCGGAGCCTTCAGCTGTCAAACAGATGATATTGTCATCAAAACGTTTTCAAACCCATGTTTCGTGTCTGCAGCGGCCTTATGTGCTACGCGTTCAAAGGTGGGAAATATCCACGAATTGTAGCAACTGCATGCGATTGGTAAAAGGCGAGAAATTCAGCGCTCAGCAAAAGTACAATAAAACGTGCGACCAGTGCAGACTCGGATCAGCAAGCGCATCTGTGAAAGCTAATCAGTCTGTCCCGGTTGCTGTGTTGGCGTTCTTGTATGATGCGCTGACAGTCATTCTGCTGACAGTCATTCTGCTCTATGTTCAAAGACGCCGGCGAGACATCTTAGGGTGTTAATTTAACCGGCTACTTGATAGATAGAGGTAAATAAGCATGCACTGCATGCTGACCACCTGTGATTCACAATTAGATATATAAGTACCCAAGTATTACAGGTTAATCCTGCCATTGTGACTCAATAAATATAATTTTGGTCAAATGTATACGGAACACGGCGGACAAAGAGATCAGTCTGTGCAGCGGTGGTTCTATCTCAGACGTGCATTGATGACAATGTTGCGAGAAAAAAATACGTCGGGATGATAAAAGTATGGAAAATAGAAGTGGAGCCAAAAGTAAACAACCACCATGATGCAATAATCAAAGGCGCCGATATACATGTGTCGGAAAACGGCAATAAACAAGGTTTTTAAGCCTCCGGTTAAGAGTTTTCGCCAATGGCCAAAGGACGCGAAAAAAATGAGTCATGGACGCAAATGTTCTTGCATCTGCGGCCTGCGGGCGCTAAGCAGAAAGAGCTAGCGCTAACGCTGCCTGGTCGGATATATATTCGCTGTTACATTAATTATAACTTTCCTAGCCCAGATGTTGTTGCTCCTGTTTTGTTTTTCCACAATATACAGAGTAATCTATTTCAACGCGAATTTCTGCGATTTGGGAGAAATAGCCACCAGAAATCTCCTGCATTTGATTTTTTTTCTTGCGTTTTTCCGGAGTAACTTTGTCAGGTTCTCCAGAAAAAGAATAAGAGGTCCTAACTTTTTATCGTCTGCGCGTCCGTTTTGCTATTTAATTCCTAACTACATGGCAATGTGTATCTGTAGATCTGTCAAACCCATTTTTTTTTCTCTCGAAGATGACACTTCGTATAAGTCAATGTGGTTGCCTAACAATAGCCAGAATCGTATTTTTATGCACGCTTCTCATAAAGTTACTGTTCATGCATCAGGTGTAGCTAATAAAGTTAATAATGCGGGCGGCTTTCCCTTAGAAAATAAATACCGTTGTGTAATTACGCATCAATAATCGGTTTCCTAATCATGTTAATAGTTGTCATAACTTGAGGCTGATTAAATATAAGATCGTCAAAAGGTAAGGTTGAAGTGTTTCAGCGTAATTAAAACAAATGCCATCATTCATGAATGGATGAATTCCGAATGGTTCTTGAAGATTGAAAAAGTTTTTGTTGAAGACTATGATGCGGCGAAAATTACCGCGATTTCGATTGCTTTTTGTCAGGCGTCACGTTTTTTTTTTTTTTTTTTTTTTTTTTCATTGCCGATACGACTGCAATGGAACGACCTAGGCGTATCGCCAATTTGACGGTCGTATTTGGTACGACTTTTTCTTCATTTGTAGTCGTATTTGCTCGATTTTAGAGTCGTATTTACGACGATACGACCCTTATCAATTCTTCTGAGGATTTATATGTATGGTCGGTCCAACTCGTATCACTTTGCCTGGTCAGGCTTACTAAGCAGTTTACCAGTACTCATGTGCGGTCAATTATTTCTGTACTACATGTAGTTTGATTTTTATGTTCTCAGAGATGTTGCACTAATGAGTATGAGCTTACACCTTAGAAACTGTTAAGATCCCCACCAAAACCCTTAAGATACCGATCACAACAGTTGTAATCTGTTTTGACATCCGGTAGCTTTAAAAGTCATTTTTGTAAACAGTGTGAACCCAGATCTGTAGTGCAGTCTGATCAGAGTTCACATTGCCTGTTTACAAAAAAGATGCAGAAGACAATATGAACAGATGACATTTTGGATGCATGTTTTCGTGGTATCTTAAGGACTAAATCAAATATGTTCATTGATGCTGTTCCGTATGATGAAACACATTTCATGGCATCAACCTCGTATCCTCTTTGGGTATGCTTTGATCACCCACTTCAGTTCACTGTTGACTGAATATCTTGGAAACTGTTCAGATCCTAAATGCTAAATGATATACATGTACATTGTTGTTCCTTATGATACGATGCATCAATTTGTATTTATAAGAGAATCCCCAGGGGACATGCCTCACCCCTCCAGTTCACATAAAGCTTAATATCTTGTAAAAACATTTGGAAAATGTTCACATCTCTATGCCTAAATCATAAATATTATTTCTCCTTATGACGCCACATTTACTGGCACTGACTGGATCCTAGAGGCTACATACCGCCAGTTTAAATAAGGCTTAATAACTCAGAAACTGTTCTAATCTCCACCCCTGAACCATATATATTATTATTCCTAATGATAAGATGCATCCTTTGACACTAACATGGGCATGTGCTACTCCCTCCAGTTTGTATAAGGCTGAATACCACAGAAACCGCTTAGATCCCCACTCCTAAACTGCATGTAAGCATACATTTTGTTGCTTACATTTGGTGACAACTATGGGTCACCTAGGGATATGCCCACCCTCTTCGAGACAAATAAGGCTTACTATTTATACCCCCGGCATATGAAGTATGCTATGGGGGTATATAGTTTTCGTCCTGCTGTTCGTCCATCCATGCATCCGTCTGTCCATCCGTTAACATTTTGGTTAAAGTTTTACGTCAACGTTTCTAAGAGATTGTATCTTCTGAACCCTTTGATAGATTTAGTTGATACTTATACTGAAGTTACATACTGGTCCAAAGACTTCATTGATGCATGTGCCACCCCCACAGTGACCTTGGGGTCAAGGTCACAGTCTTAGAAATTTTATGTTTGGTTAAAGTTATACATCAAAGTTTCTAAGAGATTGTATCTTCTGAACCCTTTGATAGATTTAGTTGATACTTACACTGAAGTTACATACTTGTCTAAAGGTTTTCATTGATGCATGTCCAACCCCCACAGTGACCTTGAGGTCAAGGTCACAGACTTAGAAATTTTACATTTGGTTAAAGTTTTATGACAAAGTTTATAGATCCCTGTATGTCCGAAACTCAAAGACAAATCCAATTGATACTTGCATTGATCTTGCATACCAGTCCAAATATTTCATTGATGCATACCCCACCCAGCTGCTTCAGTAACATTGATGCCCCCACCCCTTCAGTCCCTCTGTCCGTCTGTCTGTCCATACGTCACCTTTCTTGTAAATGGATCTCCTCTGCAACCACTGAAGTTACACTTTTGAAACTTTGCTTGTGGATAGTACATGGTATATAGATGGCAGTGGGCTACGTTTTTGTGACCTTGACCCCTACATGGCCCCAAGGTCAAAGGTCAAAAAGTATGACTTTGCCATATCTTAAGTTACACTTTTGAAACTTTGCATGTGGATAGTACATGGTATGTAGATGGCAGTGGGCTATTTTTTGTGACCTTGACCCCAACATGGCCCCAAGGTCAAAGGTCAAAAAGTATGATTTTGCCATATCTCCTAAACTATTCGAGTTACACTTCTGAAACTTTGCTTATTGGATGGCCCTTGGAATATAGAATAAATAAACTTTTGCAGTATAAGATACAATTGTGAAATACAATGACTGATATGTGTGTGTGTGTGTGTGAATTCGGGTTTAACGTCGCTTTCAACAATTTTTCAGTCATATCACGACGGTGTCTGGTTGCGACAGGGAGCTCAATGCTCACGTTTATAGTGCTGCCTCACTGAAGTATCATGTCTCAGACACATTACATGATACCACACCCAGTCACATTATCCTGACACTGGATCGACCAGTCCTAGCTCTACCCCGTAAATCTGAGTGCCAAGCGAGGAGCAGCTAGTACCATTTTTAACGACTTTGGTATGTCGCGGCCCGGGATCGAACCCGAGACCTCCCGTTCCCCGGAGCGGACACTCTACCAACTGAGCTATCGGGGCCGGTACAATGACTGATATATGTATTGGCTGCTATAAAGAAAGATATATATTCAGGTGATAATTAGGGCTGGCTAATCGGAGCTGAAAAGATAATCGATTATCATTCCTGTCATTGCGATCGATATTCGATTAGTAATCACTGAAGATTTGGTCATAATTTTACCTATCTGGCTTTCTGTCTGAGCATGACTCCCACCATATGCTGTACTTATCCATATGTAATTGAACAGACAGACCTGAGCAAACAGTGAAGACCCAGATGAGACACCTCGTTCTGCAGTGTCTCATCTGGCTCTGCATTGTTTGCAACTCATACAGCTATTTTAGGCACAACTTTGGGTAATTGATTGTACTTATCAAATAATTGATTGCAAGCAAATCAGTAATGATAATCATTTTTGTGGAATCGACAGACTGAATAATCGATTATCCGATTAATCATGCCAGCCTTAGTGATAATCTGATATTTTTTCTAATAATTCTGAAAGGGAATTTATGACATGTTTTTTTCCATAGCTCTCAAGCAAAATGGCCCCTATATTTATTTGGTATTTATTTTCAGTAATAATTGAAACATTAAATTCTGCAAATACCATGTTTTTTTTTTCTATTTTATTTTCAATCCAGTAGTTATGTTAAAACACCAAAGAAGACAAAAAATATGTAACAAGAAACTTAAAATACTGGGTCAAGTAACCAAAATAATGCTAATATAGCAGGCTTTTATTGGAAAAATATTGCTGGTTGTCAGGAGCATTTTTGACAGCAAAAATGCTCCTGACAACCGGTTGTCAGGAGCATTTTACATAGCAAAAATGCTCCTGACAACCGGTTGTCAGGAGACGCAGCCATATTAATAACTCAGCATATACAACCTACAAAAATGTATTTAATAAATTATATAAAACAAAGTACCGTAATGATTCGGCTATAAGATTAGGATTTTTCCCTCCAAAATGAGCCCCAAAAAATAACCCCGTCTTATAGCCGAGGTCATGGACTGCATGCTTTTTTCTGGCAATGTCCGGCGAAGATCAGACGTACTGAAAAAGCCGATCGGTGATTTTTGAACAGATATAAATCGCTGCCCACAAACCTCCGCTATCATTTTTCTAAACGCGATCGGTAAATGACGTCATCCGTCACCAGCACCCCCACTGCCACACCTGTTTAATGTCATTGTGTGAATCTCTTTCATAAAAAAAAATGTTTGGAACTGGTAAAAACTCTTTTCTCGATAGCTAAACGGTTGTGAATAGAGGTGGATAGAAAACCAGCGCTTTGCACAGCTCCCGAATTATCCCCAGAAGCTCAGAACAACAGCGTTCGACTTTTCCAACCAGCGTCTGCAATTTCGCGCCAAAACATAACCATTCATGAGATCGTAGAAAAGTCTGTTTTTTGTGCTAACATCTACCGTTAGATGTAGCTAATTGTCTGAGGAGCGATTAAATCATTTTCACATTGATTGTGGATTAAATTTTATGACTGGAGGATAAACGCCAATTGGAGGCATAACTTGACCATATTTTCACACCTTATCAACACGCACTGCAGGGTGGCAATTTTATGACCGGGATTAACAATAATGTCATACTTGAACCGTAATAAATACACAGATGGTTTGTCTTTGAATTGACAGTGCAGCAATTATTATCCCCACGTTTTTAAAAAAAAGTGGGGATATTGTTATCGCCTCCGTCCGTCTGTCCGTCTGTCTGTCCGGCTATCTCCTCCTAAACCGTTAGCCGGAATTCAACCAAATTTGGTATGCGAGTTGCTTACATGAATGGCTTGCGCAAGAGCACATTTTTTTTTTGTCCCCGCCCCCAGGGGCCCTGGGGAGGGGTCAAAAGGTCAAATATCAATAAAATTCAATTACAAAGTCAATTTTGAAGATTTTGATGCCAAACTTTGCACATATACTTAGTTATGAAAAAAGTAAAACATATTGAACAGGATTTTGGCTGTGACCCCTAGGTCACGCCCTGGGGGTCAGACTTGGGGGGGGGGGTCGGGGGGTCAAAATTAAAGTTTTTCAGAACATAGTCATGTTGCATATCTTTGCGAAGGGGATAATGGGTAGAATAAACTACAAGTAAAATTTTGACCCTGGTGTCAGATTGGGGCCCTGGGAGAGGGGTCAAAGGGTCAAAATTTAAGTTTTTTGGAACATAGTCATGTGGCATATGAAATTGAAGGGCATGATTAGTAGAATATAATACAGGTAATATTTTGACCATGGAGTCAAATTAGGGCCCAGGGTGAGGGGTTTTCAGTACCTGGCCCCTCTGTAGAAAACGTGGGGATTTGCGATGGCGCGCCATCGACAGTATTCTAGTTGCGATTTACTTGCTGGTCTAGTTTTACCGCATTTAAGGACTCAAAAAGACTTGACGGTTGTAAACGATTTTTTTTTTGCACTTGCCCGACTGGGTGTCATAAGGTCAAAGTGCACCTGCCCGGCGCGATTTTGGTCTTGTCCCAGGTGGCAGGGAAATGGATTTGTCAGCCCCTGTCGTCTATTAGATAGAAGTCTGGGTAGCTGTCTAGCTTCGGGCCGACAGCGATACGACGTATCGACCCGACGTTCGCCCGCTATTTTGTGCTAGCTGGGGCGTTGGTTCTGAATCTGAATAGCCCCCCCCCCCCCCAAAAGTTCAGTTACTTATAGAAAAGCTGCAACAAATATTTCTAAATTTTTTGGGTGGAAATAAATTTACCCCTTTTACCAACGCTTAATAGACCTACCTATTCAGGTTCCATAAGAGTTGTCTCTCTTTGTAACTCTCACAAACGAATACACAGAATGTCAACAGGCACATAAACAAGCAATGTGAGGGGTAAGTAGAGGGATTTTCTGACGAAAAAAGGTCGATTTCTCACATCTAAACCCTATCTGGCGGTAGCAGATAGGCCCCGACAGATATGGCAAAATTTTGACCCGTCTTATAAAAGCAAAATCCCACCTTAGAAAAACTGAAAAAGGGGTCCCGTCTTATAGCCGAATCGCCTTATAGCCGAATCATTACGGTAGGACTCAGGAGGCCACTCTAACTGACTACCTCCATGAGCTGGTGTCTGTCTCTAAATAAGTGCGTCTTAAATCTTATGTTTTATTTAGTTACAATATCTGTGAACTGGATTGAATGCAGAACTCCATAGGCATTCCTTTGATACTAAAAAACCTTTTGAATTAAAGTTTTACATTTTCTGATAAAATGATTATCAAAAATCTCATTTTTTAATTAAAATTTTAAAAAATTATCAAAATTCAATCCCTAAGATAAACATGTTCTAGTCTTTGTCAAGATTTCATTTTGCTAGGAAAACTTGCGATATGTATCTGCTTTAGCTATGCCAAATTTCATGAAAATCCGAAACCGGTAACACTGTAGTTTTACACCTTTAATGGCTGTAAGTCGTTTCTGCAAAATTTACTATTTTATTGAAATCATCCAAGAACCTTACAAAAGGGCAATTCATAACACTGCGTAAAAATAATGAGATTATACAAATCAAAATGAATACATATTGAGCTAATCTAGCTTAGAAACTATTAAAATATCATGAATTTCTGAAGGAGCTCCTGGAGGAGCAGTCTGATCTGGGCTCACACTGTTTGCCTGTATGCAAAAATATTTTTTAAAAAGTTTGCAAGAAGATTCAGCAGACGACATAAGCAAAAAACATTTTCAGATGTTGTTTTTAGCTCACCTGAGCCGAAGGCTCATGTGAGGTATTAGGTATGCCAATGATCCGGCGTCCGTTCACATTTTCAACTAAGTATATCTTTAAAGCCAGTTGGCCAATTATGATTAAATTTCATGAGAAGCATTTTCAGGTTGGGGGAAAAGATGCATTCTGTTTTGGGGCAGATCAGATAGAAACTCTTGTTGCCATGGCAACATATAGCTCCCATAGACTTACAATGGGAAACACTTAAAAAATCTTCTTCTCTGAAACCAATAGGCCGGGAGCTTACATATGAAGCATGTAGCAATATCAAGTGGTCCCCTACATAAATTGTGCCAATCATGCCCCTGGGGTCTAAACTGGCCACGCCCCGGGGTCCCTTAACCCCCCATAGAACTCAAAGCTTAAAAAATCTTCTTCTCTGAAACCGCTTGGCACAGAGCTTACATATTAAGCATGTAGCAATGTCAAGTGGTCCTCTACATAAATTGTGCCAATCATGCCCCTGGGGTCTAAACTGGCCACACCCCGGGGCCCCTTAGCCCCCATAGACTTATAAAGGAAAAAAGCTAAAAAAATCTTCTTCTCTGAAACCAATAGGCCCTCAGCTTACATATGAAGCATGTACAATGTCAAGTGGTCCCCTACATAAATTAGCCGGCCTCAGTGGCTCAGTCGGATGCGCGTCTGACTGGTGATCAGGAGGACGCGGGTTCGACTCCCGCCGGAGTCGGCAACATTCTTTCGTGGAGATTGATCATGAAATCTTTTCTACGGTCATTCTCTCCCTTCCGCTGATTCAAGAAGGGCAGTTGTCAGTTTCTGGCGAAAGAATGTGCACTGTACTGGTTAACCACTTACGTATAAGCCTGCCCAGGAAAGTGTTGATAGGTAAACTGACCGGCTCAAAAATGACCTAAATAGTGTTGACTGGGCCGTAAAACTCCAAAACAAACAAACAAACCTACATAAATTGTGCCAATCATGCCCCTGGGGTCTAAACTGGCCACGCCCCGGGGTCCCTTAACCTCTATAGACTTATAATTGAAATAAAAGCTTAAAAAATCTTCTTCTCTGAAACCAATAGGCCCTGAGCTTACATATGAAGCATGTAGCAATGTCAAGTGGTCCCCTACATAAATTAGGGGCCAATCATGCCCCTGGGATCTAAACTGGCCATGCCCTTGGGCCCCTTAGCCCCCATAGACTTATAATGGAAAAAAAGCTTAAAAAATCCTTTTCTCTGAAACCGCTAGTATTATTAGCTCACTTGAGCCGAAGGCTCATGTGAGGTATTGGTATGCCAATCGTCCGGCGTCCGTTCACATTTTCAAATAAGTATATCTTTAAAGCCACTTGGCCAATCATGATTAAATTTCATGAGAAGTGTTATTCGATTGGGGGAGAAGATGCAGTATGTTTTGGGGTAATTCAGATTGAAACTGATGTTGCCATGGCAACATATAGCTCCCATAGACTTACAATGAGACAAACTTAAAAAAAAATTTTCTTCTCTGAAACCACTAGGCCCAGAGCTTACATATTAAGCATGTAGCAATGTCAAGTGGTCCCCTACATAAATTGTGCCAATCATGCCTCTTGGGTCTAAACTGGCCACGCCCCGGGGCCCCTTAGCCCCCATAGACTTATAATGGAAAAAAACAAACTTCAAAAATCTTCTCTGAAACCACTAGGCCCAGAGCTTACATGTTAAGCATGTAGCAATATCAAGTGGTCCCCTTCATTAGTCCTACCAAACCTGCTCCTAGGGTCCAAATATTGACAATGCCTTGTTCCATTAGGAAGAACTTCCAAAAAAAATTATGCTCAAAGTTCATGAGTCAAACAGCTAACTAAAATGTTCCTCAGGTGAGCGGTTAGGCTCATTGAGCCTCTTGTTCTTGGCATCTTAAGAGTTGAACCCCTTCCACAGTGGGAGCTTGTTCCCTTTATAAGGAGCAAATTCTTTGCTTTTAGACTGGCAACCATGTGAGAAAGTTGCCTCTGTGGTGTTGTGGTTTAGCTACTTGCCTCTAACCAGGGGTCGTGGGTTTGAACTTACATTGTACTGTCCCAACTGTTGGTTTTCTTTTGCTGCGGCAATTAACTTATTTCAGTTATTTTGGGGACAGTTGAGCTTTATCAGGTCAGCGTGACATTGCACTTCTACATGTATGAACTGGACTACTGGAAGAATTGGCAAAACTGTATGAGTGTACAAGGGGATTAACTGATAAATAGAGTACCAGATTTGTGTGATTTGATATCAAGTTTATCAGGCTCGGTTTTGAGAGCTCGTGTAGAATTGTGAGGCTTCCACAAGCGCATTGAAGCCTTGCCAGATAGACTTGATATCAAAAGACACGAACCTGGTGTTCTCTATTTCCACAGCCATGGAAATGTATCAGAAATTTATGTATACAGTTGTACATTTAGTAATTTTTACTTGTTAAAGTTCATGATAGTTCCCTTATAAACAAGTACCTCATATCAGGCTTGTCAAGATACAGTAGATCAACATGCTTTACATGGTGTTTGTAAAAAAGGGGCTGCTGTGTAGGACCATGTGCTTTCTCTTATTCTATGCATATATCATTGTGTATTTTTAACTTCAGCAAAAGGTTTAGACCACATAGCAGAAACAATATTGTCATATCTGGACGCAAAGTCATTGTGCTCAGCAGAGTTGGTATGTAAAGAATGGTACCGAGTGATCTCAGAGGGGATGTTGTGGAAGAAATTGATGGAAAGAATGGTGCGCACAGACAACTTGTGGAAAGGGTTGGCTGACAGGAGAGGATGGTAAGACATAGCCACAGATAAGAGGGGGTATCCACAAATTATTTTTCTTACTTCTGCTCAAAAACATGTTGTGGGTACTCATTAGAAGCACCTCACCGAGGTGCTTCTAATGAATACCCACAACATACATGTTCGTGCAGAAATAAGAAAAAATATCAGTACTTTTCGGATGAAAAAAGCTTCTTGTCTGGAGCTTGGTAAGAGAATTGCTTGGTAACAAAAAAGTAGCACCAAATAAGAGAGGGGATGGGAAGTAGGATTTTTTTCATAAGAAACCTATATTATGGGTAATGGGTAGATTTGCCTCAATGAGGTGGTTCTGAGAATAACACACAACATAGGCAAGCCTCAGTAGCTCATTTGGATGAGCGTCTGACTGATGATAAAGTGGTTGCGGGTTTGGTTTGTTTGTTTGTATTGGAGTTTAACGGCCCAGTCAACACTATTTAGGTCATTTTTGAGCCTGTCAGTTTACCTATCAACCTTTTCCTGGGCAGGCTTATACGTAAGCGGTTAACCAGTACAGTGCACATTTTTTCGCCAGAAACTGACAACTGCCCTACTTGAATCAGCAGAAGGGAGAGAATGACCGTAGAAAAGATTTCATGATCAATCTCCATGAAAGAATGTTGCCGACCCCGGCGGGAGTCGAACCCGCGTCCTCCTGATCACCAGTCAGACGCGCATCCGACTGAGCCACTGAGGCCGGCTAGTGTGGGTTTGGTACCTGCTGGGGTCAGCAGCATTCGTGGAGATTATCATGAAATCTTTTCTACGGTCATTCTCTCCCACTGATTAAAGAAGGGCAGTTGTAAGTTTGTGGTGAAAGAATGTGCACTGTTCTTGTTAAACACTTGTGTATAAGCCTGCCCAGAAAGTGTGGTTAGGTAGACTGTCCAGCGCGATATGACCTAAATAGTGTTGACTGTGTCATAAACCTCCAAAACAAACAAACGTAAAAAAAACCTACAACATAGGATTCTGAAGGATAACCGTAATGATCCTAAGTATTGGGACAGACAAGCCTAAGCAAACATTGCAGATGCAGTATCCTGCAGTCTGATCAGGATCTACACCATGGCCCAAGTGTAGATGCGTTTACGCGCCATGACGTCATGTTGTTTTTTCATGAAGCGCTGTAGCAAAAAATTGAGAAAACTTTAATAATTTCACAAATTTAGGATAAACCTCTTTCAAAAGCGAAAATCTAAGTAGATATTATAAAATCCTACAAACTGGTGTAAAATTCGCCTGCAGAAACTGGTTGACAGTGAAGAAATTTGTGACTTAAGTGTATTCAACATTCAAGATGGAAGCAGATTTCATTTGTGCGATTAGAAAAGGAAACGGATGTGAATAAGCTTTGTTGAGTTCCTGATTATTCCTTCGACCAAAAGTGAAGAAAGGTGCTAGAGATCATTTCGGACATTAGGTAAATAACCAGTACAATATTCTTGTGCCTATTTTCACAATATTAACAATATACCGCATCTTTCATAGTGATCTCAAATTTTAAGGTTCAGATACAATAGAGTTTATTCTAATACAAACTGACGGTGTTTTTCCAATCCAACGTTGCAATGGAGCAGTCTGAACAAAGCAAAAATAATCCCAGTGGGTCCAAACATGCGGAACAGGAATCGCAGAATGCAGTTTTTGCCAGTATCAATGAAGATAGCTGGACTACGGACTCGTTATTAGAGTTTTCTGAATACGAGTCAAAGTTTTCAATATATGATGATCCATTTGAGAGAGTATACTATATGACTGAAACACATGATACTCATACAACGTTGATTTTCGTTTCAACAGTATTCTTACGGGCCTCCGTGGCCTAGTGGATAAGAGCGCTCTTAGTCATTAGGTCTCTCACCGCCGTAGGTTCGAGCCTCGCTCGGGCCACGTGTGAGACGCCAAGTTCTGCAACGGAAGGTCAGGTGGTTTTTCTCCGGGTACTCCGGTTTTCGCCCACCTCTGATTAACGATCGGCTAGATATGAGTGAAATAATCTTGAAAGGGCCGTAAAACCCAAACAAAAAAAAAAAAAAAAAAAAAAAATTCAACAGTATTCTTCTCAATGTTCCGAAATAAAGTGCAGTCCGATTTATCCATTGGTAGGGACAGTAAGGAAAATCCTGCTACTTTAAAATTTACAATTCATGTGAAAGGACTGAAATGTAATGTATGCGTTGGAAATGAGGCAAATTGTGTCACAGTCACTGGGGTTGGGCATAAGATCTGGCGTGAACACTATTTTCCCAGAGTTGCTAAATCACTGTTCACGCAGTATGTGCGAGAAACGGACAATTTGATGAGCAGATCGCAAGCAGGAGATAGCGGCACGGTCGGTACTTTCGCTGATTTACAAGAAAATGACAGACCTGTCGTCGGCACTGGCTATGCGGACTTTGAATGCGGCAGTATGGAACTAAACAGCGCGGCTGGTGATGACAGACATAAAGTATTTACTGACGAGCAAACAGATTCTCAGATATTTACTTGTAGCACAAAGAATATGAATATGCCAGTTAACAAACAATCACAGACGTTAGAACTGGTATCATCTCAATTAAGTGGTTATCCACCGGCATTTACCAGCACACCGATTAATCAGCGGCAGACAACTCAGACGGATAACATTCAACCGCAGACAGTCGACAGACTGTACAGAAAAATGGATAAAATGGAATCAGAAATTAAAAACATCAAAGAAGCTATGATTACAAGCGTGGACCGTAAGCTGAATGACATGAAATTTACATTGATCAGGCTTTTGGAGAATGTCTTACCTTTGAAGACTTATGCTGATGCGGTGACTCAGAATAACAAAAATCAGTCAGCAGATGAGGGATTTTACAACCACTCGGTGATTATGAATGCATCCCGGAATTCATCCCAGACGATTCCTAAGACCACTTACACATTTGATGAACAGCCCAGGCAACGCATTCAGCGACAGAAAAATACCGAACAACCTAGAGTAATAACCACAGAGCAGCCGAGGATCATAACAGACCAGCCGAAAGATATTATGAGAGTTCAACAGAGAGTAAATGTGTATAAACAGCAAGGGGGACGGATTACTCAACAGCCTATGGCAAATATTTCTGAACAGCCTATGGCAAATATTTCTGAACAGCCTATGACAAATATTTCTGAACAGCCGAGAGCAAATATTTCTGAACATCTGAGAGCAAACATTTCTGAACAGTTGATGGCAATTATTCCTGAGCAGCCGCGGGCATATATTTCTGAACAGCCGCGGGCAAATATTCATGAACAGCTGAGGACAAATATTCCGGAACAGCTGAAAGCAAATATTTCTGAACAGCTAAGGTGTAGAGCGAATACATCTCAACAGAGGATAAATAAAACTGAACAGAACAGGGAGAACATTTCTGAACAGCAGAATGGTAATATTCCTGAAAAGCCGAATGTAAATGAGCAGCAGATCATTAATATTACTACAGAGTCTCCTGCGCAACAGACGAGGCTGTACCCTTCAGAGCATTTGAATGTAGATACAATCAGTAATACGGAAACTGCTGGACAAACGATTCCTGTCATAACGACGAGTAGACAACCCACAAACAGAAATACAGTGCCACACATTTCTGTGGAAAATAATAGAAATGAAATTCTCTGTCAGTCAGTGCCCCACAAAGCAAGTGGAGCTGATGTGAAGGACAGAAAAATTCTTCTGATAGGCGATTCCATTTTTCATGCTATAAATGCAAAGGGTCTTATCAATGGCATACAAAAGCATTCGCGCGGGGGTGCTACAGTCTCTGAACTAATACAGGACATTTCGGTGTATGATTTCAAAGCCTTTAACAAGGTAATAATATACGTTGGCGGAAACGACTGCGCGCGGAATATCGAACAGACAGACTTCGAAGACAAGTATGATGAGTTGTTGAGCTTAATAAAAGCTAGTAATAATGAATGTGGAATATTCCTATGTAAAATCGCACCTAGAGGAGACATTGATGTCACGCCGTTTAACAACTCCATCGAAAGGATCGCTTTGTACTGGGAAAAACAAAATGTTAGGTGCATACATGAAAGCCACGATTACTTTTACGGGAAAAATAATATGCCGGCCTATAGATATTACGGCAGTGACGGGATCCATATGTCGAGTTCCGGCACAAAACGACTTTTGAATGCTATTGATTACTCTGTGAAAATTGTCACAAACTACGCATTGTGCACGTTTAATCGTGTTGCTCCGCAGGGAAACGGAGGCGGGCAGAACCAAGGAACATATAATCAGAGGCCATACATGAACAAGAGAGGGAACAACAGACGAGTTCAACCCACGTATCGCGGTAACGGGAATAAACGTGGATCAGGGTCAAACTTCTCAGAGAGAAACAGAACAAACAAACGATGCCATGGTTGCCACATGACAGGGCATTTTATAGCTGACTGTTGGAATCTAAACCAATAGGGACTCGGCATTACTGCCACTATAGAGGAAGGCGCAAACATTTATCAATTTAATTCATTTTCTATACTAGAAAACATTTGTTCTACATGCAATAGTCTTTCATGCGCCTGTGTTACTAGACATTCTATAACTTGTGAAGAAACATTCAATAATAGTGTGGAAGAAAGTGTGCAAGAAATAAAATCTAAAGAACATGAACAAAGCTTTAATGTGGCTTCTGGAAGAACTGACAATATTGATAATTCTAAGAATTTTTCAAAATCCAATGCTGTTCTAGATAATGTTTCTACGACTAGTATTCACAGTTGTATTGATGATGTATTAACGTTAAATTTATCTGACAAAGGATTTAATTTTGGCCATTTGAATATCCAAGGTATCTGTGGTAAAGATATGACAAAATTTGAAGAATTAAAATCACTCATCTCTAGTCCGGTTAATAATAATTTACACTTACTTGGTCTCAGTGAAACTAAATTAAAAGAACATAAGCATACAAAAGCATTCAACATTGAAGGTTTCCAAGAACCCTTTAGGAAAGACAACCTCACTAATGGCGGTGGAGGTTTAATGGTTTACGTTAAAAATGGTATAAATGTTAAGCGTAGGGAAGATCTAGAAACGAACGAAATTTCATGTATTTGGATGGAAATAATGCAGGAAAAAAGCAAATCATTTTTTGATAGGAAACCTCTATCGTCCTCCCAACTCCAAAATTGAGTTTAATGACAGATTTGAAGAGTTCATGGATAAGGTTTCAAATGAAGAAAAAGAGATTATTTTAATGGGCAACTTTAACAAAAATTTACTTACCAATACTTGTGACAGGGAATGGCTAAACTTTACATTATCTTTGGGTTTAAATCAGATGGTATCTCAACCCACAAGAGTAACCAGCAGCACTTGTACATTAATTGACCATATTTATACTAACAGGGAGGAACATATATCGAGTGTTAGTGTTTCAAAACTAACTTTAATCGACCATTATGCAGTTTTCGGAAATCGTAAATTGAATAATCCCACCCATAAAAATTCTCATCATACTATCTCTTATCGATCGTTTAAACATTTCGACGTTAACGCATTTAGAAATGAGTTAATTCAAGTCCCATGGGAAACTGTTGAGTACTTTGACGATGTTAATGAAATGATTCAGGTATGGAACTCATTATTTTTAGAGGTATTGAACAAGCACGCCCCGGTTGTGCAACATAGAGTTAAAAGATTGCGTCAACCTGACTGGATTTCGCCAGAAATATTAGATAACATTAAAGAAAGAAATAAACACAAAATTAATGGTAAAACAGATGAATATATATATTTTTGAAACAAGGTATCAGAAATGATTAAATCAGCAAAAAAGGAAATGTATAAGGCTAAACTTGAAGAGGGCAAAGACGATCCACGTTCTATTTGGAAACTTTTCAGGGAGCTAGGTGCTGGTGGAAAATCAGACTCAAAAAAGAATATATTTGGCTTAACTATAAACAATGAATTTGTATCTAGTGACTTTGAAGTTGCAAATGAATTCAACCAATATTTTGCTAGTGTTGCTTCGCAGCTAAAAGAACCTATTCAGTTCTCAAATTTTGAACAAATTAAAAGCCATGTTGATTCGAAAGTGTCGTCGAGCATTTCATTCAGCATTCCAGAAATAAACCAAAGCTTTGTAAGAAAATACTTATTCAACTTAGATGTAACAAAATCTACAGGTCTCGACTGCATTGGACCTCGGGTATTGAATTAAGCACATGGCATAATATGTTCAAGTATTACTCATATAATAAATAAAAGCTTACAAAACAGCATCTTCCCGACCGTTTGGAAAAATGCAAAAATATGCCCAATTCACAAATCGGGTCAAAAAGATGATGTAAATAATTACAGGCCAATTTCAGTGCTTCCTACTATTTCCAAAATAATAGAAAAATGGGTACATATAAAGTTTATGACATTTCTAAATAACCATAGACTACTTCATCAAACGCAAAGCGGTTTTAGAAATGGACATTCAACTGAATCGGCTTTACTTCTTATGACTGACTCTTGGTTAAAAGCTGTCAATGATGGAAAACTAGTAGGTTGCGTAATGGTTGATTTCCGAAAGGCTTTTGATCTGGTTGATCATGACATTTTATTGCAAAAACTTGCACTTTATAAATGTAACTCAAATAGTTTACTTTGGTTTAAATCATACTTAACACAACGAATACAACAAGTGTCAATTAAAAATACTAAATCGGACAGTAAAGACATCATTTGTGATGTCCCACAGGGGTCTATTCTAGGTCCACTCCTTTTCCTAATTTTCATCAATGACTTGCCTCTGATACTTCAAAATGTAGTCGCAGCCACTGACTTATATGCGGACGATACGACCATTTATGACGTGCAGTCTGACAAACAAACACTGGAAAATAATCTACAAAAATCTTTAAATTTGCTTAAGCAATGGTGTAAAGAGAATGGAATGCTTTTAAACACTAATAAAACTAAAGTTATGCTCATTACAAGTCGGCGAAAAAGACTTAATTTAAAGGATAAATCTCTCATGTTAAAATATAACGACTTGGATCTTAAAGTAGTAAATAATGATAAAATTTTAGGGATCAATATAGACGAAAATTTAATTTGGAATTCACAATACCAACAGGTTGTGAAGAAAGTATCCTCTCACTTATGGCTTTTATCACAGATTTCATCATATTTAACAATAGAGCACAGATTACTTTTTTATAATGCATATATCCGACCCCACTTCGATTACTGTTCTGTTATCTGGGGAAATTCTACTTGTTTTAACATCAATAAAATTACCAAACTTCAGAGACGGGCATGCAAGTTAATATTAAGAAATGAATATCTAACTCTTGAAGAGGCTCGAGATAGATTAAAAATCCTGTCTTTTACCGAAAGTGTATTTTTACAAAAAGCCAAAGTGATGTATAAAGTTGCTAACAATATTGCACCAGAATATCTGACAGATTTGTTTCAAATGAGGTCATGTAATACGGATGACACCATATCGAATTTACGTTCCATAAGCAATAGGAACTTTTTGATACCCAAACCTAAAATCGATTTGTTTAAAAACAGCATGTCCTACTCAGGTGCTTTGATCTGGAACAGTATCCCACTTGAAATAAAGAATGCTACTACCTTGAGTTCTTTTGTAAATAAATGTACTGTTTGGTTGAAACATTAAGGTATTTTCACATTTGGACCTCCGCCGCCATTAGCTGAATTTTATCTCTTGAAAATGCATCTTTAAGAGTGTGTATGAATATGTATGTATGTGTGGATGCGTGAATGACATAATGCACTTTATATTGTTGTTTATGATGTCTCTTACGTAGTAGTTATTTGTTAGAGGGCCTCAATGAAAATTGGTTCGCCAATTGAGTTACCCTCTTAAAATAAAGTCGTTACTTACTTACTTACTTACTTACCATATTCCATTCCTTCTTGGACTCCTTGCTGGTTGCAAAACAAACTTGGTAAAACTTTAGGATAATTACAACAAGTCAATTTTTAGGATTTTTGCCATGAGGGAATTTCCGGAAATTATCCCTTATTTATCACATGACGTCACGTCTGAGAGTGTAATAACGCCATGTAATTTTTTTCAATAATCCACTAGTGGATTAAATATACAAATTAGCTAGATACGTCCCGTAACGTTACATGTACTACGCCCTTAATGACGTCGCTTTTATTAATGGCGGAATATTGATATTTTTGTAAACAATCGTGAATAAAATGCGTTTAAATGTCATTTGATAAATAGAATTTTGCATTCGTGCTCATGTATTATTGAATTTATTAAACACGTTGAGGAAAAGGCATAAAATGCTCGGCAAGCCTCGTATTTTATCCCTTTTCCTCAACTCGTTTAATAAATTCAATAATATATGAGCACTCATGTTAGATCCTCTATTTATCTTCTTTACTGCCCTCCAATATGAAGTATGTTTTAATTAAGTCTGAAGACTTTAACCCTTATCCTGCTGAATAAATTGATTTTGCCACGACAATTGCTTACTGTCAACCAATGACATTACTTGATGTACCCGTAAAAATCCAAAAAAATTTGACACCTTGAGGGCTTGCTGTAATTCCCCTGAAATGTTAACCCTTGTCCTGCTGAACCGGGATATGTCTTATCTTTGAAACAATGTAGATCCAGATCAGATGGCTACTGACGAAGCCATCTGATCAGGATCTACATTGTTTGCCATTCACATTGTGAATTTGTTGCAATAATTTGCATCAAGTAATCTGATTGGTTGATAATTGGTAGTGGGTGTGGCATATATAAATATTCAGCAGGACAAGGGATAACAAATTTGCTTCAAAATCTAGCAAAGAGTTCAATAAGTGCATATGGAATGGCAAACAGTGGAGACCCTGATGACTGCAGTCTGATCTAGGTCTGCGGTGTTTGCTTAGGCCTGACTGTTCCAATACTTAGGGACATTACTGTAATGTATTCACTGCAGGAAATCAGTGTAGATCCTGATCAGATGGCTTGTCCTGTTCTGTGGAATAAGGGTTAAGTTGGCATTTGATGATTTTCTTCATTTCTCCAGAAGCTGGCCTCGGTAGCTCAGTCGGATGCACTGCTGAGTGGTGATCAGAAGGACGCGGGTTCGATACCTGCCAGGGTCGGCAACCTTCTTTTGTGGAGATTGATCATGAAATTTTTTCTATGGTCATTTTCTCACTTTCGCTGATTAAAGAAGGGCAGTTGTCAGTTTCTGGAGAAAGAATGTGCACTTTACTGGTTATCCGCTTATGTATAAGCCTGCCCAGGCAAAATGTGGATGGATAAACTGACAGGCTCAAAGATGACCTAAATAGTGTTGACTGGGCCGTTTAACTCCAATACAGACAAATAAACAATCATTTTTCCAGAAAAAGAAACTGACAAAAAGATAAACTAATATTAATTCATTTTCTGTTGAGTTTCAGAAGTGGACTCTACACCTTAGAATTGGGACACCCTAAATTTCTGTCACTCCTGCTTCTAGCCTGGCACAATAATGTGTCTTTATAGGGGTCCAAAGTTCTGTCTGTCCACACAAACAAATGGGTAGTTAGGTGGCTATGATTTATGGACAGAATGTACAGTAAAATTCCACTACGAAGACCACCTAAAAATAAGGTTAATTCTGCTTTAAAAAGCTTATTTAGTAAGCTGCAGTTATTCTTTCTTTGTGTTTTTACTGCATACAGTGTCCTCTGGTCAGAGACCACCTTTGGGACTGTTCAAAAGTGGTCTTAAAGACCACTTCGAACAGTCCCAAAGGTGGTCTTAATAAAGGAATTTTAGTGTAATTCAGTGGGATTTATTTTATAGTCAAATAAAAACAGGTGGCTGCAATGGTTGGGATTCTAACAAATGTCAACAACATTATTTTCATTCTAACAAATGTCTACAACATTTGTTTCGTGGTGTAATTTAGGAGAAAAGGCCCTTTCTTACCTGAATCATACTCCTTATTGGTATTCAGATATTTTCTTACCCTTCATAATCAGGGTTCAGGGGCCGTTGGGTTTGGGAAAAACAGCTTGCTAATATTTAAAGTTGGGAATTTAAATCAGCTGTATCTTTATCAATTTTGGTTCAATTTTCATGAAATTTTCGTCAAATTGTAGAACAAGATCAGTTATTGGGAAATTTGTTGTAAAATTTGGGAATATCTGTCTCTAAATTGGGAAAAATAGGGGCTGATTACCGGCCCCAAATTTGCACTAGGAAAATCACTGGTACTCTTAACAACAGGAGAATCTTTATCATGTTTATTGTGGCAAAATGTTAGAGGACAAATGCTGACATTATAACAAGGGTCTGCTCTATAGATTTATGTTTACTGTTTACTTTCAGGGGACAGTATTTGTTTAAACCTCGGCCTGGAGAAACTCCAAAAGACCACAAGTTCTACAGAAGTTTATACCCACAGATAATACAAGATATAGATGTACGTTGTGTAAAAAATTCCATATGAGTCAGCGCATGACAGAATCTACAAAAACACCTGGGCGACCAGCTAAGACTCAGATCAGCCTGCGCATCCGTGCAGTCTGATCAGAGTCTTCGCTGTTCGCATGAGCCTTCTATAGCCTTTTGGCTATTCATAGGACAACAAGAGAATGCTCCGACCAGGCTGACCCGACGGGCCGGCTGAACTGGGTCTTCGACCATTGTCCATAGCAGGGGCCTTATTGTAGGTTTTGTCATGCGCCATCTCATATAATATTTCATGACTAATTTCAGGATGTCTAGGGTTATATCATCATCAGGCCCAGAAACGTTTTTAGCTCACCTGTCACGTAGTGACAAGGTGAGCTTTTGTGATCACTTTTTGTCCGTCGTGCGTGCGTGCGTCCGTGCGTGCGTCCGTAAACAATTTCAAATAAGAATATCTCTAATACCCCACGGTCAGTCTTGATCAAATTTCATGAGAAGCATCATCAGGTAGGGGGAAAGGCTGCATAAGGTCAGATTGGAGTTCTGGTTGCCATGGCAACATTTAGCTCCCATAGACTTACAATGGGAAAAAATTAAAATATCTTCTTCTCGGAAACCACAGGACCCAGAGCTTAGATATTTAGCATGTATTAACGGCCAGTGGTCACCTACATAATTCCTGCCAATCATGCCCCTGGGGTCCAAATTGGCCACACCACGGGGCCCCTTCGCTCCCATAGACTCATAATGGAACAAAAAGCTTCAAAAATCTTCTTCTCAGAAACCACAGGGCCCAGAGCTTAGATATTTAGCATGTAGCAACAGCAATTGGTCACCAACATAATTCCTGCCAATCATGCCCCTGGGGTCAAAACGGGCCACGCCCCGGGGCCCTTTAGCTCCTATAGACTCATAATGGAAAAAAGCTTCAAAAATCTTCTTCTCTGAAACCACAGGGCCCAGAGCTGAGATATTTGGCATGTAGCTACGGCAAGTGGTCACCTACATAATTCCTGCCAATCATGCCCCTAGGGTCCAAATTGGCCACACCCAGGGGCCCCTTAGCTCCCATAGACTCATAATGGAAAAAAAAAAGGTTAAAAAATCTTCTTCTCTGAAACAAAAGGGCCCAGAGCTTAGATATTTAGAATGTGGCAACTGCCAGCAATCACCTACATAATTCCTGCCAATCATGCCCCTGGGTTCCAAATGGACCACGCCCCGGGGCCCCTTTGCTCCCATAGACTCATAATGGAACAAAAAGCTTCAAAAATCTTCTTCTCAGAAACCACAGGGCCCAGAGCTTAGATATTTAGCATGTAGCAACAGCAATTGGTCACCAACATAATTCCTGCCAATCATGCCCCTGGGGTCAAAACGGGCCACGCCCCGGGGCCCTTTAGCTCCTATAGACTCATAATGGAAAAAAGCTTCAAAAATCTTCTTCTCTGAAACCACAGGGCCCAGAGCTGAGATATTTGGCATGTAGCTACGGCAAGTGGTCACCTACATAATTCCTGCCAATCATGCCCCTAGGGTCCAAATTGGCCACACCCAGGGGCCCCTTAGCTCCCATAGACTCATAATGGAAAAAAAAAAGGTTAAAAAATCTTCTTCTCTGAAACAAAAGGGCCCAGAGCTTAGATATTTAGAATGTGGCAACTGCCAGCAATCACCTACATAATTCCTGCCAATCATGCCCCTGGGTTCCAAATGGACCACGCCCCGGGGCCCCTTTGCTCCCATAGACTCATAATGGAACAAAAAGCTTCAAAAATCTTCTTCTCGGAAACCACAGGGCCCAGAGCTTAGATATTTAGCATGTAGCAACGGCAAGTGGTCACCTACATAATTCCTGCCAATCATGCCCCTGGGGTCCAAACGGGCAACGCCCCGGGGCCCTTTAGCTCCTATAGACTCATAATGGAAAAAAGCTTCAATAATCTTCTTCTCTGAAACCACAGGGCCCATAGCTTAGATATTTAGCATGTAGCAATGGCAAGTGGTCACCTACATAAATCCTGCCAATCATGCCCGTGGGGTCCAAATGGGCCACGCCCTGGGGCCCCTTAGCTCCCATAGACTCATAATGGAAAAAAGATTAAAAAATCTTCTTCTCTGAAACCACAGGGCCCAGAGTTTAGATATTTAGCATGTAGCAACGGCAATTGGTCACCTACATAATTCCTGCCAATTATGCCCCTGGGTTCCGAATGGGCCACGTGCCGGGGCCCCTTTGCTCCCAAAGACTCATAATGGAAAAAAACTTAAAAAATCTTCTTCTCTGAAACCACAGGGCCCAGAGCTTAGATATTTAGTACGTAGCAACGGCAAGTGGTCACCTATATAATTCCTGCCAATCATGCCCCTGGGGTCCAAAAGGGCCATGCCCAGGGGCCCCTTAGCTCCTATAGACTCATAATGGAAAAAAAGCTTCAAAAATCTTCTTCTCTGAAACCACAGGGCCCAGAGCTTAGATATTTAGCATGTAGCAATGGCAAGTGGTCACCTACATAAATCCTGCCAATCATGCCCCTAGGGTCCAAATGGGCCATGCACCGGGACCCCTTAGCTCCCATAGACTCAGAATGGAAAAAAGATTCAAAAATCTTCTTCTCCGAAACCACAGGGCCCAGAGCTTAGATAATTAGCATGTAGCAACTGCAAGTGGTAACCTACATAATTCCTGCCAATCATGCCCCTGGGTTCCAAACGGGCCACGCCCGGGGGCCCTTTAGCTCCTATAGATTCATAATGGCAAAAAAGCTTAAAAAATCTTCTCTGAAATCATAGCGCCCAGAGCTTAGATATATAGTACGTAGCAACGGCAAGTGGTCACCTATATAATTCCTGCCAATCATGCCCCTGGGGTCCAAAAGGGCCACGCCCTGGGGCCCCTTAGCTCCTATGGACTCATTATGGAAAAAAAAAGCTTCAAAAATCTTCTTCACTGAAACCACAGGGCCCAGAGCTTAGATATTTAGCATGTAGCAATGGCAAGTGGTCACCTACATAAATCCTGCCAATCATGCCCGTGGGGTCAAATGGGCCACACCCCGGGGCCCCTTAGCTCCCATGGACTCATAATGGAAAAAAGATTAAAAAATCTTCTTCTTTGAAACCACAGGGCCCAGAGCTTAGATATTTGGCATGTAGCGACGGCAAGTGGTCACCTACATAATTCCTGCCAATCATGCACCTGGGGTCCAAACAGGTGAGCGATATAGGGCCATTGGGCCCTCTTGTTTCTTGGAGGTCTATCCTTCAGTACAGTATAGCTCCGTTATATCGCGTTCCGATATTTTGCGATGTTCAATCTATCGCGGTTGCGCCGTGGATCCCGTTTTTTTTCCCCTTAAAAATTCATAAATAAAAAAAATAGAGTTTTAAGTTGTTAAAATTTATTTAAAACCAGGTTTAACCAGGGGCCAACAGCGTTTGACTTTTCCCGCCCAGCGTCTGCTATTTGGCGCCAAAACATAACCATTCACGAGATCACAGAAAAGTCGGTTTTTATTGTGCAAACATCTACCGTTAGATGTAGCTAATTGTCTGAGGAGCGATTAAATCATTGTCACATTGATTGTGGATTAAATTTTATGACAGGAGGATAAACACCAATTAGAGACATAACTTGACCATATTTTCACACCTTATCGACATGCACCGCAAGGTGGCAATTATATGACAGGGATTAACAATTTACCATAATAAATACACAGATGGTTTGTCTATCAATTGACAGTGCAGCAATTATCGCAGTTAACTTACTTGTCTAGTTTTACCGTATATAAGGACTCAAAAATACTGACAGTTGTAGACGATTTTTTTACACTTGCCCGAAATCAAAACACAATAAACCGCTACTTTTAATTTTTCTGAGATCTGGCAAGCCAAGGGAAACAACTCGAATTGCTTTAGTGCTTAGCGCTTATGGTAGTTGCGCCCCTTGGCCGTCAACGTGAGAGACAACCAGGGGAACCCGCAAATTCAAAATGGCGTCCTGTTTTGACATTTTAGCAATCACATGTTTTCAGACGCAGATTTTCAGCTGTCCTTGAATGTAAGTTAATTGGTAGACATAGTCCCCTTTGTTTGTTCTGTCACTGAGTAATTCTGAACCTACTTTAATGGTGAAATACGGCCGATAGCATTACTGACAGCCATTAGTGTGGAGTGATAACGGTATCTCACCAAACTATCACCGCGACTTGTATTGGCATCTTGGCAAACTACCGCGACTTATATCGCGCTCCGACCACATCGCGGTTTTTGGGCTATGGACCCCGACTACCGTGATATATTGGAGCTATACTGTACTGTGAGGTGTGCCTCAGTTAATGGTGTAAAAGGAGAATTAACTGCTTTAGAAACAGCAACTTTTCTCTAGCCTGTAATATTACATCAGTGCAGGTCTGGTAGATGATTCATATGAAATATTAACCCTCATCCTGCTGAATATTCAATTTAGCCACACCCGTTTATGACTTGGAACCAATCAGATTACCTAATGTAATATATCCCTACAAATTCATAAACTGAATGTCAAACAGTGTAGTTCCAGATCAGATGGCTTCTGAAGAAGCCATCTGATCAAGATCTACACTGTTTGCAAAGATAGGTGTTGTCGTGAACAGCAAGATAAGTGTTAAGCCTGATTGTCTCGGAAAAAAGAAAAACTATTGGAAAATGTCTGCTGCAGTTGTGTTGGAGGTTTTAAATGTTAGATATTCAAAGATTTGGGGTAAACACCAATCAGCCCATCGGGGCCTGAAGAAAAAGGTTGTGCTGCATGGTGCTTCCATGCAGAGCTGAAACCAAACCACACATGAGTTCTGGTAAACTGCTCAGAAGGTCTAGCCTGCCCAGGCAAAGTGGAACAAGTCGGACAATGCCTATAATAAACCCTTCTGGTTTCTTTGGGCGACAGAGCTTGGGATGTTATTTCATCTCAGTGTCGGGTAAAGTCGCACAAAATTGAAGAGTTTGCAAGAATACGCAGCAAACAACATACCGGTAGACAACATTATCAGATGCAATTTTATTTGACGTCTAGCGCACGACAAAACCTACATATTATGAAGTGCGATCTTTAAAAATACCTGGATTAGTCTGCTCATTTACTCACTAAGACAAGAGAAGCCATGTATCTCTTTGAATAGCCCTATGCTATCAGCGAAGACTGATCAGACTCTGCGAATGTGCTGGCTTATTTGAGTCTTCGCTGGTCGCACAAGCCTTAAAATAGGTTTTGTTGTGTGTAAGCTTATTTGGCTTCTTATGGTGTTTACCCATTTTGTACCACATACCCCAAAACGGGTACCCTTGCAAACAGTGCAGGCTCAGATCAGACGCCGCAGAACATGGTTGTGCGGTGTCTGCAGAACATGGTTCTGCTGCAGAACATGGTTCTGCTGCAGAACATTGTTCTGCGGTGTCTGATCAGTACCTACACTGTTTGCAAAAAGTTCAGCTATTTTCCAAATAGTTGTTGATGAAAACATAACCTGACACCCCTAAATATTGAAATGGACTCCTGCTATATATAAGGAGGAAGATCCAATTTGGTACAAAAAGGTTAATAATGGTTATGTCTTTACTTTGCAGAGAATAGAGAATAACTGGCGACTAGGTCGACATACATTACAGCGCATTCATTGTCGTAGCGAAACAAGTAAAGGTGTATATTGTCTACAGTATGATGATACAAGAATTGTTAGTGGGCTTAGAGATAATACAATAAAGGTAATTACCGTATCATATTTACCCAAAGTATTTGGGCATCTCAGCTGACCATACTTGTTCTAAAATTTGAACATGTACAAATTAAAAACACCGCCCCCACCCATGGGGCCTTGAAGAAATAGATTGGGCTGCATGATGCTTCCACTGGCCGTACATAACTACTGGTAAACCGCTGAGAGGTTCTAGCCTGTCCAGGAAAAGTTGTGCGGACTGTCCATGCACATAAGCCCTATTGGTTTCATTGAGCGGCAGGGCTTGGGGTGTCATTTCATCTCAATAACGGGTAAAAGCCCCACGCAAATGGAAGCAATGTCTCCAAAATGACCTATACAGTGTTGACGGGGACGTTTAACCTCAAATCAAACAAAATAGGAGACCCTTAGGACCCCATGTTATGAGGCCTCTCATCTGGGTCCACATTGTTCGCTCATGTAAGCCACGGTAGCTCAGTCAGATGCCATCTGACTGATGATCTGATCAAGAGGAAGCAGATTTGACATCTGCTGGGCTCAGCAGCATTCTTGAAATCATGAAATCTTTTCTACAGTCATTCTGTTCCTTCTGCTGATTCAAGAAGGGTGATTGTCAGTTTCTGGCGAAAGAATATGCACTGTACTGGTTAACCGCTTCTGTATAAGCATGCTCAAGAAAAGTTGATTTGGTAAATTGACCGACTCAATATGAAATTAAGGGGAATGGGAACACCTTCAGGGGAGGCAACTCCTGCAAAAGTTTTTTTTGTCTCCCATGTCAATAGGGGTAAACTCTTAAAGGAGCAAATTCTTTCCTTTAAGAGTAGACCCCTTTTTCAGTGGGACAGGGCTTATAGAAAAGCAAACAGGAAGTCTGGAAAGTTATCTCCCTTTGAAAGCGGTCCCCGCCCATAGGGGCTTGAAGAAATATATGGGCTGCATGATTCTTCCACGCAGAACTGAATCTGGCCCGCACACTAGTACTGGTAACCACTTAGAGGATCTAAGCCTGTCCAGGAACCGCGGTGCGAGGCGGACCGTCCATGCTAATAAAACCCAATTGGTTTCATTGGGCGACAGGGCTTGAGATGTCATTTCATCCCAATGTCAGGTAAAAGTCCCACAAAATTGGAAGCAACGTCTCCAAAATGATCTTTACAGTGTTGACGGGGACGTTAAACCTCAAATCAAACAAGTCAAACAAATCTCCCTTTGAAAAATGGCGGAAAAATCTGCCAGGTGTTCCCATTCCCCTTAATTGTGTTGTCTATCTGTCTGCCTGAAGGATATGATAAATATGTTCTAGAAAGGGTTATCCTTTGGAAGCAAGGAATGCACCACAGAAATAGAAAATATGGAGTGTACATGTTTTCTGGGCCAGACTAGCTTGTTTCGGCCAATTAGGCCTCATCTGTGACCCTCAGATATTTTCAAAATTCAACAATGGAATCAATGATCCCAAAGGACAAGAAAATATAAACTACACTATGATGTAGGGCAGGGAGACTTTTTACGGCTGCCACACATTCCCAGACACCAGCTGAAGTGACGTTAAATATGTTCTAGAAAGGGTTATCCTTTGGAAGTATGGTTCTCTGTAACTGGTTATCCTACAGCTGGAAACCTCCGACAGATTATAAGAATCTTATAATGGTGCGAGGGGTGGATGGAAAAATCCGTCCCTCGGATCACTGTCTGGCATCACGAGGCTTGCATAGTGATGCCGGACAGTGATCCGAGGGATGGATTATTTTATCCACCCCTCACACCCATAAAGGATTCTTTTTCTTGCATACCTTCCATTTCTTAGCTTGGATTTTTAATGCTGCAGTCACTTCGGTTACCATATTGTGATGACACTGCAGGAATGTTTGTGATGTCACATAACGTGCTGTAATGTCAACCTTAACAACGGCGCATATGAGGTCGTATTCAACCAATGCATTTATCATTGGCGAGGATATTTGATTTTGGTAAGAACACCAGGGTTAGAACAGAATTTCTACCCCAAGCTAAAACTAAGGATTTCCTTGTCTGGTGTGCAAGAAGAAACATTCCTAAAAATACCATACTGTTGTTAGACAAAAATACTTTTTGAAATGGCAGACATAGAAAATGTCCCAGATGTCCCAGTTCACTTTGTGTAGAGGTGTAGTGGGGGTGGGGGTGGGGGGCAGTATTTTACTTTGTTTAGAGGTTTTGGGGGGGTGGGGGGGGGGCAATATTCCTGCATATTGCCGGAAGTCGAGGACATTCTGTCTGTTGGTAAGCATGCTCAATCACAGAAGAACTGTTTTGTTTGTTTGTTTGTATTGGAGTTTAACGGCCCAGTCAACACTATTTAGGTCATTTTTGAGCCAACCAGTTTACCTATCCACACTTTCCTGTGCAGGCTTATACGTAAGCAGTTAACCAGTACAGTGCACATTCTTTCGCCAGAAACTCACAACTGCCCTTCTTGAATCAGCGGAAGGAAGAGAATAACCGTAATAGAGATTTCATGATCAATCTCCACGAAAGAATGTTGCTGACCCTGGCAGGTATCGAACCCGCGTCCTCCTGATCATCAGTCAGACGCGCATCCGACTGAGATACCAAGGCCGGCAAAGAACTATTTTAGAATTTGCTCATTTGGTAAAGAATAACCAGCAGCCATATTTGCAGGAAATTCAGGAGAAAATGGCCATGCCATTCTTGAGGCTGGGAAATCAGGGTGTTGCTATAGACTCTGAACTGGAGTCATGTTATGTTTGGCAAACAGATTAGGATATTAGAAACAGTCTTAAGTTCTCATTCAGTACTATTTTTGCAGCCTACACTCAGAGACTGTCGACCTGCCAGTGCTGTCAGTGCTTTGGTTAACTATGGGATAGAAAAGATAGTTATATATGTTTTAACTTTACAGATATGGGACAGAAATACATTAGAATGTGTACAAGTATTAACAGGCCACACAGGTTCAGTGTTATGTTTACAATATGACAACAACATCATCATTTCCGGTTCAAGTGATTCCACAGTCAGGTAAGAGATGTGTGTTTATATGTTTGAGTTTTAGTAGGGTGACAGTGAGGCAGTTCGATCATCGACCATACTATGGTAGAGGAAATCAAACTGTGCATGTTCTTTCACCGGTGTGATCGAACGACCTCTGGTAGACCTTTGGTAAAAAAACATGGCAGCCCCAATGTCACAATTGGAGTTTTTGGACGACGAGGAAGATCACCATTTTGAACACTGCAAAAAAAGCTGTGCCGATTCTGTCTTTCATATTGTGCATATTTTACATCTTTTTACAAATAAACATGCTTTAACAACACTTAAAATGTGTATTTTCCTTGGGCCAACAGTTTTTCTTACTTTTCGCCGCCATCTTGTACACTGTTTACCAGAGAAACCAACTGAGTTTGATCATACTTTGGTTAACCATGGTAAACCATGGTTTACCAAGGTTCGTGATCGAACTTCTTCAGTATTATTTAGTTTTACGTGTTTTATCCCTTGTTCTGCTGAACATTATTTCTACCTTTGCAAACAGATTAGATGATCGGGTTCTCCACTGTTTGTGGTTTAGTTTGTGAATTTAAATGAACACATTATATCAAGTAATCTGATTGGTCAGTAGGCATTTATTCTTGATTATTGAGGACTACCATTTCATTACATAATATTATGTAGCCCTCAGTGCTGACTAAAGAGAAGTCCTCTGTCTGCAACAGGTAAGGGGCCTCCTTGGGGAAAACCAATAAGTGACTAACTGTTAACTAGAGTGTACCTTATTGATTTTCCCCTTTAGTGCCTCAGTCAGGGGATTCAACAGGAGCTATTAATCACCCTATTAAAGGCCGCCTTTGATCTGCTATAGACAGTATATCACAGGGGGCAATAAAACAATTATGAACAGACGGTGTGTCCTACTGTCTAAGAATAAATGCTTTTAAGACAGACAAATGGCTCATAGACACCATCGTCTGAGGCTAATCATTGGATGATTTCCTTTGTTTATTGTTGGAAACCTGTTAGCATGTTGTGGGTACTTGTTAGAATTGCCTTGTCAAGGCAATTCTAACAAGTACCCACAACATATGATTTAATGAAGATTTAGACCGAAATTATCCTAGTTAATACGTGTCTGAACTAAGTGTTATCAATTTTCAGAGTTTGGGATGCTCGTACGGGGGAAATGTTGAACACTCTAATACATCATTGTGAGGCAGTTCTTCACTTGCGTTTCTGTGATGGTATCATGGTTACATGTTCAAAGGTATGTGACGGACAATTGTAGGAGTAGTTTGTTTCCTTGTTTGGAGTTAGACAGGCCAGTAAACACTGTTACGGTTATGTTGAGCTCGTCGGTTTACCTAACCACACTTTTCCTGGGCAGGCTTATACATACGTGGTTAACGAGTTTAGTGCACATTCTTCAGCCAGAAGCTGTCTGCTGGCCTTCTTGAATTAGCAGAAGGGATAAGATGGCAGTAGAGAATATTTCATGATCAATCTCCATGAAAGAATGTTGCCGACCTGGTGGGGATCAAACTAGCATCCTCCTACCACCAGTCCGACATGCATCCAACTGAGGTAACAATTTGATCATTTAAGAGAGTGCTACTCATAAATAAAAGAATATGCTCAGCAAGAGAAGAGTACAGTCCAACCTGTGTTAAGCAAGCACCTATGAGATATTCAAAATGTGCTTGCTTAAGACAGGTGCTTGCTTAATGCAGGTGAATTTAAGTGCATTTGCCTGTTTTGGGAACTGAATGTATGCTTGCTTAATGCAGGTTGCTTGCTTAATAGAGGTGCCACTATGACAGGTTTTACTGTATTCCAAAACGTATAGAGATTATATAGATTTATTGTTATTTTTCTGTACAATCTATACATAATTATTTGGATATAACTAAGGCTGACACGATTAATCGTATATTCGATTAATCGATCGATAAATTCCACAAGAATGATTATCAGTACTGATTTGCTTGTAATCTATTATTTGATAAGTGCAGTTTACTACCCAAAGTTGTGCCTAAAATAGCTGGATCTGTGGCAAACAGTGCAGACCCTGACGAGACGTCGCATTTTGCGGCGTCTCATCTGGGTCTACACTGTTTGCTCAGGCCTGCCTCTTCAAATATACATATGGTAAAGTGCAACATATGGTAAGAGTCATGCTCAGACAGAAAGCCAGATAGGTAATATTATGACAAAAACCTTAGCGATTACTAATCGATTATCGATCGCAATGACAGGACTGAAAATCGATTATCTTTTCAGCTCCGATTAGCCAGCCCTAGACATAACATATTTGTTTAACTTAAACGGTTTATGATAATTACAGAATCTGCCTGTTGTATCATCTTGTAAATTGGGTCAATTATTTGTCTTTCGACCAAAAATTTACATGTACAGTAAAATTCCTATATTAAGACAACCTTTGGGACTAACAGTCACAAAGGTGGTCTCTAAGACCACTTTTGAATAGTCCCGAAGGTGGTCTCCCGCTAGAGCACACTGGATGTAGAACACACAAAGAAAATTTACCTGAAGCCTTCTAAGCATAATTTGTTTTAATTTTAGGTGGTCTTAATAGCGGAATTTCACTGTACTAAATAAATCTAGAGTTCTGTAACAAATGTCCTTGTGAGCATCATCTATTTGTGTGAAATCCAGAAAATGGTTATTTATAGCCGTACTATTCTTGTTGTGTTGTCAGAGTGTTGTGTCAAGACAGCTGTCTGTAAAACCTAGGCTGAATATGTGTTGGGTCAGGCAAAGCCAGATCAGTTACAATAGAAAGCGGTGTCTGATCAGGGTCTAAATTATTTGCTTTATCTACACAAAATTAAGATTAACCCTTGTCCTGCTGAGCCCGGATATGCCTTATCTTTGAAACAATGTAGATCCAGATCAGATGGCTTCTGACGAAGCCATCTGATCAGGATCTACATTGTTTGCCATTCAGATTGTGAATTTGTTGCAATAATTTGCATCAAGTAATCTGATTGGTTGATAATCGGTAGTGGGTGTGGCATATATAAATATTCAGCAGGACAAAGGTTAAGTCCTCATTCAGAACCATTTTCTCAGCCTACACTCAGAGACAATAAACACACCAGTGCTGTCAATGCTTTGATTATACACCATAAATTTTGATGGAGGACCTTAAACAGGGGAACAACCTACGTAAGAGCAGTGACATCATAACCATTCTTAGGTTTGCCGGCGTTTACTACACAAAAGGCATTTGTCACAACACGTTGGCGCAGTCGGTGCATCAGATCATAAAAGATTCAAACATACTGAAATCTGTCCCAGAAATGTGGCCTTTTGTTTAAATAATTCGACACAAGCTGATTTGGCAATGATGTCGGAACTATCATTGTTTGCAGCGCCGAATCAAATCTTGTGGCGAAGCTATCAAAGCCTTTTCAATGTTTCTAGGTGGAATTAGCTCACTGATGGGATGCAAATATTGTTCATTACCAGCTGAAGTATGTTTTCTGAAGACTCGTAATGTACATATCAAGTTTGAAGCATTTTATTTACCCTATTTACACCAATATGGCCGCTTCTGAAATGGGTACGACATCTCTGCTATGATGTAGGTTGTTACCCCTGTTAAAAATCCTAAAAGTTTGGACACCTTGAGACATTGCTGTAATTCTCCGAAAATTTAAACAAAAAGTTTCATGATCCAGCTAGGAGCCCAAAAGGTGCAGACAGAATGGCAAATAGTGTAGACCCTGATCAGACTGCTCCTGCAGGAGCAGTCTGATCTGGGTCTGCACTGTTGGCTAAGGCCTATCTGTCCCCATACTTAGAATCATTATGGAATACTATAACTGATCAGACAAATGCTAAGTAGTTTTTGTTGCGCCTGCTTAGTCATGGAGCGATTTAGGAGTTCTGTTTTCCACCTGTCTGTCCATTCATTAAGCCACCAACATTTGCGACAACTGGAGTTCACCCTAATGGCAATATCCATTTCTCAAGAACTACAAGCCGCCCCCGCCCATCGGGGCTTGAAGAAATAGATGGGCTGCATGATGCTTCCATGCAGAGCTGAAACCGTCCGCACACTAGTACTGGTAAACCGCTTAGAGGATCTGAGCCTGTCCAGGAACCGCGGTGCGAGGCGGACCGTCCATGCTTATAAACCCTATTGGTTTCATTGGGCGACAGGGCTTGAGATGTCATTTCATCTCAATGTCTGGTAAAAGTCCCACAAAATTGGAAGCAGTGTCCAAAATGACCTATACAGTGTTGACGGGGATGTTAAACCTTAAATCAAACAAACAAAAACATCTAGGAATGGCAACTTTTATGCAAGCATCAATATTTGACCTTGACTTACGTTTCATGGCTCACTGACGTGCTGAACTATTGCAACAACCCTGGTGTTCACCCTAGTGTTCAAGCCCATTTCTCAAGAACTAAAGAAGTTTCATTGATGAAATTTGGTTCAAACGTGCATCTAGGGATGGCAACTTTAATGTACAGTCGAACTTCAATGGCTCGAACACCTTTGGGACCATGAAAATCTGTTCGAGACATGGGGAGTTCGAGCCACTGAGGGCTACTGCCAGGGGGGCATAAAGACATACCTTAGGACATCTTTTTCTGGGTTCTATAATGAAAATGTATGCTGTGTGTACTAATTAGAATCGCCTCATCGAGGCGATTCTAATGAGTACACACAGCATACATTTGCAAGATAAAAGACGAAAATATCCTATTTTTACCCTCCCTATTCCTTATTTACAGAAATTCCCTAGGGACTCAAAAACGGGTTCGACTCAGCCATGGTAAACGAGCCATCGGTGTTTGAGCCATCGAAGTTCTACTGTATTAAGCATACATATTTGACCTTGACCTACATATCATGGTTCACATCATGACAAAAGACTTGTATGAATCCTATGCAACATGTCACATTCAAAGGTTTTGTATGCTTCAGAGGAGCACTGTCGAGCCAGAAAGAAAATACTTTCTTATGCTTGAATCCATTTTGGTGGAATTTTTTCTAAACCTTCAAAGCACCAAGCAAGATTACATGGAAGACATCATATGGGCCTCGTCAAGCGATTTTGGTACTTATCGCCTATGCAAGCAGTGAAGGTTCAGGCGAGCCTGCGCATCCGCGCAGTCTCGCCAGAACCTTCACTGCTTGCTCATACAAGCAGTGAATCAAGAGAAACCTTCAGACAGAAAGCCATATCCCTGGCCCCTCTGAATGGCTGAGCATGCGCAGTTAAAATTTGTCATGACGGAATGCTCGAAGACCCAAATTCGCTTGGCGGGGCTCATATATTTCTTATTTTTCAGAGAAAATCAGGACTGACATTTCCTGTGAATCTGCGAGAAATGTCATCCTGGGCCCAGTTGTTCAAAACTAACAACATCGTTAGTTAACGTATTGTTAGAACTTTGATCTTTTAATATGGCCAATTTGCTAATATTTTTGCTGAAAAAACGTGAGCAGCTTTTGCATTTGCAAAAGTGTTCACATTTTTTCAGCAAAAATAACACTGTCCCTTGAGTTTATCTGGAAGATGAAATAAATATTTGAAAATACCTGCAGCAGTTGTGATTAGCAGTTGAAGGGTTGGAAGAAGGAGCTTTCCTGGGAGCAAACACTTTACATTAGGGCTCTCGCACTCACCTGTAGGAAGTAGAGGGGGACTGTGAATAATGATGTAAACAATAAAATTCCTGTATTAAGACCACTTTCGGGACTGATCAAAAGTGGTCTTTAAGGCCACTTTGATCAGTCCCAAAGGTGGTCTCTTATAAGGAGACACTTGGTGTAGAAAGCACAATTGAAGAATAACATTAACTGAAACCTTCTAATAAGCTTTTGGGGCCCCCGCCCATAGGGGCTTGACGAAATATATCGGCTGCATGATGCTTCCACGCAGAGCCGAATCCGGTCGGCACACTAGTACTGGTAAACCGCTTAGTGGATCTAAGCCTGTCCAGGAACCGCGGTGCGAGGCGGACCGTCCATACTAATAAACCCTATTGGTTTCATTGGGCGACAGGGCTTGAGATGTCATTTCATCTCAATGAAGGGTAAAAGTCCCACAAAATTGGAAGCAACGTCTCCAAAATGACCTTTACAGTGTTGACGGGGACATTAAACCTCAAATCAAACAAACAAAACATGGTCTTAACCCTTATCTTGCTGAATATTCATTTAAGCCCCACCCATTTCTGTCTATCAACCAATCAAATTACTTGATGTAATTTATTGCTACAAATTCATAAACTGAATGCCAAACAGTGTAGATCCTGATCAGATGGCTTCTGAAGAAGCCATCTGATCTGGATCTACACTGTTTGCAAAGATAGGGGTTGTCGTGAACAGCAAGATATGGGTTAATTGTGGAATTTTACTGTAATCTAGATTTACCTAAATATCACATCTATTGTTTTGTATTACAGGATAGGTCAATAGCAGTATGGGACATGCAGTCTCCAACAGAGATCAACTTAAGGCGTGTGTTAGTAGGTCATAGGGCAGCTGTAAATGTTGTAGACTTTGATGAGAAATATATTGTATCAGCATCAGGGGACAGAACTATCAAGGTGAGCAATACTGCTTTTTTTACCGTATTAGACACCTCTTCTCCCTGCCATACTTGTTAAAAAATTTGAAAAAGTAAAATTTAGTACCAGATATTGTGTCATAAAATAGCTGCTGAGTAACATTTCACTGTCTAACATCAAAGAAGTGGTAGTGCATCAGGTTTGTGATCGAGAGGTTGTGGGTTCGAGCCTCACGCTGACCAGGTGTTGTGCCCTTGAGCAAGGCACTTCATCCACATTGCTTGAAAAAAAAAAAGGCTGCGTCTCCTGACAACCGGTTGTCAGGAGCATTTTTGCCATGTAAAAGGCTCCTGACAACGGTTGTCAGGAGCATTTTACATGGCAAAAATGCTCCTGACAACCAGCAATATTATTTACAGTAAAATCCTGCTATAGTTGCATTGTTTTGGTCACTTAACTCAGTATTTTAAGTTTCTTGATACATGTTTAATATTTTTTGTCTTCTTTTGTATTATAACAGAACTACTTGAGTGAATATAAATGAGAAAAAAACTTATGGTATTTGCAGAATTTACTGTTTCATTTATTACTGAAAATAAATACCAAATACATGTAAATATAGGGGCAATTTTACAATTAGTGCTATGGAAAAAAAACAGGTCACAAATTCCCATTTAGAGAATATATATGGTTAAGGGGTGGGGATCTGAACAGTTTCTGAGATATATGGCTTTTAATGAAGTTAAGGGGTGGAGCATTCCCCGTGGCACTGATGTCATTGATTGCATCTTATCCTTAGGAACAAGAATATATATGGTTTAGGGGTGGGGCTCTTAACAGTTTCTCAGGTATATGGTCTTTTGTGAAGTCGAGGGGTGGAGCATGGCCTGTGCACCCCCGGGTGACCCATAGGTTGGTGTCACTGAATGTGTCTTATCATAAGGAACAAGAATATATGGTTTAGGGGTAAGGATCTGTAAGGTTTCTGGAGTGTTGGGCCTTTTATGAAGTGGAGGAGGTTGGGCATAGCCCTGGCACATCCTGGGGACCCCCAGGTTGGTGCCACTGAATGCGACTTATCATAAGGAACTAGAATATATATGGTTTAGGGGTAGGGATCTTTAAGGTGTCTGGAATATTCAGCCTTTTTTGTAGTGGAGGGGGTGTGGCACGGCCCTGGCACATCCCGCGGGACCACCAGGTTGGTGTCGCCAAGTGCGTCTTATCATAAGGAACAAGAATATCTATGGTTATTGGGTGGGGATCTGAATGATTTCTGAGATAAATGGCATTTTATGACGTGGAGGGAGTGGGGTATGGCCCCAGCACAACCTAGGGGACCCCCAGGTTGACATAAAAGCATATGGCTGAGAGAAGTTTACTCAAGGAACATTTCTATGGAACTCTGACAAATTATCTGCAAAGGTTTGGCAGTCAATGCCATTTTTCAATTGCCCACATTATAAGTCTATGGGAAATCTAAGTTGCCATTGCAACCCATCTAAATGGCCGAATTTCATAAACAAGAGGGCCATGATGGCCCTGGATCACTCGCCTGATCCGTAGTGTAACAAGTGGGCCCCTGGGAGAGCCATTATTGGCCACGGGCTATAATTTGAATAATCTTGGTAGTGGTCTAAAAGGTGAAGCTTCATACCAAATATCAAAGACCAGAGCCTTCTGGTTTCAGACAAGAAGATTTTTAAAGGTTTTTCTTATATAAGTTTATCTTAACCGTGGGGTCCTCAGTGCGGGTCAATTTTGGCCCCAGGGCTATAAATTTGAACAATCTTGGTAGAAGCTTCATACCAAATATCAAAGACCTTGGCCTTCTGCTTTCAAACTAGAAGATTTTCAAAGGATTTCAATACCTTGACTTCTGTTTCCTAGGGCTATAATTTGAACAATTTTGATAGAGGTCCACTAGATGAAGCTTCACATCACATATCAAAGACCTGGGCCTTTCAGAGTAGAAGATGCCCTTTGATTTGATAGAGATCTACCAGATGAAGCTACACACCAAATATCAAAGAACTAGGCAATGCTGTTTCGGATAAGAAGATTTTTTAAAGATTTTCCCTTGATAAGCTTTTTTGTTTGTTTAATTTGAGGTTGAATGTCCCTGTCAACACTGTAATGGTCATTTTGGAGACATTGCTTACAATTTTGTGGGACTTTTACCAGACATTGAGATGAAATGACATCTCAAGCCCTATCGCCCAATAGGGTTTATTAGCATGGACGGTCCGCCTCGCACCGCGGTTCCTGGACAGGCTTAGATCCTTTAAGCGGTTTACCAGTACTAGTGTGGGGGTCCCTGTAAAAGCCAATGTAAAACAAAAGGGCCCCAAGGTGGGGGCATTTTTCGCCCCAGGCCTATAATTTGAGCGATCTTGATAGAGGTCCACTAGTTGTGGCTACACACCAAATATCAAGGAACTGGGCCTTGCCGTTTCAGAGAAGATGATTTTTAAAGATTTTCCCTATATATAAGTCTATGTAAAACCAAAGGGATCCGAGGTGGGGGCATTTTTGGCCCCAAGGCTATAATTTGAACAATCTTGGTAGAGGTCCACTAGATGAAGCTAAAATACCAAATATCAAAGACCAGAGCCTTGTGGTTTCAGAGAAGATTTTTAAATATTTTCCCTATATAAGCCTATGAAAAACCAAAGGGCCCCAGGGCGGGGGCATTTTTGGCCCTAGGGCTATAATTTGAACAATCTTGATAGAAGTCCACTAGATGAAGCTTCACACAAAATATCAAAGACCTGGGCCTTGCGGTTTCAGAGAAGAAGATCTTTCAAGATTTTTCCTATATAAACCTATGTTAAACCAAAGCCCCCCACGAGGCGGGGGTACTTTTGGCCTCAGGGCTATAGTTTGAAAATCTTGGTAGAGGTCCACATGATGAAGGCAACCATAAAAATGGCCATCGGAAGAGATGGCAAATCCCCCGACCAAAAGCCAATATGGCCTTCAGAAGATTGTTCACCAATAGAAAGTGCACCAGAATTAAACCAGCAATATATCACAAAAGTTTTGGAGTTATGGCCATCACTGGATTATACTGTCAGGGGAGATAACTAAAAGACCAGGGCACTCAGAATTATGGTTCTTGCGCATAACATGCCTGCTTAAGCTCATGTATTTCTGTAAGAATTACCATTAAAATATGTCTCAAACGGTATTGGAGATATGGTGATCACAAGCTGGTCATACTGTTATATTGGAAGGGTAGATAACTCAAATACCACAGCACCAACAGTTGTGGTTCTTGCACATGACACCCCTTCTGTAGCTTGTATACAGTTGCGCCAAAGTTCCTTCAATATATCTCAAAGGGTGTTTGAGTTATGGTCATCACAAGGTTATATTGACAGGGGAGATAACTCAAAAACCAGACCATCCAGAGTTGTAATTCTTGAGCATGACACACCTGCTTAACCTCATGTACATCTGCATCAAGTACCACCAATAGTTTCAAAGGGTATTGGAGGTACAGTCATCGCAAGGTGGTCATACTGTTATATTGGAAGGGGAGATAACTCAAATACCATACCACCCAGAGTTGTGGTTCTTAGGCATCAAACACCATCTCAACCTTGTATACAATTGTACCGAGTACCATCAATATATCTCAAATGGTATTTGAGTTATGGCCATCACAAGGTTATATTGTCAGGGGAGATAATTCAAAAACAAGGGCACCCAGAGTCATGGTTCTTGCAAGTGACACACCTGCTTAACCGCATGTACAACTGTACCAAGTACTATCAATATATCTCAAAGAGTGTTTGAGATGTGGCCATCATAAGGTAGTGATTCTATTTTATTGGAAGGGGAGATAACTAAAAAACCATGGCACCCAGGGTTGTGGTTCTTGTGCATGACACACTGTCTTGGCCTAGTGAACAAGTGTGCCAGGTACCATCAATATATATCTTAAAGGGTATTGAAGTTATGGCAATCACAAGGTAGTCACTCTGTTTTATTGGCAGAGGAGATAACTCAAAAACCATGGCAACCAGAGTTGTGGTTCTTGTGCATGACACCCCGTCTCAGCCTTGTGAATATCTGTGCCAAGTACCATCAATATATCTCAAAGGGTATTGGAGTTATGGCCATCACAAAGTAGTCATTCTATTTTATTAGAAGGGGAGATAACTAAAAATGTATGGCATCCAGAGTTCTGGTTCTTGCACACGACACGCCGTCTCAGCCTTGTGAACAATTGTGCCAAGAACCATCAATGAATCTCAAATCAAATGGTATAGGAGTTATGGCCATCACAAGGTTGCGTCTACGGAAGGAAGGACGGACAAACGCCAGGCAGATTGCTATATCCCCCCCGAACCTATTCTGTCGGGGGATAAAAATGAGCAGTAGGCCTAAAATCATATGGCAGATAGTACATTGCCTAAGGAACATTTATATGAAAGTTTTGTCAAAATATCTGCAGAGGCTTGGCAGTAAATGCCTTATTTCATTTTTCCCCATTATAAGTATATGGAAACTGTAAGTTGCCATAGCATCCAAACTAATTAGCCGATTTTCATAAAAAAACACAAACTTTCAATCCCCCAGCCCAAGGATGCTACAGATAAAATTTGGGCCCAATTGGCTCAGTGGCTTCAGAGGAGTTGTCGTATGAAAGTGCTAACGCCAGATGACGACATACGACGACGGCCAGCTGCCTATCCTATAACTAAGTTGGCTATAAGCTACCAGGAGCCTTTGGCTCAGTGAGCTAGAAAATCTGAATGAAAATTACATGAATTAAGTTTGTTTGCATACTAAAAACTGACAAAAAAGCATTAAATATGCATCAAGAACCATGAAATATTAACAAGGTAACTAAAATAATACTAATATCATAGGTTTTTATTGGAAAAATATTGCTGGTTGTCAGGAGCATTTTTGATAGCAAAAATGCTCCTGACAACCGGTTGTCAGGAGCATTTTATATAGCAAAAATGCTCCTGACAACCGGTTGTCAGGAGACACTTCCAAAAAAAAAGTACTGGTTACCACCCAGGAAATCCTGCTCGTAATGCTGAGATGTGAGCGATTAGCAGTAATAGGAGAAAAAGAATCTACAATTGACGTCATAAAATTGCGGCTTTTGCTTCACATTTTTCTTCCAACTGGTTTATTGCAGAATAAATCACAGAACCTTCCATTGTCTATGTAGACATGCTGTTTTAGAATTAAAGTTAACTCTTTTTGTACCAAATGGAATCTTTCTCTTTATATAAAGCAGGCGTTCATTTCTTATTTAGGGGTTTCATGTTGTGTTTTCTTCAAAATCGATTTGGAAAATGACTGAACTTTTAGCAAATAGTGGAGGCCCTGAACAGGCACCGCATTCTGTGGCGTCTGACCTGGGCCTGCACTGTTTGCCTATTACCCGTTTTGGGGTTTCCAGTACATAATGGTATAAGGTAAAGTTTATTACTTAATGAATTTCATGTATTTGCAGGTTTGGAGTACATCTACATGTGAGTTTGTGAGAACATTGAATGGTCACAAAAGAGGCATAGCATGCTTACAGTACAGAGACAGACTGGTAGTCAGTGGCAGTTCAGATAATACTATCAGGTGGGTAAGGAGGTTGGGTTTTAACTCTTTCATCCAGAGTTTCTGAACTGGACTTCTCCGTCGTTGAATTTGGACATGCCCATTGTACAGCGGATCCTCCTTATAAAGACAATGCAGTAAAATTCCTATAAGAAGACCACATTTGTGACTGTTAAAAAGTGGTTTTCAAGATCACTTTTGAACAGTCCCAAAGGTGGTCTCTTTCTAGAAGACACTGACTGCAGAAAAGACTGAAACCTTTTGAATATGCTTTCTAAAGGAGAATTGGTCTTAATTTTAGGTGGTCTTAATAGGGGAATTTCACTGTATTTGTTTTCCCGTACAGTTAACCTTCTTTACACCTACATTGGATATAAGGACAAAACTTGATATAACAATTTCAATGGAATGAATCCTTAGCTCAAGATGAGGGGATTGATGGAGATATTCAAAAATATTGTAATCATTTAGTACTCCAAGAAATAAATGTGGATATTTGTTAGAATCACCTTGACTAGGCGATTCCAACAAATGTCCACAACATTTGTTTCTTGGAGTAGTGTCCACAACATTTGTTTCTTGAAGTAAGGGAAAAGTTCATTATTACCTTTTATACTACACCTTACGGGGATATTCGCTATAGAGTGAAATTGCTATGGAACAAAATTTCATCACCTTAGCAAAAAAGTCAATTTAAAATGTATTGGGAGTTATTGTCTTTCCTAAGGTGACGAAATGCTGTCATTATAGTGAGGGTCCTCTGTATATAGAATTTGCCACTATAATGAGTCAAGGTAAGGGGTATTATTAATTGAATATCCCGTATTGATCGGAGGTCATCCGTATTAACACCAGGTCAACCAATATTAACTGAGGTCAAGTGAGGTCAAAAATCAATAATCATGATTTTTTAATTTTGTCAATTAATAAAATAGTCATTGATCAAGTAATTTCGCATTGACCCAGTTACAGGTCCTCTGTCAGCTGCATTAGCCCTCGGCCTCGGGCCAATGCAGCAGACCTCGGACCTGTACCTGGACCAATACGAAATTACTTGATTAATAACATAATAGTATAAAAGGTCTTGTTTGTATGAATACAATGTCTCGTCAACAACTAAGGTCAAACGGACACAGGACTCTGTTTAGAAACTTTTCCGAAAGTCCTGAGAAGCCGGGAATCGAGGTGAATAGCTTAAATATTACACCACAGAGCCTTCTAGTATGGTCATTTTCCCATAGTTACTCCAAGAAACAAATGCTGTGGATATTTGTTAGAATCGCCTTGCTGAGGTGCAGGTTTTTTTTTTGCATCCTTAGGGGTTAATTGTTAGCATTATTCTTCCAAGAAAAACTATATCAAACAATGTTGTCTGTTTATGTTGTCTGCTGCATTTTCTTGAAACATTTCTAACATAGTTTGCATACAGTCAGACAGTGTGAACCTAGACTGAGCAGTCTGATCTGGGTCCACACTATTAGCAACAATTGACTTTTAAAGTATCCAGCAGGCAAGAAAAGCAGACAACAATTGTTGTGATTTGCATCTTAAAGGTTAATTCTGAAACTATCATCCACTTTGGGACGTCTTTTCAGATTATGGGACATAGAATGTGGTGCATGTTTGCGAGTGCTAGAAGGTCATGAAGAGTTGGTGAGGTGTATCAGATTTGACAGCAAAAGAATAGTTAGTGGGGCATATGATGGGTAAGTGAAGAATCATAAAGGGAGACCACTATGTTCTGGAATAATGCACTTGAAAATGTAACATGCAAATGATGTCGAAATGGATAATATTAAAATTATTGTTCAGTGCGTTCTGCAATACATTGAGAAAAACATGCTTAGCAAGGAATTACTGATGTTTCTCAGTGAAATACACTGTAGCGTCCTTATAACGCTGACGCATAAATCGCGGAAATCGTTATAACGCTGTTGGTCTATGGCTCCCGTTTTTTTAACCTTTTTCCCACCAGTTTGGCCGAAAATTATGCCATTTTTCCTCGGAACTCGGCAGTCAAAACATCGCCAGGTATGATATCAAATGTGTATACTTGGGCTGATTTACTCAAGCTATCAATACTTTGATTTTGTTTGTTTGTATTGGAGTTTAACGGCCCAGTCAACACTATTTAGGTCATTTTTGAGCCGGTCAGTTTACCTATCAACACTTTCCTGGGCAGGCTTATACGTAAGCGGTTAACCAGTACAGTGCACATTCTTTCGCCAGAAACTGACAACTGCCCTTCTTGAATCAGCGGAAGGGAGAGAATGACCGTAGAAAAGATTTCATGATCAATCTCCACGAAAGAATGTTGCCGACCTCTGCGGGAGTCAAACCCGCATCCTCCTGATCACCAGTCAGACGCGCATCAGACTGAGCTAACGGGGCGGCATCAATACTTTGAAACTGTGAATACTCGCCTAAGGCATTATAGATAAACCGGACAAGGTGTGAAAAACAGGCCAATCAAGATGTACCTGTTATGTCTGAATTAACTGTAAAGATCAATTATTAATCTAGTTTTAATTATCTGATTGGAACTGTCTCATTTAACATTACCCTGCATGAGTGGGTTGGTCCATAATTTTGAATGGAATGGGGTGTACTGCAGGGTTCAGTGCTTGGTACTGTACATTTTTAATAATTAAAAAAGCAATTGACACGTGTATACACTAAATATTTTTCGCACCAAAACAGAGCAATGCAGACACTGTTTTCGTCTGTGCATCTGCATGCGGTAATTCCGTGGGGGAAATCGTTCTAACGCTGTTGATCTGTGGCTCCAATTATTGCGTTTGCCCCCAGTTTTGAAAATGGTCGAATTATTTTCCCATTTTTCTGCGGAACTCAGCCATAAAAACATCTTCAGCCAAGACAAAACATGTATGCTCGCTCATTTACTCAAGTTATCAACACTATTAAACTGAAAACTCACCTAAGGCTTACTGATAAGCCGACAATTAACAGTGTGATAAGGTGTGAAAACTAAGTCAATCAAGATATTTGAACCAGTTACGTCTTAATTATTCCTCATTTAATTGTCAATCCAGACGCTAAATATTTTTTCTCGCAAAGCATAGCAGACGTTTTTTGTTGTTGTTTTTTTTAATCGCATCTGCATACAGTTATTCATTCATCATTAACTGGATATAAACAAACGGAAATCAAGAAAGGTACAACAATAAACAAACATAAAGCTTGGTTTGCTTACATCAATTGCCTTTCTGTCAAGCAAACTGTATGGTATAGTCACTATTTAGTGATACCACTACACTATTTAGTGATACCTTAGCGACTGCGGGAAGAGGTAAATAAATATGGCGGCCTGAGATACAGAAAACGAAAGTACAGCAATAATAAATTCAAAAACTGTTAGAATGAAAAGCCAAATGACTGCTAGTAGTATAGAATCAGATTAAAATTAAATTTATTAACTATATGACTTACCTATAAAATACATGCAATATGGAATATTCATAATAAACTGGCAGAAAAAGTAAGCCTGCATGCAGAAAAAGTGGATGGGGGTAAATCCGTTTGTCACGAGTTGTATAGCGCGGGATCACGTATAGCGCGGTCGACATTGATGGATCCCGATGACAGAGTTATAACGACGCTACAGTGTAATCATATTTTCAAATTCACTGATCAGGAGGGTGCGATTCCATTTGTCTTCAGTCTCATTAGAAAAATTGGCTCCAGGAAATGCCTTTTGGCTCCTGCCCATTGGGGCTTGAAGAAAAAGATGGGCTGCATGATGCTTCCACGCAGAGCTGAAACTGACCCCGCATGTGTACTGGTAAGCCACTCACAGAAGCCTGCCCAGGCAAAGCGGTGCAAGTCGGACTGTCCATGCTTATAAACCCTATTGGTTTCATTGGGTGACGGGGCTTGAGATGTCATTTCATCTCAATGTCGGGTAAAAGTCCCACAAAATTGGAAGCAACGTCTCCAAAATGACCTTTACAGTGTTGCTGGGGACGTTAAACCTCAAATCAAACAGACAAACAAATCCAGGAAATGCCTACTGGGAAAAGATAATTTTTTTAAGAAAGGTATCCCTGAGAGAAAGGGTTTAGAAAGCAGGGATTTTGGCTGTTTTCTGGTAGAATTGCCTCTTTTTTTCAAAGGAAGAACGGGCCTCCGTGGTCTAATAGGTAAGAACACCGACTGTTAATCATTACTCTCTCACTGCTGTGGTTTGTGCCTGCTCAAGCCACATGTGAGATACCAATTTCTGCAAGGAAGGTTTTCTCCAGGTACTCAGGCTTCTCTGATTTACGATCAGCACAAGATAAGTGAAATAATCTTGAAAGGGCTGTAACCCCCCCCCCCCCCTCCCGCCTCCTAAAAAAGTAGAAATAAAAGAAAAACAAAAAAACTCTTAAGACTAGGGTGACGAACAGTCCTAACCAATTGAAAAATAAAGCTTTATTTCCTAAACTGGTAAGGTCTGTTTAAGGCGGGTAGGTCTGTTTTTGTTGTGCCAGTGGACTTAATAAAAAACAAGTTTTTTCATAAAGTACCTTTAAAAACCCATATATAGAGGCTTCTAGCTTAACATCAGATCCTGAATTACATTGCATGTACAGTAAATTTATGTACAAAATATATGTAATCTCTCTCTGAAAGAAATAAAATATGATTGAACCAAATGTACTTGAGAATGCTAAAGAATTGGTTGATTACCATATGGGCCCCGTCAAGCGATTTTGGTACTTATCGCCTATGCGAGCAGCGAAGGTTCAGGCGGGCCTGCGCATCCGTGCAGGCTCGCCATAACCTTCACTGCTCGCTCATACAAGCAGTGAATCAAGAGGAACCTTCAGACAGAAAGCCATATCCCTGGCCCCTCTGAATGGCTGGGCATGCGCAGTTAAAATTTGTCATGACGGAATGCTCGAAGACACAAATTCGCTTGGCGGTGCTCATATTTACCATGTGTATTCAGTTGGACTGGCCTGAGCAAACAGTGTAGACTCAGATGAGATGCTGCACAATGTGATGGTCATCAATGTCTACATTGCTTGTCTCTCAGCTTTTGTTTTGTTTGATTTGAGGTTTAACGTCCCCGTCAACACTAAAGGTCATTTTGGAGACGTTGCTTCCAATTTTGTGGGACTTTTACCCTTCATTGAGATGAAATGACATCTCAAGCCCTGTCGCCCAATGAAAACAACAGGGTCTATAAGCATGGACAGTCCGCCTCGCACCGCGGTTCCTGGACAGGCTTAGATCCTCTAAGCGGTTTACCAGTACTAGTGTGGGGGCCGGATTCAGCTCTGCGTGGAAGCATCACGCAGCCCATATATTTCTTCAAGCCCCTATGGGCGGGGGCCGCTCAGTGTCTACATTGCTTGTCTCTCAGCTATTTTAATGACAACATGAGGTAGTAAATTGTACTTGTTCAAATTTTAGAACAAGTATGGTAAGAAGTTGAGTTGTCTGAATATTTAGGGTATATGTGTTTACATGTGTAGTAATAGAAAAAATTGTTTTATATATATGTATATTTATTCCAGCAAAATCAAGGTCTGGGATCTGGCTGCTTCTCTAGACCCTAGAGCCCCATCAGGGACCCTGTGCATTCGAACTCTTGTGGTGAGTATGTCTTTCCGGGGCCACCTATCACAGCTTCAGTTGAGGAGTAATGTCAGTTCTGAGAAGTTCTTACTGTATATACCAGGCCCCGAGGTTATAAAACTTTTTCATGCTCAACTCACTTGAGCATGAAATTGTCCTGCTCACAAATTTTAAAATGCCAGCGATTGTTGGCATTTTAAAATTTGTGAGCAGGACAAATAACATTCTCTGCTATTTGAGAAAGAAAAATTGCTCAACTTCTTAGTATTTTAATTTTTATCAGCACCACAAGTTTCATGCTCAGCTGAGTAGAGCATGAAAAAAAGTTTTATAACCTAGAGGTCAGGCCTCCTAGCGAAACCTATTATAACCTATAATTTTGTGTCAAATCTGTAAAACCTTTATTTTGTTCATAAAAGCTATAAAAGCCTGTATTTTTATGAAAAAACCTATATTTTTCACTTTTTAACCTTCCCGCGACAGAACCATAACTTTTCTCCAAAATGCCATACTATTTTTACTTTTTAAGTCGCAAAAAGTGGTGAAAAGTGTCCAGAAATTGTGATTTTTTTTTATCCTCGCTCGCTTTGCTCACTTGGACTTTTGGAAATTTAGATCATCTTTATAGGAGTAATCGTGGCGCAATAATTTATAAAATATTTTTTCTTCAGTTTTAAATCTTCATGTGAGTTTGAAAGAACCTTTTTTTAACCTATATTGTTTGTTGAAAACCGTGTAAATAACCTATATTTTGAGTAACAGGAATATTTTCAAAGTGGGCCACTAGGAGACCTGATATACAGAAAACTTGCAGCTTAACTCCAGATGAGATGGCGTAACTCTGGGGATCGGGCAAAGCCTCGCATTTTATCCCTTTGCCTCAACTCGTTTAAAAATTCAATAATACATGAACACTCATGTAAGATCCTCTATTAAGGTCATGCTGAGCGTAATGCTATTAAGGGCATGCTGAGCCTGTCAGTTTACCTCTCCAAACTTTTCTTGGGCTTGCTTATACCTAAGCTGTCAGCCAGTATGGCACCCATTCTTACACCAGAAACTGACAACTGCCCCATGTGAATCAGTGGATTGGAGAGAATGGCAATATAAAAACTTGAATGATCAGTCTCCACGAAAGAATACTGTAGACCCAGTGGGGATCAAACCCATGACCTCCTGATGTCCAGTGAGACGTCCATTCGATGGGAGCCACCAGGGCCGGAATCATTAGTCATATACAGGAATGAATTTGCTCCCTCTAGGAACTTTATTAGGGCCCCGCACTGAAAGTGTGGGTGCCCTATAGTAATCACTCTGTCCGTCCGTCTGTCTGTCTGTCCGTCCGTCTGTCTGTCTGTCCGTCCACAAATTTTTTTATCCGCCATAACTTTTTATTATTCCTGGATGGATTTAAATATTACTTGGCATCACTCTGTCTGTCCGTCTGTCTGTCTGTCTGTCCGTCTGTCCGTCCACAAATTTTTTTATCCTCCATAACTTTCTTATTCCTGGATGGATTTAAATATTACTTGGCAGAAATGTTAACAATAATGTGATGGAGTGTTGCGCGCAAGACTCAGGTCTGTACCTCAAAGGTCAAGGTCATACTTAGAGGTTAAAGGTCAAAAAAGGGTCTTTCCTGTGTCCAATTAATAACTTTGTTATTATTCCTGGATGGATTTAAATATTACTTGGCAGAAATGTTAACCATAATGTGACGAAGTGTCAAACGCAAGACCCACAGCCGTACCTCAAAGGTCAAGGTCATACTTAGAGATAAAAGGTCAAAAAAGCGTCTTTTTTATTGTGTCCAATCTATAACTTTCTTATACTTGGATGGATTTAAATATTACTTAGCAGAAATATTAACCATAATGTGACAGTGTGTCACGCGCAAGACCCAGGTCCGTACCTCAAAGGTCAAGGTCATACTTAGAGGTGAAAGGAAAAAAAAAACGTCTTTTTTAACATCAACATTTTCCTACTTCTCTGATAGCGCTGCCGGGGCCCTAGTCAGTTTCACTGACAGCTCTTGTTCGTGTAAAAATAGCCCATTTTGAAAAGGGAATGTCATTTCTGTTTCCTGAAATAGTCTCCATATTCAGATATATGTCTATCAATATTACTTGTGTGCATAGTGAAAAGAGTTGGAGGGCCTCCATGCCTAGTCTGTGAGGGCACCGTCTCTTTATCATTATATGTCTCACCACAGTAGGTTAAAGCCTTGCTCAGGTCAATTCCAAGACTTCTGCATCTGAAGGTCAGGGGCCAGTTGTTCAAAGCATCGTTAGCTTAACGAGCTCGTTAGTGGTCATATTGTAAACTCCTCTAGCAAGTACAATATTGTAAATTTTGGTATTTTTGCTGAAAAAATGTGAGCATCCGCAAAAGCTGCTCACATTTTTTCAGCAAAAATTTAAGCATATTTGCCATATTTAATGATCAAAGTTTTAACAATACGTTAACTAACGATGTTAGTTTTGAACAACTGGCCCCAGGTGTTTTTTCTCCTGGTACTCTGATTTTCACCCACCCCTGGTTAACCATAAGCTTGAAATAGGTGAAATAATCCTGATGAAAGTGCAGTAAAACTAAAGCCAAATGAAACATTCACCTTATTTGCATTATCTGCTGGTTCCTAGTCTGAAGGTTATCAGTGTTGGAAAAACAGGTAACCAGACCCCCTGACCATTAAAGGTCAGGGGGGTCTGGTTACCTGTTTTTTTCCACTATTGGCAATGTGCAAGCTAGGATCCAGCAAATAATGCAAATATGGTGAATAGTGGCGATTTCAAATTGCTAAAATGTGGCTTTGTCATGAAGGAATAGCCCAAGTTTAAGCTCATCGGTTAAAGTGATAGGTTGCATTTTCCATGATAATTGTGATAATTTTCCCATCAGTAACTAAGATGTTCCCTGCAACTTACATGCACACTTTTAAGGATTGAAAAACTTGCCAAGAATTTATCGTAGTATGAAATATGCACCTTAAGTCTTCCATTGACCAGTACAGTATTTTATTCATCAGTTTGATTTGCTTCAGAACTCTTCAATTGCTATATGTTGGACAAGTCCATTTATCATATAAGGGGTGTCAGGCCTATTTTTTTTGTTATGCCCCCGCATCGGATGATGCTGGGGGCATAGAGTTTTTCGGTTTTCCGTACGTGCGTTCGGGGTACGTGCGTCCGAATGTACGTCCTTCTGTACGAAAGTGTGTACGTACGTACATACTCCTGTTAGACTCGGGTTAAGGTTTTTGTACAAGGTAGAACTTGAGCTCATATTTTCCAAACCATACTATAGATTTGGTTTATATTTAGTATGATGATAGATATAGGTCCAAAGTTTTATTCAGCAATACCCCCACCCATACCCATGGGTCAAGGTCACGAACTTAGAAATTTCTAAGGTTTAAGACCCAGGTTAAGGTATTTGTACCATGTGGAACTTGAGATCATATTTTCCAAACCATACAATGGATTTGGTTTATATTTAGTATTATGATAGATATAGGTCCAAAGTTTTATTCAGCAATACCCCCAGCCATACCCATGACCTCAAGGTCAAGGTCGTGGACTTTGAAATTTTCAATGTTTAAGACCTAGGTTAAGGTATTTGTACCAGGTAGAACTTGAGCTCATATTTTCCAAACCGTGTAATGAATTTGGTTCATATTCGGTATGATGATACATATAGGTCCAATGGTTTATTCAGCAATACCCCCACCCAAACCCATGACCTCAAGGTCAAGGTCACAGACTTAGAAAATTTTTAATGTTTAAGACCTTGGTTAAGGTATTTGTATCAAGTTGAACCTGAACTTTTATGATTAATTTGGTTTGATGATAGATGCAGGTCCAAAGTTTTATTCAGTAATATCCCCACCCATGTCTAGGACTTCAAGGTCATAGAAATTTTCAAATTTAAGTATGTTAATAGCTTATATTTTCCAAACTTTATAATGGATTTGCTTCATATTTGGTATGACAATAGTTGCAGGTCCAAAGTTTCATTGAGCCATACCCCCCACCCCTTACCTAAAGGTCAAGGTCACAGACATAGAATTTTTTTTATATTATATTTTTTGAGAGTCCATATTTCCTGAACCATGTGATGGATTTGCTACATATTTAGAATGATGATTGATACTGGTCAAAAGTTTCATTCAGCCATAACCTCGCCCCTGCTCATGACCTTAAGGTCAAGGTTGCAGGCTTAGAAATGTTTAATGTTAACGTTTGTAAGAGCTCATATTTTCCAAACCATTTGATGAATTGAGTTCCTATTTGGTATGTTGATTGTTATTTTTTCAAGGTTTAATCATCCATACACCAATCTATGCCAATGACCTAAGGACAGGTGTTATTGTAATATGTAATTTTTTTTTGCGGGGGAGTGGGAGGTAGGCCCCTGGGCGGGGGCATTTGTGTTGTATTGACACATTTCTAGTTTTTATTCTATTTTTGAAAGAAAATTCTGTTAGCAAATAGTGCAGGCCCTGATCAGATGCCGCGTTCTGCGGTATATGATCTGGGCCTGCACTGTTTGCCAAGGTACCCCTTTAACAACAAAATGTAGCTTTGTTTGAAAACTCATTGAAATTTGATCCATTTATTACATAGCTGCACATAGAAACCAGTATGATGGGTATTTTATGATAATTGAAGGATAATTTTGTCAATTCTCTATGAAAACCTAGGTTGTGGGTGTTCATTAGAGCCACCTTAGCAAGGTGGTTCTAATGAATACCCAGAACACAGGCTTTTATTGAGAAATAAGGAAAGTTACCTTTCAGTTATCACCAAATACCCTGTCTGTTGCTATGCAGGCTGCAGAGAAGGCGGAGTTAGTAGGATACTCATTGTGGAAATTTCTCATTTCTCCATTTAAGGGGAATGGGAACACCTGGCAGAGTTTTCCACCATTTTTTTCAAAGGGAGACAACTTTTGGGACTTCCTGTTCGCCTTTCTATAAGCCCTGTCCCATGGAAAAAGGGGTCTACTCTTAAAGGAAAGAATTTGCTTCTTGCCTTTAAGAGTTGACCCCTATTGGCATGGGAGACAAAAATACTTTTGCAGGAGTTGCCTCCCCTGAAGGTGTTCCCATTCCCCTTAAGCATACATTTTGGGTACTTGTTAGAATTGCCTCAATGAGGCAATTCTAACAAGTACCCACAACTTACTTTTTTAGCTCGGCTGTTTTCGATGAAAACAACGAGGTATTGTCGTAGCTCTGGTGTCGTCTGCGTCGTCGTCCAAAAACTTGGACATTTTGTAATATCTCTGTCATTACTGAACGTATTTACTTGAAACTTGGACTAGTTGTTCATTATGAAAAGGAGAACTCATACCAGTAGGTGAGGTAACCCTCAAAATATTTTTGGCACAGTTATGCCCCTTTTTCGACTTAGAATTTTTGCAGCCGAGCGTTGGCACCTGCATGCTGTGCTCTTGTTGAATCTCTTGTTACTCCTGCTTATCCGGATTTCCGATCATTATCAGCAAGTGTGAACGTGTTTGTAAAAGCGGTCACTTGTTTTCGAAACCCGTATTCCTGTGTTCTTTTACTTTTGCGGCAGGAACATTCAGGCCGAGTATTCCGCCTCCAGTTTGACGAGTTCCAGATAGTAAGCAGTTCCCATGACGACACAATTCTTCTCTGGGATTTCCTCAACGTTCCAGTTCCAGAAAACTCTTCTTCGAGATCGCCGTCAAGAACGTATACCTACGTTTCCAAATGATTGATGTAGAGAAATAGCTTTAAATTCGAACAGTGGATGCCACAGTCGAAGAGATTTTGTGAGTATGAGAAGATAATTTGGGAATATTTCTCTTATTTCTTAACAGCCAAGGCAATTCTAATGCATACCAACAATATAAGGGTCACACTAATCATAAAGGGGTTTTGGAGCATGAGCACTCACTGAAGACTCAGATAATCTGGGGTATCTGTGCAGTCTGATCAGTCTTTTCTTGCACACCAAATATGGAAATCCATAATTTTAGCTTGGGATAGAATTTCTGTTCTAACCCTGGTGTTCTTAACCAAAATCGAATATTCTCACATGTTTGATAAATGCACTGGTTGAATACAACCTCATTTATGCTGTCGTTAAGGTTGATATCACAGCATGTTATGTGACGTCACTAAACATTCCTGTTGTGTCGACACAATATGGCGGACGTCGGTAACCGAAATGACTGCATCATTAAAAATCCATGCTAAGAAATGGAAGGTATGCAAGAAAAAGAATCCTATATGAGTGTGAGGGGTGAATAGAAAAATCCGTCCCTCAGGATCACTGTCCGGCATCATCTGGCAAGCCTCGTGATGTCTGACAGTGACCCTTGGGACAGATTTTTCAATCCACCCCTCACACCCATATAAGATTCTTATATTCTGTGTGCAATTTTACTCCGAGTTTCTGCATAAAGACTGAGAATGCTGAATAAAAATAACTGAGTTGGTATACAAGCTGATTTGAGTGTTGGCTGAGTGCACATGCTCGAAAAACCTTTTTCACTTAGCTTGGCCCATATGTTTTATGGTCGGAGAACGAGAGACGCTTATTCTATAATTACCGTGAAATACGCACATTATCTCTTAACATGTGTCAGTCAAAGATATTGTGATAAGTGACAGAGGAAAGTGCTGGCTAATTGTGTGATGCAGGTATTTCTGAACGGGAGATTTAGAAAGTTTTGAATAGCATTCACTGGCTGCGGAACAGTTAAAATGAGTGGCGGATGAAGAAAAATGCAGATCAGAATTAAACGTTTGTGCTGTACTAGGTTCAGACTTTGTGAGTTTTGTGAACAGTTTGCTTCATGTAGCTATGAGTTTCAAATTTTTGAATTCAGGAAAAAATATTGTTACAAATCCAGCATCCTGATTGGTTTAGGACATTTGCATCTGCATGTGATAAGTTCTTGTGGAAAAAAAAAAGGCAAATACAGAATGCTGCTACTGATTACATGCAAATCGTGCTTTAAGGAGAAAATATCATAGGAACGAATAAAATGGGTATTTTGTGATAACTGAAGGATAATTTTTGTCAGTTTTCTATAAAAATATGTAGATCAATCATATTTATTGCGACTCAACAAATGCAAGGGGTTGGGCCACAAGTTCTCACAACATTAGTTAAGGCCCTTCCCCTACAGAAAACGTAGTAAGTAATTTATAAAAAAAACCATAAAATAAAAAACATATAATTTGTCAAAAATAAAAACATATGTTGTGGATATTCATTAGAACCGCCTCAATGAGGTGGTTCTAATGAATACCCACAACATAACCGCCTTGATGAGGCGGTTCTAATGAATACCCACAACATAGGTTTATATAGAGAAATAAGGAAAATCAGACTCCAGTTATCACCAAATGCCGCTTTTTTGTTGCTTTGAGAAATACTTGTTAATAGCTTTGATTTTCAGCCTGCTACATGAAACTCAACTGAAATTCAAGCGCATAATATTGAAAGATCGCAAGACCAGAGATCAATCTGTCATATTGTTTTTTGTTTCATATTATATTTAATAGAACTTCCTGATTATACATTCACACATTACCCAGAGCTTTTGATAAGGGCGAAAATGGGTTGGTGATTCATTTCATCTCATGATGTGGCACATATTTTTATGAAATGAAAAAAAACAACAACACTGTTTTCACCTCCACAATTCTCCCTTATCATGAGTTCTTATCACCTTTAGACCACCCATAAAAATATTTGTTTGCTTTGTTCCTAGCAGCCCTCCAGTTCTTGCCCTGTTTGAAACAGATTACATGTACTTACTAACCTATTGTGTACCAGGGCTTCTATTAACTCCCAAATTCAGGAAGTCCCAGACTTCCCACCCTCAAAATCTGGAAGTCCAACTGGAAAATTTAGAAAGTCCCAGTTTTGTAGCAACGTGCAGATCATAAAATTGTTTTGATGAATAAATATACATGTAGATTTCCACTATTAAGACCACCTAAAATTAAGACTAAATCTGCTTTTAAAAGCTTATTGAGAATTAAGGAACTGCATTACCCATCCATCATCCCTCCTTAAAAAAAATGTCAAAAGAATGTACATGTACACTGTACTGGTTAAGCGCTTACGTATAAGCCTGCCCAGCAAAATGTGGATAAACTGATTTGCTCAAAAATGACCTACATAGTGTTGACTGAGCTGTTAAACTCCAATATAAACAATGGAAGTTTTAATGTTCATAAGCATTAAAAACAAAGGCAATTTTTATACTCAAATCAGCAAAAACAATCCACCAAAAACCAACAACAAAAAAAGCATATTAAATAAATATTAACCCTTGTCCTGCTGATTATTTTAATCTTCCACACCCACTACTGATTATCAACCAATCAGATTACTTGATGCAAATTATTGCAACAAATTCACAATCTGAATGGCAAACAATGTTGATCCTGATCAGATGGCTTCGTCAGAAGCCATCTGATCTGGATCTTCATTGTTTGGAAAATAATGCATATCCGGGCTCAGCTGGACAAGGGTTAAAATGGCAACAAACTACTTGACATATGAATATTCATGAGCATGACAAAGCAGGAACATTGTTCGTTAATCACTGGGCCTGAAATCAGTAAAACTTAGAGAGATCTTAACCCTTCTCTTGCTGAATATTCATTTTAGCCACGTCCATTTCTGCTTTTGAACCAATCCGTTTACTTGATGTAATTTATTCCTGCAAATTCATAAACTGAATGTCAAACAGTGTAGATCCTGATCAGAAGCCATCTGATCTGGATCTACACTGTATGCAAAGATAGGGGTTGTCATGAACAGCAAAGATAAGGGATAAGAGAGACAGCCTAATTGAGGAATTCAGACTTGGAACACAGCAAACTATAGATTTTTATGCATGGCCTTATGCTCAATTCAAACTTCACGAGTATTTCTACCATTTTACATGTATGGAAGTGATGATACGCAATTCATCTGCAAGCATATTATTGCATTGCAAATGTGTATTCAAAGCATCTGCTTGATAAACCATGTGTGTAAATTTCATGACTTCAGATAAGGAGAGATAATCAGAATACATGTAGTTCAGTAGGTATGGTTTTCCACATTTTAGTAACATTTATGCCTGCTGAATTTCGTTAATGAGGCAATTCTCAACCCACACATAGGTTCTCAGTTTGAAATGAGGAAAAAAAAATGTCCAAGCATTCAAAAATATGGGATAAAACCTTAATCAGATGCTGCAGAATGCAGGGACTGATCAGGATCAAAGATTGCTTAACCTGTACCACTCCCAGGCTAATTCAGCAGACGACAAATTGTTGGTACAACTTCGATGGCTCGAACACCGATGACTCGTTTACCATGGATGAGTCGAACACATTCTTGAGCCCCTAGCGAAATCCTCTATATAAGAAATAGTGAGGGATAATTAAGGGGGTTTTAGGCTTTTATCTTGCAAATGTATGCTGTGTGTACTCATTAGAATCGCCTCGATGAGGCGATTCTAATGAGTACCCACAGCATACATATTCATTATAGAACACCGAAAAGATGTCAAAAAGACAGTAACCTCAGTGGCTCGAACTACCCCTGTCGCGAACAGATTTTCGAGGTCCCAAAAGTGTTCGAGTCATTGAAGTTCGACTGTATTTTTCCCCCAAAACCGGATATGATATCTCGTGCATATTGTCACCATATGATTACGGGTACCTCCATATGCATAGGTATCTGTTCTGGTCTAGAGGATTGAAAGAGTTAATGTTCGGAATAAATTAATTTAGCCACACCCATTTCTGACTATTAACCAATCAAATTACTTAATGTGTTTGTTCAGTTTACAAACATGGTAGATCCTGATCAGATGGCTTCAGAATTGTTAGCAAATTGATTGATTGATTGTTCTGAGGTTTAATGACACATCAAGCCTTGTGGGTCATTTTGTGTCGTCTCCAATAGAAAGGGAGAAAAGAGATAGATGGGGGATGGGAGGATTAGGAAAATAAATGAACGTGTAGACACAGAAGTAATAACAACATTGCCCGTCTACCCGTACCTGCTACAAGGACAACAGGCCTTGCCCAACTGTGAGCTGATATCAGTCAGACGCCCCAGTGATGCAAGGCATACAACACTTTTGTCTCTCCTAACCACCCCAACAGTGTTTGCAGAGGTAGGGGTTGTCATGTTCTGCAGGATTAGTGTTAAATATATGTGTTTCTACTTCTTATCTGGTGCACCGTCCGTGCTTATAAACCCTATTGGTTTTATTGGGCAACAGGGCTTAAGATGTCATTTCATCTCAATGTCAGGTAAAAGTCGCACAAAATTGGAAGCAGCGTCTCCAAAATGACCTATATAGTGTTGACGTGTCCATTAAACCTAAAATCAAACAAATCCTTATCTGGAGCAGTGGTATAGTGTTTACGGGGTTCGAAATTAACAACTTTGCAAGTAGCAAATATGGTACCTGAAAATTCAGGTTGCTACTCAATCAAACAATTGGTAGCAAAAAGTTGCTACCTGGTATAGTGCCAATAACATTACCACTTTGTGCTGTTTTTTTTTTTTTTTTTCATTGTCGCACCTGCTTTAAGCATGGCGCGACATAGGAGTTGAACTTTCTCTCCGTCCATCTATTCATCAAGCCGTCAACATTTATGACTACCCTAACTTTCACCCTAATGTAAGAGTCCCCCACAGGCACGACATAGCCTTTTGTGGAATTCTTTTTTTCTGCAAAAGTAAGGCTTGGCATTACATGTGAATCGTCTGCTGGGCAGACAATTCACATGTAATGCCAAGTAGAAGTAAAACAAAGATCAGGAATTGATACAATTAACTTACTCCACCCATCAAAGACACCAAAGGGAAAGAAATACAAACATTAAGCAACCAGACCATAATGGAAACCTAAACAAAGGAAGGCCATAAGGACAGTTACTTTCCCACAAAATGGCCATATGGCCATCCAAAATTAAAAGACACAAGTGATACACACAGTAAGTAACAAACAACAACATAAATCGCCACAGAAGAGCCGCCTTGGAACGGTCAGTGGAAGATTTCCACTGGGGGGCTTAAATCGATTTTACTTGGCCACAATCCTCGCCCTTACTTCCGTCGCGATTTAGACAAATAATTCGTTCAGTCCGCATGAAGGCCTCCTAACTCATCAGTGCAACATCTCCGTGAACACAAAAATCTAAGAACCACAGAGGTGAGACAACGGTGAGGACTTGACAGCAAGAAACCACTGAAATGCTGGAGCAAAAGAAAACCAACAGTTAGACTCCGATGAGCCCGACCAGAGACAGAGGCCTTATTTTAACTGAAAATCAGGAAAAAATAGCCTGAAAATGTTGTCAGCTACATATGCTTAATGCTGGAAGGGTTTATCTCCAGGATGCCACTTTTTGCAGCCAAGTGGATGCCTTTTGCTACATTCTTTCATGCTTACAACTTGCAAAAAAAGTAATTTCTAATACTGGTTAACTTGGTTGCATTCAAAGCAAAAGGTTTATATCTGTGTATGTAATGTGTACTAATTATCTGTTTTCAAAACTTATATACAGCTAATCCTCCTTATACCGACATTTTATATAATGACAAAACTCGTTACATAGACAATTATGCTGGCATGAATCCGAACTCAAGATGGAAATTTATCAGTTACCCCCTGTATATATTGCATTGTAACGCATTGACCTGATAAAGATATGCTATCTCAGGACAATTGAGCTTTATCACGTCCGCGTGACATTGCACTTTTTTGAATGAACGGACAACCGGAAAAATGGCCAAAATGTTATTATTACTAGAAAAGATTAAAAAAAATGTACCTTAAAATATCAAAAGAAAAATTATGGTCAGCTGATAGATTATATTCCACATCAGAATGTTAGGACGCACTAAGGACAATCGGTAATTGGTCGTAAACTGCAAATTTAAAGAGCTTACAAGGGGATAAACTGATAAATAGAATACCAGATTCGTATCATTTGATATCACGTTTATCAGGCTCGGCTTCGAGAACGCATGTAGAATCGCTCGGCAAGCCTCGCGATTCTACAAGCGTTCTCAAAGCCTTACCTGATAAACGTGATATCAAAAGACACTCACCTGGTATTCTGTATATGGAATACTCATTACGATTACTGTATTCAAGTACTTTAAGAAACAAATGTTGAGTGACTTTGTTAAAATCGCCTCAGTGAGGTGATTCTATGAAATGTTTATTCGAGTAATTGAGGGGAAAAAGCTCATTATTTCCTATAATACTTGGGATTCTTTGTAGCGGCAAGTTCTTTAGGTGTTAGGGAACAAATACTGTCATTATAACGAGGGTCCTCTGCAATTTGGACTTTCCTTGGAAAAAATGAGGATCATGGCAACAGATAAGGTAAGTATTTTCTGATAATTGAAGGATAGTTTTTGTCAATTCTCTATAAAAACCTAGGTTGTGGGTATTCATTAGAACCGCCTCGCTGAGGCGGTTCTAATGAGTACCTACAACATAGGTTTATATGGAGAAATAAGGAAAACTATCCTTCAAGTATCACAAAAGACTTACCTTATCTGGTTCTGTGGAGGATGTAACTTTGCAAATTTTCAAGATATTTGTTTTATTAACAGTTTTTCGGCAAACATTCTAAATTTAGAAATTTTGCATTACTTTTTACGTCTTGACATTTTATTAACTCGTCTGTTAGTTTCAGAGAGAATAAGGCATGACATTCCATGTGAATCATTTACTAGGTAGACAAGGTGGTTCAAGGACCCGCAAGTTGATGAGGGGATTCTTAAAAGTATCCACATCTGACCGAGAAGAAATAAGGAAAATATATTCTTGCACACCAGACAAAGAAACCTGTGATTGTACCCTGGGATGGAAATTTATGTTCTGATCCTGGTGTTCCGACCCAAAATCGAATATTCCCGCATGTTTGATAAATGCACTGGTTGATTACAACCTCATGCGCGGCGTCGTCATGCGTGACGTCACTAAACATTCCTGTTGTGTCATTACAAAATGGCAGACGTTGGTAACAGCATTAAAAATTCGCAATAGAAATGGAAGGTATGCAAGAAAAAGAATCCTATATGGGTGTGAGGGGTGGATAGAAAAATCCATCCCGCGGGATCACTGTCGGGCATCACTCGGCAAGCCTTGTGATGCCGGACATTGACCCTTGGGACGGATTTTTCCATCCACCCCTCACACCCATATAAGATTCTTATATTCTGACAATATCCCTGGAACTATATGTATCTTGATTACCCTTGTCTACTTGGCCTTCTGTCTAAAATTATTGTCAGCTTATCTTTTCTAAGACTAGAAATCTTTAGCCGGCCTCGGTAGCTCAAGTCGGATGTCTACCTGCTGGGGTCGGCAACATTATTTCGCGGAGGTTGATATTGAAATCTTTTCTATGGTCATTCTCTCCCTTATGCTAATTCAAGAAGGGCAGTTGTCAGTTTCTGGCGAAAGAATGTGCATATATGTATAAGCCTGCCCAGTAAAGTGTGGATAGGTAAACTGACCGGCTCAAAAATGACCTAAAATAGTGTTGACTGGGCCGTTAAACCCCAAAACACACAAAACAATCAAGAAGTCTTTAGTTCTAAGAATTTCTGTGGATTTTAACTGCCCAGTCGACACTGTTTAGGTCATATAGGGCTAGTAAGCTTACCTACTCACATTTTTTCCTGGGCAGGCTTATACATAAGCAGTTGATCAGTTGAGTGCATAAGAGTTTGCCAGAAACTGACAACAGGCCTTCTTGAATCAGAGAAAGGGAGAGAATGACCACAGAAAAGATTTTATGATACCCACAAATGAACCTTGCCAACCCTGGCAGGCATCAAACCTTTAACGTCCTGGTCACCAGTCAGACACACATCCGACTGAGCTCCCAAAGCCAGCTAAGCTGAATAGATACACTTGCAACAGTTAACACACTTTTGCAGAGTAATAAAAAGACAAATGGCTGTCAATAAATTAATCATTACAACAGAAAAAGTGGCTATTTTGTGATAATTGAAGGACAATTTTCCATATATCTCCATATAAACCTATGTTGTGGGTATTCATTAGAACCGCCTCTCAGAGGCGGTTCTAATGAATATCCACATCATAGGTTTTTATGGAGAACTGACAAAAAAACTAAATATTCACCTTATGTTTCTTTGTGTAATGTTTTGATCTTTGTATACTTTGTAATTGTACCACAGACACATAATCATGTTATTGCCTTCATTAGTTAGTGTTTGGTATTCCGGTTTGAGTTCAATACAGTTATTTATAGAAGTACTTGTAAAGGTTATGACTTGCGAAGTTGCGTGTATAGATGAAAATGAACATAGAAATGTACAAAAGTTGATGTATGGTTATAGAAGTACTTGTAAAAGATATGAGTTGAGAAGTTACCTGTATAGATGAAAATGAACAGAGAAATGTATAAAAGTTTATGTATGGTAATGTTGTATAAAATGTACAAATGAGTGAAATTATAATGTACAGTTTGTGTATTATTTTGCATGCGTGATTTGGAGATGTGCACACATGGAAATGTGCACACATTGAGGACATAAAACAGGCTGCATACCCGCTCAGACTGAATACAGCAAACCACGAGTGTCTATGGAAGCTGTCAGTGTGCAGCCTTATACCGTAATGATCCTAAGTATTGGGACAGATAGGCCTAAGCAAACAGTGAAGACCCTGATCAGACTGCTACTGAAAGATACATACAGTAAATACGGTACTTCCTGGACACCTTTACTATAAACTTAAAGGACCAAATTGTTCCCCCTATTGACATGCGAGGCAAAAATATCTTTGAAAGAGTTGACTCCCCTGAAGGTGTATCCATTTTTTTAGCTTAAAGCATTGTAACCTGGCTACCCGTTAAAGAGACAGGCAAACAGTGCAGACCCGGATCAGATGCTGCATAATGCAGCATCTGATCAGGGTTTAAAACTGCTTGCTATGAGGTTTTTCTGTCAAAAATGGAATAAAAATGAAAAAAAAAAAATATAGACTCAAGACTGCTTAAATGACAAATGGACTTGTCCAACATATAACAGTGGAAATATAACATTGGAAGAGACAAGCAATACATGATGGGTTAAAGAATTGCATACATAGAGGATCTTGCATTCGTGCTCATGCATTATTGAATTTATGAAACGAGTTGAGGAAAAGGGATAAAATGCGAGGCTTTACCGAGCATTTTATTCCTTTTCCTCAACGAGTTTAATAAATTCAATAATGCATGAGCACGAATGCAAGATTCTATTTATCATATGACATTTAAAACGTTTTTTATTCACTTTTATTTTACTAAAATGTCAATATTCCGCCATTAGTAAACGCGACGTCGTTAAGGATGTTGTACATGTAACGTTACGGGAAGTATCTAACTAATTTGCATATTTAATCCACTAGTGGATTATCGAAAATAATACATGGCGTTATTACACTCTCAGACGCGACGTCATATGATAAATGTACGTTTTTTGTCAAGGCAAATGTGATAGTGCTAACGAGACATATCAATCATCTTTGACATCAGGCAATTCTAACAAGTACCCTCAATATGTTTGCACAGAGAAATAATAAAAAAAAGTCTCTAAATTCCATTACTGGATGGAGCTTAGCAGTGGTTCTATGTTTGATATTAACTGAAACTGTCTGTTACTGTCACCATATTTAGCTTTAGCACAGGTAAAGCTTCAAAATGACATGTGTCATCAACAATGATGTAGATTAGGCTGTGTATTGGCATAGCCTTATTATTCACAAATGTCATCCAGCCATTGAGCAGATTGGGCCAGTTGTTCAAAAGTAAAATTCCGCTATTAAGACCACCTAAATTAACACTAATTCTGCTTTGAAAAATGCACTTAATTTTTCTTTGTGTTTTCTGCCCTCAATGTCCTCTGGTCAGGGACCACGTTTGGGATTGTTCAAAAGTGGTCTTAAAGACCACTTTTGAACAGTCCTAAAGGTGGTCTTAATATAGGATTTACTGTATTTAGTTTAAATACTGTTAAAAATTTTTGATTATTTAATATGATGAAAATGCTATCATATTTGCTGAAAAAAAAACAAGCTAGCAAAATGGCAGAGTATTGGCTGCTGTTAACCCATGTTGTACCGGAACCCCCAAAACGGGTAATTGGTAAACAGTGCAGGCCCAGATCACACACCACAGAACGCGGCGTCTGATCAGGGCCTCCAGTTTGCTAAAAGTTCTGTCATTTTCCAAATAAATTTTGAAGAAAACACGACCTGTCACCCCTAAATTTCAAAATGGACTCCTGTTATATATAAGGAGGAAGATTCCATTTGGTTCAAAAAGGGTTAACAATTCAACAACTAACAAGCTTGTTAAGCTAAAGATGTTTATGAACAACTGGGTCCAGACTTGCAGGATGGTCAGTGCTTGCGTATCATACTTGCCATAATGTACTTTCTGCTGGGTCCTAGCTCATGCTGTAAACCACTTTAATTTTGCATGTTCTTAATTTTATGATTTTGTCATTGAGGATATATTCATGTGTTAATTCACTTGACATGCTGTCCTTATTAAAATTCTATGTATCAATTATTTGGCCAGAGATGAGACTTTGGGATGCAATTTGCAATTATTAGTGAAAACGAGATCTTGCAAATAAAAGTGAATTTATTGTATTAAGTGTACTAGTGTACTGTGTGGATGTGCTTCACTTTCATATCGTTTTCTTTTTTTCGTTTATCCATATCTCCATGTGCTTTTCATGTTAAATATAACTTATTAAATCTTAACACACATTAAACATACAAAGAGCTGTGACACAGTCACTTAAAGTTTAAAGAGAAGACCTGTTGTAGGCCTTGTATAACTCAGTCCAGTCTTTGCATACCGTCATGTTGGGTGCTAAGGGGTTACCGAGTTTTTGTACGAGATGCAACACATAAATGGCTGAAGGAACCTGTTAGGATCTGCACAGTGCTAGCAGAGTAGTGGCTGTTCTCAATCAGAACAGTTGGCTGCCAACAAGGGAGACTACTGGCCTAGAGTTCATACATAGTGGGTACTTGTTAGAATCGCCTCATTGAGGCGATTCTAACAAGTGCCCACAATGTATTCGGATGCGCATCTGACAGGTGATCAGATTGCAGTTTTGTATACCTGTTGGGTCAGCAACATTCTCTCCTGAGGATTAATGATGAAATCTTTTCTGTGGACATTCTCTCCTGCTGTTTCAAGAAGGGCAGTTGTCAGTTTCTGGCAAAAGAATATATATACACTGTACTGGTTAACCACTTCTGTATAAGCCTGCCAATGAAATGTGGTATACGGTAAACTGACTGACTCAGTATGGTCCTGAATAGTGTTGACCCGGTCGTTTAGCGCCAAACAGACACCATTGAAAAGGGAAAGAAACTGTTGTGGAAAGAGTTGCCCGAAGGTGTACCCATCCTCCTTAAGGTGTAGCTTAAACTTATCTGATTATGGCAACAGCTATACAGTCAAGCTTGAGTTTTGTCAAGGACCCTTCTTTATGTGTTGCATCTTTCAGTTTTCATTATTGAACCAGATCTTGAGACACAATTCAGTGAACCAGATCTTGAGACACAATTCAGCTTGCGAATCCACTGTCTGCCTGAGGCTCTAACCCTGGTCCTGCTGAATCAAGATAACCTCTACCTTTGTAAACAGTGTAGACCCAGATGGCTGATCAGGATCTACACAGTTTGTCATTTGAATGTATACATTATATCTAGTAATTTTATTGATTGATAGTCAGAAATGGTGTGTCAAAGTTATCTTAACCCATTTAGTACCAGAAATTCCAAAAAGTGGAAACCCATTTAGTACCAGAAACTCCAAAATTTGGCAAACAGTGCAGGCCCAGATCAGACTCCGCAGAATGCGGCATCTGATCAGGGCCTACACTGTTTGCAAAAAGTTCAGCCATTTTCCAAATAAATTTTGAAGAAAAACACAACCTGTCCCCCCTTAAATTTGAAATGTAAGGAGGAAGATTCCATTCGGTACAAAAAGGGTTAAGCAGCTGGACAAGGATTAGAAGGCTCATACAGACAGCAAAGACTGATCTGACTGCACAGATGTGCAGGCTGTTCTGAGGTGTGTAGGTCTTGTCATGCACTGGCACTGGTGGGTACATGTAGATATGACTGTACAATAGGAATACAAGCCCAAGCATGCTGATACTTGGATATATACTGGTTACAGATCTGTGCTTAATTTTGTGAGGTATATATGAAACTTTATTAAATAAAGATGTCGGCTATGATACTGTTGTGTTGATGTTTTAACACCTGTTAACATCTGTAATATTGGCCCATACTATATTTATAGACCGGCCGAAGCAAATTATATAGACCCAGACAGGACCCTACAGAATGTGGCATCTCCTCTGGGTATTCACTATTGGCCACTTATCCAGCCATTTTTGGACACATCATTAGTTAATTTAACACCGCAACCTCGTTATAACACGGTTCATTATAACACAGTTCATTATAACACAGTTTGGATATAACATGGTTTCAAGATTTATCCCAAAATGTATAGATTATATAGAGGTCATATTTTTTTTCTATATAGTCTACACATTTTTGTTTGGATATAACAAGGTTGTTTAAGTAACACGGTTTCTGCTTTGGACCCCATTAAAAGTGTGGTAAGAAGTGATGTCCGAATATTTTGGGTAAATCGGATGCATATTACAGTCTAGTTGGGAAATATACATACAGATCAGAATGCAGTGAAGGTTTGGAAAAACTGCCACAATCCATTAGTGGAATATAAAAATCTTACATGGGTGTGAGGGGTGGATGGAAAAATCTGTCCCGAGGGTCACTGTCCGGCATCACGAGGCCTGCCGAGGGACGGATTTTTCTATCCACCCCTCACACCCATGTTGGATTCTTTTTCTTGCATACCTTCCATTTCTGAGCACGTTTTAAATATGCCAGACAAACGTCCGCCATATTGTGATGACACTACAGTGATGTTTAGTGATGTCATATAGTGCTGTCACGTCAACTTGAATCACGGCGCATATGAGGTTGTATTCAACCAGTGCAATTATCAAACATGCAAGAATATTCGATTTTGGGTAAGAACACCAGGATTAGAACAGAATTTCCATCCCAAGCTAAAACTATGGATTTCCTTAACTGGTGTGCAAGAAATAGCTCTCCCGTTGTAAGGGATGGGGTGCTTAGTTTTTGGTGCAGAACCCCCATTTGCATTCTAGCTCCTGAACCAACGCTGACTCTTGATCATTAGGTCTCTCACAGCTGTGGTTCGAGCCTCGCTCGGGTCACATGTGAGACGCCAAGTTCTGCAACGGAAGGTCAGGTGGTTTTTCTCCGGGTACTCCGGTTTTCGCCCACCTCTGATTAAAGATCGGCTCGAAATGAGTGAAATAATCTTGAAAGGGCCGTAAAACCAAAACCAAAAAAAACAAAAACTCCTGAACCAGACTTGCATGGTTGCATCATTTGGATGAGGGAAAACACTACCAAGGTTTTGATAGCATTGACCTCATTTTCTAGGACCAAAAATAGCTTGTCTGCACCCAGTTTCTTGACCCAATTTTAACCCTTATCTTGCTGAATATTTAAGCCACACCCATTTCTGTCTATCAACCAATCAGATTACTTGATGTAATTAATTGCTACAAATTCATAAACTAAATGACAGTGTAGATCCTGATCAGATGGCTTCTTCAGAAGCCATCTGATCTGGATCTACACTGTTTGCAAAGATAAGGGTTGTCGTGAACAGCAAGATAAGGGTTAATGAATTGTGGTCAAAATTTGTAAAATATATCAACTTGATTAGATTTTGGTGATCTTGACTTAATGTTTGTAGTCACAGGCTACCAAAACCTCAACAGCTTGCTTTCACCCTATTTCGGAATTTATGATTCATGGTCACAATTGCTACAATATATACAGTCGAACTTCAATGGCTCGAACACCTTTGGGACCTCGAAAATCTGTTTGAGACAGGGGTAGTTCGAGCCACTGAGGTTACTGTCAGGAGGCATAACGAGATACTTTTAGACATCTTTTCGGTGTTCTATTATGAAAATGTATGCTGTGTGTACTCATTACAATCGCCTCATCGAGGCGATTCTAATGAGTTCACACAGCATACATTTGCAAGATAAAAGACTAAAATATCCTTAATTATCCCCCACTATTTCTGATGTAGAGGATTTCGCTAGGGGTCAAGAATGGGTTTGACACATCCATGGTAAACGAGCCATCGGTGTTCGAGCCATCGAAGTTCTACTGTAATTGCAAACCAGACTTGATTAGATTGTGGTGACCTTGACTTAATTGTCAAGGTCCCATGAGTGCAAAGGTTGCCAAATTTGCCCTACCTGCTCTATATTATCTCCTAAACCAGCCAAATTTGATTATATATCAGTTCAACATACACTTAGATTTTTGTGACCCTGACCTGCTTTTCCAAGGCTGTCCTTCCATCCGTCCCTCCATAAACTACAACTTTTTGTCAGATTTCTCAAGAACCATTTAAGCTAGAACCCTCAACCAATCATAATGACTTGTATCATGTAAGAGGCAATGGGCATTATCTGCTTGTTTGTTTACGTGTTCTTTCACATATCTAGGCCAGTGAATATTTCGTCAGAGATTTCTCTAGAACCCTCAAACTTGGTATGCAATGGAATAATTACTTATCGTGTAAGAGACGATAGGCTTTCTTGGCATATTTATTCATTTGTTGTCATTCTTCTTTCTCTCCATATAGGCAAAAATTCTATTTTTCCTCAAAGGTAGAAATCAGAACCCTCAAACTTGCATGATGACTTGTATGGGCATTATCAGCTTACTTGTTCATTTGTTCTTTCTTCTTTCCATGCAGACCAGTTAAATTCTTTGCCAAAGATTTCTCGAGAATTATGACAAACTTGGTATGCAATGTAATAATGATGACATGCATCCTGTAAGAGCTATTCATTTTTATCCCCCGACAAAAAAAGGTTCGGGGGATATAGCGATCATCCTGGCGTCCGTCCGTCTGTCCGGGCACACGAATGGGCACTAGTTGGGTAGGACGTTGTTGAGTATTTGCCGTTTATTCCGTTAGTGTCCGAAAAAAGTAGCCAACAAGATTTATTGCTTTGTTGGGTAGTTTAGGGGTATTTTTGTGTCTTGTTGGGTAGTTTTTAACATGGAAGTACCCAACAAGTGTCCATCTGTGAGGACGTTCGTCCGTTCATCCGTAGACGCAACCTTGTGATGGCCATAACTCCTATACCCTTTGAGATTCATTGATGGTTCTTGGCACAATTGTTCACAAGGCCGAGACGGCGTGTCATGCGCAAGAACCAGAACTCTGGATGCCATACTTTTTTAGTTATCTCCCCTTTTAATAAAATAGAATGACTGCTTTGTGATGGCCATAACTCCAATACCTTTTGAGATATATTGATGGTACCTGGCACAGTTGTTCACAAGGCTGAGACGGCGTGTCATGTACAAGAACCACAACTCTGGTTGCCACGGTTTTGGAGTTATCTCCCCTTCCAATAAAATAGAGTGACAACCTTGTGATGGCCATAACTCCTATACCCTTTGAGATTCATTTATGGTTCTTGGCACAATTGTTCACAAGGATGAGACGGCATGGCATGGCAAGAACCAGAACTCTGGATGCCATACTTTGTTAGTTATCTCCCCTTTTAATAAAATAGAATGACTACTTTGTGATGGCCATAACTCCAATACCCTTTGATATATATTGATGATAACTGCCAGTTGTTCTCAAGGCAGAGACAGTGTGTCATGCACAAGAACCACAACTCTGGGTGCCATGGTTTTTTAGTTATCTCCCCTTCCAATAATATTGAATCACTACCTTGTGATGGCCACATCTCCAGCACTCTGAGATATAGTGATGATACTTGGTACAGTTGTACATGAGGTTAAGCAGGTGTGTCACATGCAAGAACCACAACTCTGGGTGCCCTAGTTTTTTAATTATCTCCCCTGACAATATAACCTTGTAGCCATAACTCCAATACCCTTTGAGATATATTGATGGTACTTGGCACAGTTGTATACAATGTTGAGACAGCGCTTCATGCCTAAGAACAACAACTATGGGTGCTATGACATTTGAGTTATCTCCCCTTCCAATATAACAGTATGACAACCTTGTGATCATCGTACCTCCAATACCCTTTGAGACATATTTGTGGTACTTGATGCAGATGTACATAAGGTTAAGCAGGTGTGTCATGCTCAAGAATTACAACTCTGGGTGCTCTGGTTTTTTAAATATCTCCCCTGGCAATATAACCTTGTGATGGCCATAACTCCAACACCCTTGGAGATATATTGACGGAACTTGGCACAATTGTATACAAGGTACAGAAGGGATGTCATGTGCAAGAACCACAACTGTTGGTGCTGTGGTATTTGAGTTATCTACCCTTCCAATATAACAGTATGACCAGCTTGTGATCACCATATCTCCAATACCTTTTGAGACATATTGATCATACTTTGTACAGAAATACATGAGCTTAAGCAGGCAAGATGAGCTTAAGTTGCAAGAACCACATTTCTGAGTGCCCTGGTTTTGAGCTCACCTGAGCCTTTAGGCTCATAGGTGAGCTTATAGTATAGCCATGGTCCGTCGTCTGTCCGTCCACCATTTTCAAAGATCTTCTCCTATATACTGCAGGGCCAATCAAAGCCAAATTTCATATGGAGCCTCAGTGGGATGGGGGAACTAAAGTTTGTTCGCGGGGTCTGGATCACATGACCAAGATGGCCGCCATGCCCATATATGGTAAAAAGCCTTCAAAAATCTTCTCCAGAACCATAAGGCCAGTGGCCTTGAAACTTGGCATGTAGCATATGGTACTTGACCTATTTTACAGCAATGTCAAATTTGCCAAAGTAGGCTTTTGCATGGGGCAAAGTGAAAATAATGGATTTATAGGAAAATCATTGAAGACAGTGTCACCAAAATTTGTAGATCAGGTAAAGTAACTGAATGCATGAAGATCTATGGGTCAGAAAGGTCAAGGTCATTCATTGGCCTTAGACCAAGGTCATTCAGGATCCATATTTCAAACATTTTTTTCTCCAAAACTGCTGAGCCAATTTAACTGAAATTTAATATGGAGCCTTTGTGAGTTGAACAAATGAAAAAATGCCAATACGGTCTAGATCACATGACCAAGATGGCCGTCACGCCTATATATATGGTAAAAAGCCTTAAAAATTCTTCTTCTCCAGAACCGTAAGGCCAATGGCCTTGAAACTTGGCATGTAGCATATGGTACTCAGGCCCATCATAGTTTGTACAAATGGTGACCCCGAGTTGACCTTGACCTATTTTACAGCAATGTCAAATTTGCCGACTTAGGCTTTTGCATGGGAAAAAGTGAAAATAATGGATTTTTAGGAAACCATTGAAGACAGTGTCACCAAAATTAGTAGATAAGGTAAAGTAGCTGAATGCATGAAGATCTATGTGTAAGAAAGGTCAAGGTCATTAATTGACCTTAGACCAAGGTCACGCAGGTTCCATATTTCAAACATTTTTTCTCAGAAACTACTGAGCCAATTGAAGTGAAATTCAATATGGAGCCTTTGGGAGTTGAACAAATGAAAAGCTGCCAACATGGTCTAGATCACATGACCAAGATGGCCACCACACCCATATATGGTAAAGAAATTTCGAAATTCTTCTTCTCAAGAACCGTAAGGCCAATGGCCTTGAAACTTGGCATGTAGCATATGGTACTCGGGCCTATCATAATTTGTTCAAATGGTGACCCTGGGTTGATCTTGACCTATTTTACAGTAATGTCAAATTTGCTGACTTAGGCTTTTGCATAGGAAAAAGTTAAAATAATGGATATTTAGGGAAACCATTGAAGACAGTGTCACCAAAATTTGTAGATTAGGTAAAGTAACTGAATACATGAAGATCTATGGGTAAGAAAGGTCAAGGTCATTCATTGACCTTAGACCAAGGTCACTCCGATTTCATATTTCAAAAAAAACATTTTTTCTCAGAAACTACTGAGCCAATTTAAGTGAAATTCAATATGGAGCTTTTGTGAGTTGAACAAATGAAAAGTTGCCAGTACGGTCTAGATCACATGACCAAGATGGCCGCCATGCCCATATATGGTAAAAAGCCTTCAAAAATTTTCTTCTCCAGAACCGTAAGGCCAATGGCTTTGAAACTTGGCATATATCATATGGTACTCGGGCTCGTCATAGTTTTTACAAATGCTGACCCTGGGTTGACCTTGACCTATTTTATGGCAGTGTCAAATTTGTCAACTTAGGCTTTTGCATGGGAAAAAGTGAAAATAATGGATTTTTAGGAAACCATTGAAGACAATGTCACCAGATTGGTAGATCAGGTAAAGTAAATGAATACATGAAGATTGATGGGTAAGAAAAGTCATCATTCAGTGACCTGGGATTTCAAACAGTTTTTTCTCAGAAACCGCTGGCCCAATTCAGGTGAAATTTGATATGGATCCTTTATATGATGAACAAATGAAAATTTGCTCATATGGTCCAGGTCACATGACCAAGATGGTGGCCATGCCCATATATGGTAAAAACACTTCGAAATTCTGAGGCTATATACATATATAAAAACATTAAAATGTACACCAGGACCAGCTGTCAGGTGAGCGTTTACAGGACCACTGGTCCTCTGGTTTAGTTATCTCCCCTGATAGTATAATCTTGTGATGGCCATAACTGCAATACTTTTGTGATATATTGCTGGTTTAATTCTGGTGCACTTTCTATTGGTGAACAATCTTCTGAAGGCCATATTGGCTTTTGGTCGGGGGATTTGCCATCTCTTCTGATGGCTATTTTTTATTCAGCAAAAATACCACTGTATTAGATATTGCACACATCAGAGAACAGTTTGACAATCTGGGTTCAGGGCCCAGTTGTTCAAAACTAACGACATCATTAGTTAATGTATCGTTAAAACTTTGATAATTTATTATAGCAAATATGCTAATATTTTTGCTGAAAAAATGTGAGCAGCTTTTGCATTTGCAAAAGCTGCTTATTTTTTCAGCAAAATATTTGATATTGTTCTTGCTAGAACAGTTAACAATATGACCACTAACGAGCTCGTTAAGCTAACAATGCTTGGAACAACTGGCCCCAGATCTTTTTATGGCATCAGATGGACATTGTTAGATTGCAGGGATTGAAAGTAAGAAACAATACTGATTTTATGAATTTACCGACATTCGAAGAATGAATTTGAATTCAGCTGGACATTGTTACTTGCAGGGATTGTAAGTTTGTTTGATTTGTGGTTTAAGTCCCTTCAACAAAGTATAGGTCATTTTGGTGAGATTGCTTCCAATTTTGTGAGACCTTTACCCGACATTGGGATTCAATGACATCTCAATTGCAAGCCCTTTCACCCAATGAAACCAATAGGCTTTATAAGCAGGGACGGTCCGACTCGCACTGCTTTGCCTGGACAGGCTTAGATCCTCTAAGCGGTTTACCAGTACTCGTCATCATCATCAACGGATTTTTGATTAACGTGCAGGTAGAGGGGCAACGTCCACATAAGTGGGCCCCCTTCCATGTAGCTGGCTTGCTGCACGCATGGCAGATCTTACACCAGATCTCTAGGCTTGTTTATCATGAGGATCGATAGCAGAGAGCTTCCATTCTCTGCAATCTCTTTCTGTCAGCCGCTTCCAGGTCATCTTGGGCCTTCCAGGCCCCCGCTTTCCACCTACCTGTATGTACACTTGTGTGTGGTCAGTTTCAGCTCTGCATGGAATCATCGTGCAGCCCATCTATTTCTTCAAGCCCAGATGGGCGCGGGGTGAGGGATTGTAAGTAAGAAACAATACTGATTTTATGAATTTAATGACATTCTAAGAATGGATTTGAATTCAGAGCACCCCGAGAAAAAAAAACAGCTTAGCACCCTATTAGTACAATCTGATAGAATGATAACATGCAAGTCTTATGAATACAGTCGAACTTCAATGGCTCGAACAACTTTGGGCCCATGAAAATCTGTTCGAGACAGGGGTAGTTCGAGCCACTGAGGGCTACTACCAGGAGGCAGTACGACATTTGTTTGTTTGATTTGAGGTTTAACGTCCCCGTCAACACTGTAAAGGTCATTTTGGAGACGTTGCTTCCAATTTTGTCGGACCTTTACCAGACATTGAGATGAAATGACATCTCAAGCCCTGTCGCCCAATGAAACCAATAGGGTTTATTAGCATGGACGGTCCACCTCGCACCGCGGTTCCTAGACAGGCTTAGATCCTCTAAGCGGTTTACCAGTACTAGTGTGCTGGCCGGATTCAGCTCTGTGTGGAAGTATCATATATTTCTTCAAGCCCCTATGGGCGGGGGCGAAGGCAGTATGACATACTTCAGGACATCTTTTATGTAGTCTATAATGAAAAATGAATGCTGTGTGTACTCATTAGAATCGCCTCATCGAGGCGATTCTAATGAGTACACACAGCATACATTTGCAAGATAAAAGACGAAAATATCCTAATTTTTAATCTCCCTATTTCTTACGTACAGAAATTCCCTAGGGACTCAAGAACGGGTTCGACTCAGCCATGGTAAACGAGCCATCGGTGTTCGAGCCATCGAGGTTCTACTGTAGTAATATTTTTGCTGAAAAATGTGAGCGCTACTCACATTCTTTCAGCAAAAACAAGAGGGCCATGATGGCCCTGGATCGCTCACCTGATCCATATTGTACAAACAGAATTGTGGGTAATATATGGTGGTGAGGAGGGTTTGAGCAATTTTGGTTGGACCCAAAGACCATTTCTGTGAAATTAATTCAAAATCAGTCTGCCTGTTTAGGAGCAGAAGTCATTTTGAGAAGTACATGTAGAAGTCATTTTTGTTGAAATGACATCTCAATCCCTGCCGCCCAATGAAACCAATGGGGTTTAAATGCACAGATGGTTCCACTCGCACCACTTTGCCTGGACATGCTAAGACCTTCAAAGTGGTTTACCAATACTCCTGTAGAAGCACCTTGCAGCCAAGGTGGGTGGGGGCCAAAACTTTCAAAAGCCATCTGTCTCTAAAAGGAAGCAATTTTATAGGAATGTTCCATGAGTGACCCTCTAACAAAATTGCTCAAAATATTTTGCTTAACTGAGCATGATGGCTACCACAGCTAAAAACCTCAAACCTCATTCCTGTCAAATAATTTCATAATCCATCCACTGATTAAGGAGAAGAAGTCGTTTAAAGGTTTTTCTATTTTTAGCTCTGGCAGCCAGCTTGTTCACCAGAGCGGAACGGTTTGAGTAATTTTGGTAGAGGGTCAACCAAGGAACATTCCTGTGAAGTAATTTCAAAATCCATCCACTGGTTAAGGAGAAAAAGTCATTTAAAGGTTATTCTATTTTTAGCTCTGGCGGCCATCTTGTTCACCCGACTGGAACGGTTTGAGCAATTTTGGTAGAGGGTCACCCAAGGAACATTCCTGTGAAGTAATTTCAAAATCCATCCACTAGTTAAGGAGAAGAAGTCGTTTAAAGGTTTTTCTGTTTTTTAGCTCTGGCAGCCATCTTGTTCACCAGAGCGGAACATTTTGAGCAATTTTGGTAAAGGGTCACCCAAGGAACATTCCAGTGAAATAATTTCAAAATCCATCCACTGGTTAAGGAGTAAAAGTCGTTTAAAGGTTATTCTATTTTTAGCTCAGGCGGCCATCTTGTTCACCCGAGCGGAACGGTTTGAGCAATTTTGGTAGAGGGTCACCCAAGGAATATTCCTGTGAAGTAATTTAAAAATCCATCCACTAGTTAAGGAGAAGAAGTCGTTTAAAGGTTTTTCTATTTTTAGCTCTGGCGGCCATCTTGTTCACCCGATCGGAACATTTTGAGCAATTTTGGTAGAGGGTCATCCAAGGAACTTTCCTGTGAAGTAATTTCAAAATCCATCCACTGGTTAAGGAGAAGAAGTCGTTTAAAGGTTTTTCTATTTTTAGCTCTGGCGGCCATTTTGTTCACCCGAGTGGAAAGGTTTGAGCAATTTTAGTAGAGGGGTACCCAAGGAACATTCCTGTGCAATAATTTCAAAATCCATCCACTGGTTAAGGAGAAGAAGTCGTTTAAAGGGTTTTCTATTTTTAGCTCTGGCGGCCATCTTGTTCACCTGAGTGGAACAATTTGAGCAATTTTGGTAGAGGGTCACCCATGGAACCTTCCTGTGAAATTATATCAAAATCCTTGCACTGGTTAAGGACGAGAAGTCGTTTATAGGTTTTTCTATTTTTAGCTCTGGTGGCCATCTTGTTCACACGAGCGGAACGATTTGAGCAATTTTGGTAGAGGGTCACCCAAGGAATATTCCTGTGAAATTATTTCAAAATCTGTCTAGCAGTTTTGGAGAAGAAGTTGTTTAAAGCAAAAGTTGACGACGGACGGACGCACGCACGCACGCACGGACGACGGACGACGGACAAAGACTGATCACAAAAGCTCACCTTGAGCACTTCGTGCTCAGGTGAGCTAATAACAAAATTTTAGATATTGTACTTGCTAGGATGGCATTGAAGTACAACTGTATTATGAGAGCAAAAAGCTACTCACATTTTTCCAGCAAAAATACCGGAGTATTAGATATTACTTGTTTGAATAGTTAACATTTTAACCACCAGCGAGCTTGTTAAGCTAACGAGACTGGTGTCAGTTGTTCAAAATGAATGTCATCCTTAGTTAACAAATTGTTAAAAATTTTGATCATTCAATATGGCAAATATATATACAGTCAAACTTCAAAAGCTCGAACACCTTTCGGACCACGAAAATCTGTTCGAGACAGGGGTAGTTCGAGCCACTGAGGGTTACTTCCAGGAGGCATAACGGGGTTAATCGGGGGACATCTTTTCGGTGTTCCATGATAAAAATGTATGCTGTGTGTACTCATTAGAATCGTGATGAGGCGATTCTAATGAGCACACACAGCATACATTTGCAAGATAAAAGTCGGAAATGTCCTCTATTATCCTACACTACTTCTAATGTTGAGGAATTCCCTAGGGACTCAAAAATGGGTTCGACTCAGCCATGGTAAACGAGCCATCGGTGTTCGAGCCATCGAGGTTCTACTGTAGTAATATTTTTGCTGAAAAATGTGAGCGCTACTCACATTCTTTCAGCAAAAATAACAAAATTTTAGATATTGTACTTGCTAGGATGGTTAACAATTTGACCACTAATGAGCTTGTTCTGCTAATGGGGCTTTGAGCAACTGGACCCAGGACCCAGATTGAGTCATTGATGCATCCAAATCCTAAGCTGCATTTTTGCTCGACATGCCTCAAATGAAATGATCAAGAATGACACAATAAAATATACTAAATACAATCTAAAACTGCCAGTAAAACCGCAGTGGCAGCATAATAATATTCTTTCATCACAACATAAATGACCAATAACATGAAGCATTATGGTAAATTTTGAACTTGATAAATATAGTTTGAACAGATATAACAATAATTCCAATTTGCCATCATTACGTCCATTTTGAGCGATCTGATTGGCCGAAATAAAAGTTTTATACTTCGATAAATTCCATGAGCAAGAATACCAGATCTGTTTCAATAAGCGACAGGTAGTAGTAATATAACATCAAAGAGCATGTTTTGAACCCGAACGTTTCATCATTGTTTATGAAGCGACATCAACAGGGTTCAATTGTCAGAATGATGAAAACTACTGAAAATGTAAATGTAGAAGACAAATATACTGAATTTAAAGGCTTCACTTTTTTTTTTCGCTTGAATTTCTTTCAAGATGTTCATTCTTACACTTTCTAAAGAATTCCTAAAATGTACCATTTTGTTGGCATTATTAAAGAAATAGATCAGCTCTAACTGTGATTTGTTGTGTAATAAATCACAGTTTGGAGGTCAGTTGTAAAGTAGATCAAATCACGGGCACGAAGTGCGCGTGATTTGTCTACTTACAACTGACCGACAAAATGTGATTTATTACTCAACAAATCACAGACTAGAGCTGATCTATATCGATTATAACAGGCTGAAAATCGGCAATAATGCTCTTGTTTCCTTCAAAATCTCACAATTTTTCGCCATTGTTAGAAGAAATCCCGCTTAAATTATCGACTGAAACACATGCATTTATATCCTATTCTAACGTTTTCGATGCGAGAAAATGACGTTACAGTCTAACGTCAAGGAAATCGACTAGTGACATCATAAATTTGCAGTTTTTAATGACGTCACTCGTCACGCTTTTCCTTGTCGTGATTTGTTGTAGAATAAAACACAGTTACTTTCCATTGCCTATATAGGCTTGCTGTGTTAGAATAAACATTTCGATGACAAAGTTGGAATTATAAGGATTGAATTTTCATTTTTGTGGATTTTATTGATGTGTAAACTCGGCGAATCTCTCACAAACTTAGCATACAGGCTGAATTTGTGGATTTTATCGATAAGTACACTCCGGCAAATAACTCACCACTTTAGCATAAAGCCCGAATAGTATAAAGCACTTCGGGCTTTATACAGTTTGTGAATGAATTGCCGGGTTCAACACATCAATAAAATCCACAAAAATGAGATTCATTCCTACAAAGAGTCTTTCCTCTTAAGAGGAATGGGAACACCTTCAGGGGAGGCAACTCCTGCAAAAGTATTTTTGGCTCCCATGTCAATAGGGGTCAACTCTTAAAGGAAAGAATTTGCTCCTGAGGAGCAAATTCTTTCCTTTAAGAGTAGACCCCTTTTTCCTTTAAGAGTAGACCCCTTTTTCAGTGGGAAAAAGCTTATAGAAAAGGGAACAGGAAGTTCAGAAAGTTGTCTCCCTTTGAAAAATGGCAGAAAAATCTACCAGGTGTTCCCATTCTCCTTAACAGGAATGAAAACACAAGCCAACCAACTGAGCCCTATAACGAGAACAGGAGTTGTCAGAAGACAACATAGTTTGCCTATAGGGGCAAAAGTTGGATGAGGACAAGTCATTAAACAAGAGCACCGCATGCGGGTGCCAACGCTTGGCTGAAAAATTCTAAGTTGAAAAAGGGGCATAGCTGTGCCAAAAATATTTTGAGGGTTACCTCACCTATTGGTACGAGTTCCCATATTCATAATGAACAACTAGTCCGAGTTTCAAGTAAATATGTTAGTAATGACAGAGATATTACAAAATGTCCAAGTTTTTGCACCATGATGACGACGCAGACGACGCCAGAGCTATGACAAAACCTTGTCATTTTCTTCGAAAACAGCCGAGCTAAAAATTACTGTTTGTAGTTTTTGCCCCAAAATGACATTTTCTTTTGTAAACTACATGTAGCAGGTAACAGACACAAAACACAGAAACTGCTTTTCACTATGTGAAACTCACTTTTTAACTTAAGTTCATTTTGGGAAATGTACATTCCAGAAGTTGTGATTTCAATATTAACCCTTGTCCTGCTGAATAAATAATGTTTGTCACACCCATTTCTGACTATCAACTAATCAAATTACATCATCACGAAAATACGTCTATATAATTTTGACCCCCTTATGGTACTTTTATACAGTAAAACTGGGGTTTACAGGGGTATACCTTATTTTTCTTATTTCTGCTCTAAATATGAACTGTGGGAACTTGTTACAACCGCCTTGATTTGGCAGTTCTAACGAGTACCCACAATCTATATTTTGAGCAGAAATAAGAAAAATATCACAATTTTTCATCTTAAAAATTTCGTTTTTTTCGGTGGTCAAGTTTACAATATATTTGAATAGGCGTGTGTTTTTGTGATGTGCATTTGATATAATGTATCTGATTTGCATAGTGTAGATCCTGACCATATGGCTTCAGCCATCTGATCTGGATCCACACTGTTTGCAATGATAATCTTGGTTCAGCAGGATAATCAAGATTAATCTTGTAAGACACCCAAAAACATGTATTTGAAGCACTATCTTTTTATTTACATAATTTCATTTTGATTTAAAAAGAGACAAATATGTGCTTATGTAAGTTACATATTGTGAAAAAAAAAAACAATCTTCTTCAGTAATATGTACACATGTAAATTGCATTCTATACAGAGAAAAATGACAAAGTACAGTGAAATTCCGCTATTAACCCTTGTCCTGCTGAATATTTAAATATGTCACACCCACTACCGATTATCAGCTAATCAGATTACTTGATGCAAATTATTGCAACAAATTCATAAACTGGATGGCAAACAATGAAGATCCTGATCAGATGGCTTCTTCAGAAGCCATCTGATCTGGATCTACATTGTTTCAAAGATAAGGTATATCCGGGATCAGCAGGACAAGGGTTAAGACCACCTAAAATAAAGACTAATTCAGCTTTAAAAAGCTTATTTAGCAGGTGCAGTTATTCTTTCATTGTGCTTTCTGCACACAATGACCTCTGGTCAGAGACCACCTTTGAGACTGTTCAAAAGTGGTCTTTAAGACCACTTTTAAACAGGCCCAAAGGTGGTCTACATTTAGGAATTTTACTGTAAGTTTTTAAGTGGGTTTTCACTGCATACTGTATATCAGATTTTGAAGCTGCAAATTTTTTGCTTCTTTGTTTTATTGGAGTTTAACACCAGTCAATACCATTCAGGTTATCTTGAGCCAGTCAACACTTTCCTGGGCCGGCTAGACATAAGGGATTAACCAGTACAGTGCACATCCATTCGCAAGAAACGGACAACTGTCTTCTTGCATCAGCTGAAGGTGCGATTGACCTAGGAAAAGATTTCATGATCGATCTCCACAAAAGAATGTTAACTCAGCTGTCGGGATACCAGACATCATCACGGCTCCCGTCCATCAGGGCTTGAAGAAATAGATGGGCTGCACGATGCTTCCACGCAGAGCTTAAACTGATCACCCCAGGCAAAGCGGTGCGAGACGGACCATCCATGCTTACAAACCCTATTGGTTTCATTGGGCAACAGGGCTTGAGATGTAATCTCATCTTAATGTCGGGTAAAAATCCCACAAAATTGGAAGCAATGTCTCGAAAATGATCTGTGTTAAACCTCAAATCAAACAAACAAACAAAACCAGACACCATCAGGGCATGTGGCTTTTCATTGGTTGGTATTTGGCTTTATGCAGCTGGCCTTGCTTGGCATTTTGTGCAAATAGACCTATTTTTGAACAATAGTTAGTAAGTATAATTAGAATAGGAATTATCTATTGAAAATTGATAGTTGGGGAGGCATAGCATTGATTTTATGGTTGCAAATTACCGTAATGATCGTAAGAATTGGGACAGACAGGCCTAAGCAAACAGTGCAGACCCAGATCAGATGGCACCTTGAGCCATCTGATCAGGGTCTACACTGCTATCACATCCGCACATTTTGGTCTCCTTGCTGGATCTTGAAACAAATTTGTTAAAATTTTAGGAGAATGACAGCAAGTCCTCAAGGTGTTCAAACTTTAGGATTTTTACGGAAATGCATTAGCATAGCCGTAAAACGTAAGTTGCAACTTTAAAATTTCAGATCATAAAACCTCTGATTTACCTCCCCAAATGACAATTAGAATACACTTAACCTTATCATACAGACAAGGAAGAGTGACTTCTGACTGGTGTCAGTTGTTAATGTTTCGTTAAAACTTAGATCATTTAATATGGCATATATACTAACATTTTTGCAGAAAAAATGTAGGCAGCTTTAATTTTGCAAATGCAAAAGCTGCTCACATTTTTTTTCAGCAAAAATATCAGAGTATTAGATATTGTACTTACTAGTACAATTAACAATTTGACCACTAACAAGCTGGGGCCAGTTGTTCAAAACTAACGACATTGTTATTTAAATATCGTTAAAACTTTGATCATTTGATATGGCAAATATGCTGATATTTTTGCTGAAAAAATGTGAGCAGCTTTTGCATTCGCAAAAGCTGCTCGCATTTTTTCAGCAAAAATTCTAAAATTTTAGATATTGAACTTGCTAGGACACTTAACAGTATGAGCACTAACAAGCTTGTTAAGCTAATGATGCTTTGAACAACTGGACCCTGGTGGGTATGCAGAATGATTTGCATCTTTGCGGAACGCATGTTCGAAAATGTTTTTGTGCGACTCAGTCACATATTAATGAATATCATGATGCTAATGGGTGATTTATTACATGAGCATGAGACATGGTATATAGTTAATGGTGTACTACCAGGCAGAAAATCCTGAACATATGCATTTTCATCTTTATGGCACAATTTATGGATAATTTGCCCAAACAACAATGCTCTCACATAGCCAAGTTTGGTGATAACTGACAAATAATTTTCTTATTTCTCAATAGAAAACCTATGTTGTTGCTATTCACTGGTATTCATTAGAACTGCTTCACCGAGGGGGTTCAAATGAATTCCCACAACATAAGTTTTCATGGGGAGTTGACAAAAATTATCGTTCAATTATCACCAAATACCCATGTTATCTGTTTATACTCTCTCAGTCTTGCTACATACATGTACCATGATCATCTAAAATGTTGAAGCGAATTCCCTATAAACTGCCTTCATCCAACTTTACTTGGAGTGGGTTTGATGTAAAAACCGCGGTCACTAATCTGCGACTAAAGTAAGATCCAACTGTATTTGGTTAGAGGAAATGACATCAGTTTGGTTTCCATGGTTCAACTAACAAGGATAGGTTGGTTGGACCACACTAGAACCAGTAATTTGTTTCATAGGCATTAATTGGTTGTTATACTGACATAGGGGGGAAGTGCAATAGAAGGAACAGCAACCAAACTAAAGTAAAGATGATCAAACTTCCTCTTGTTCTGACTTACCCAAGTCAAGTGATAGTTGTCAATCCACCAGAACTTTGCAGAAAAAAAAGCATAATCTTCACAGAAGCTTCACCTGAACTTTGCTGTGATATGTAAGAAATTCAAACTTCAGCGAAACTATTAATTTTACAGAATGAAGCATTTGCAAAAATAAATCTTATGTGTTGTCAAAGTACCTCATCATGTTAACAGGACCGTGAAACAAACACACCTCTAATCCCCACTTTATATAAAGAAAACTGGGTTTTACAGAGGTATACATTATTTTTCTTATTTCTGCTCCAAGATGTAGGTTGTGGGTACTCGTTAGAACCGCCTCAATTCTAACAAGCACCCACAACCTATGTTATGGGTTAAAATAAGGAAAAAATCTCAAATTTTCATTGGAAATGTAGCCATTTTGGGGATTAAAAAAATGCACTATCATACAACCTCAAACCTGAACACTGACAAACAGTACAGGTCCAGATCAAATAATGCTGCAGATTGTGGCATCTGATCACGACTCGCTGTTTGCAGTTCTGCCAGTTTTTGCATACATTTCCAAAAATAGCTTAACCTGACGCCCCTAGATTTTGAAACAGACTCCTGTTTTATATAAGACAGATTACTGCTTTATATAAGAAAGATTCTTACTTTATATAAGACAGATTCTTGCTTTATATAAGACAGATTACTGCTTTATATATGACAGATTACTGCTTTATATAAGACAGATTCAATTAGAACACAAGAATTCTGCCCATAGGCCATAGACTGTGTCACACCTTTATGGATTTGAAAATCACAAATGTTGAAGGCTTGATGAACGAAAGAACGGATACACATGCATGGAATACTGGACTCCTATATCGTGCCATGCACAAAGCAGGCATGACAAACATAGGTTAATTGAGTTACAAGAGTAGTTCAGAAAATTTAGATGGCGTGCTCAAGAATTTAAATTGTCTGTCTAGAGCTTGAACACATCCTACTTTCCAGTGATCTTTTCAGTCCGGCATACTGAAGTACTCTCCAAAACTCAACCATGAGTGGTATCATCTTCAACAAATTCCTCTGCCTCCTCCCCCGATACACAGTCAATATGACTCACCTTGAAATAAGAAAAGAAAAATACAGTAATATTCCTATATTAAGACCACTTTTGGGACTGTTCAAAAGTGGTCTTAAAGACCACTTTTGAACAGTCCCAAAGGTGGTCCTTGACTAGAGGACAGTGTGGGCAGAAAACAGAAAGACAGATTATGTGCACCCTTCCAAATAAGCTTTTTAAAGCAGAATTAGTCTTAATTTTAGGTGGTCTAAATAGCGAAAATTTACAGTATAGTGAAACTTCAATGGTTCAAACACCTTTGGCGGCCATGTCCATCGGGGCTTGAAGAAATAGATGGGCTGCATGTTGCTTCTACGCAGAGCTGAAACCAACCACACAGGATTACTGGTAAACCGCTTAGAAGATCTAAGCCTGCCCAGGCAAAGCGATGCGAGTCGGACCATCCATGCTTATAAACCCTATTGGTTTCAATGGGCAACAGGGCTTGCGATGTCAATTCCTTTCAATGTCAGGTAAAATTGGAAGCAACATCTCCAAAATGACCTATAGTGTTGCCTGGGATGTTAAACCTCAAATCAAACAAACAACTAGACAAACCAAACACTTTTGGGACCATGAAAAATTGTTCGAGACTGGGGTAGTTCAAGCTACTGAGGTTTAATCATAGTGCCAGGTCAATGGGTAGTAGCGATATTTTGTCGATTTTCTTGAAAATAAATGTATTTCATGTGTACTCATTAGAATCGCCTCAATGCTCATTGAGGCGATTCTAATAAGTACACATGACATACATTTTAAGATAAAACTAGACAAAAGTGCCCAGTGGGGCACGTATACCCCCGGCCAGTGCCATCACCTCAGCTGAAACAAGAATCACAAAGGGAAATAACTCTAAAAGGCCTGACCCCTTGGCCCTTATTTTCTTTCCCACAATACAACTAGTCATACTGATCATGTTTGCAAAATTTCAAGTTTCTATGTACAGTAGTTATTGAGAAATCTTTGACACAAAATAAAAATATACACTATTAAGCAGCAAGAACTACAAAGGGAAATAACTCTAAAAGGCCTGACCCCTTGGCCCTTATTTTCTTTCCCACAATACAAGTAGTCATACTGATCATGTGTGCAAAATTTCAAGTTTCTATGTGAAGCAGTTCCTGAGATATCTTTGACACAAAATAATTGTTTACGGACAGACAGACAGACAGACAGACGGAAAAGACAAAAACTATATATACCCCCATTGCATACTTCGTATGCCGGGGGTATAATAAGAAAATTATGCCAAATAAATTAACCCATTTAGTACCAGAAACACCAAAACGGGTACCTGGGCAAACAGTGCAGGCCCAGCTCAGACGCCGCAGAATGCAACATCTGATCAGGGCCTACACTGTATGCAAAAAAGTTCAGTCATTTTCCAAATAAATTATGAAGAAAACACAACCTGACACTCCTAAATTTTGAAATGAACTCCTGCTATATATAAGGAGGACGATTCCATTTGGTACAAAAAGGGTTAATATCTGCAGGTATTGCAAAACTTTCCTAAGGACTCAAGAACAAGTTCAAAACTGCCGTGATAAAATGAGCCGTGTTTTGAGCCATGGAAGTTTCATTGTACATGAGCGGTCATACGAAACTTGTATGTTATGTTATGAACTGACCTGCTACATAATTAGGCATCAATTATGCCTCTCTCTCTCGTGCGCGCGAGAAAACACCCGGAATGAGTGTTCGAGAGCGATTCAATAAGCTTGAAGCTTATATCGCAATCGAACTAAAATAAATTAGTATAAACTAATCATGCTTGGCCTGAAACTTTTTACAATTATTTTGGCAAACAGGGTGGACCCAGATCAGACTGCTTCTTCGAGAAGCAGTCTGATCTGGGTCCACACTGTTTGCAACATTGACTTTTCAAGTAATCATTAGTCAAGTTGACTATTGTTGTGACTGACTTAAGAGTTAATATGAACAGTCATATGAAACTTGTACATGTTATGAACCAGAGGCATAATTAAGGCATCCTGCTTGGCAAGAGAAATCCCAATTAAAAAATTCTGAATAAAATGCTCACTAGTTACACAGTAATGGCTTTTCATGTGTAATCTGATATCAACCGTATTTACTGTAAGCAAAGGGTGTGGATCCTGATGAGATGCCACAGAACCCGAAGTCTCATCTGGGTCTACACTATTCATCCAGCTATTAATAGACACAATATCAAGTAACAAATTGTACTTGTTCAAATAAGAACAAGTATGGTAAGGAACTGAAGTGTCTAAATACTTAAGAATATATATGTTTGTTTGTTTTTGTTTTGGAGTTTAACGACCCAGTCAACACTACTGTAGGTCATTTTAGCCGGTCAGTTTACCTATCCACACTTTTCCTGGGCAAGCTTATACGTAAGCGGTTAACCAGTGCAGTGCACATTCTTTCGCAAGAAACTGACAACTGCCCTTCTTGAATCAGCGGAAGGGAGAGAATGACCGTAGAGAAGTTGTCATGATCAATCTCCACAAAAGAATGTTGCCGAGCCTGGCAGGTATCGGACCCGCGACCTCCTGATCACCAGTCAGGCATGCATCAGACTGAGCTACCGAGGCGGGCAAGAGTATATATGATATTAATAGTTAATGTAGGGACATGAGCGAAGCGAATAATCCATTGAAGCTGACTATAATAACATACTATTACAGTCCAACCTGTATTAAGCAAACACCTCTGGGATATTCAAAAAGTGCTTGCTTAAGGCAGGTGCTTGCTTAACACAGGTGAATTTTAATGCATTTTCCTTTCTCGGGAACTGAATACCTGCTTGCTTAAGACAGCTTGCTTGGTTAATAGAGGTGGCCACTAAGACAGGTTTGACTGTAGTCTATAAAATCACATCAAACTTTGTGACACTTAAATGTGCATTATTGAGCTATCTGGAAAAAATGCTTCCAAAAATAAAATACATATAGCCGGTATTTTTCTTTAAAACAATACAAATGAATGCATTTTATGCAAAAATGCGAACAATTATGATGACAGGTAAACAAGTTTGAGAGTGATTCCCTAAATAGGTTTCGAACACCAGTTAGATCTATTTTTAGTTTGTGACAAAAATAGAATCCCCATATATGACGTTATGCGACATTCATTTTTGGCCTTGTTTGCTAAGGCCATGCCTGAATCGGGAAACAATATAATGCTGAATACCATGCCATAAGTAACGACACTCAGAGACTATACTGTCGCCATGTATGTGTAAAGTGACAGATTTATTTTTAGAACAGAAATTCCGAACACATGTTCAGAGCGAAGGGTAAACACAAATGAAAACGACCATTTTCACAAAGTTCTGAAGCTGTATTTGGCTCCAAAAGTGTACACATGACAAAGGAGTATGCCATGAAGATGAAAACCAGAAAAAAAAATTTGGGACCCGGTAGCTCAATAATGCACCTTTAACTAGAAAAGAATTTCACAGCTGTTTAAACAATTACCTTATTTCTGAATTTGACACCATAGAATTTGTCAGCATGCTCCAGTAATTCTGGCCGGAATGTAGTAGTGATAAACTGGGCATCCTGGCATAATTCATGAATCATATCTGCAAAATCAAATAAAAGAAAGAAATAGAAATGTGTCCAAGTGACACAGATGCCCCCATCTGGTAGCGCAAGTAAGAAAACTTAAGGGGAATGGGAACACCTGGCATATTTTTCCAAGGGAGACAACTTTTGGAACTTCCTTTTCGCTTTTCTATAAATTCTGTCCCAAAGAAAAATGGATCTACTCTTTAAGGAAAGAATTTGCTCCTCAGTAGCAAATTCTTTCCTATATGGGTTGAAACGGGCCTCCATGGCCTAGTGGTTAAGAGCGCTGACTCTTGATCATTAGGTCTCTCACCGCTGTGGTTCGAGCCTCGCTCGGCTCACATGTGAGACGCCAAGTCCTGCAACAGAAGGTCAGGTGGTTTTTCTCCGGGTACTCCGGTTTTCGCCCACCTCTGATTAACGATCGGCTCGATATGAGTGAAATAATCTTGAAAGGGCCGTAAAACCAAAACCAGAAACCTATATGGGTTGACTCCTATTGACATGGGACACAAAAATACTTTTGCAGGAGTTGCTTCCCCTGAAGGCATACCCATTCCCCTTAACTACAAATAGCCAACACCATCATGGACCCAGATAAACAGGGGTAATACTATATGCCCTTTCCAACATTCTTCAAATGGCAGGGGCATAAGAAAACATAATAGCAGAATTCCAAGTGTGAGCATTGATTTTGAAGCTTAGCCTCCCGATGCCATTTTCAGTCTGACAAGACTTGATGAATTTTCAACATGTCAACATCCTTTACACAGATAATTGGGGGTTACAGGGGTGTACATTAATTTTCTTATTTCTGCTCCAAGACATAGGTTGTGTGTACCCCATGAGGTGCTTCTAACGAGCACCCACAACCTATGTTTGGAGTATAATAAGGAAAATATTACAAATTTTCATCAGAAAAATAACTGTGTTGGAGATATAAAGAATGTACTACATCACACAGATGTGTTAGCATAATGTATTCCACCTTTTCAAAGATATGCCTTTTCTACCAAGGAGGACAATTTGTAAGGAGTGGTTTCCCTTTCGAACAAGACTTCCGCCGATGGCTCTGTTGCGCATGTGGGGCAAAATCTTCATTATGTCAGTTAACCATGATAGGTGACGGTCAAATATGGATACTTGAATTAAAGTTGCCATTCCTACATGTTAGTTTGTCTAAAGCTCTTTAGTTCTTGAGAAATGGACTTGAACCAGGGTAACACAACAGTTCACAAAGTCAGCAAATCATATAATGCAGGTGGCGGTCAAAAAAAGATGCTTGAATTAAAATTGTGATAACTAGGTTCAAGTTTATTAGGGTGAAAGCAAAGGTTGACGCAATAGTTCACAAAGTCAGTGAACCATGAATTGTAGGTCAAGGTCAAATATGGATGCTTGCATTAAAATTGGCATCCCTGGATGGTTTGTACTAAGTATCAATAATGAAGGTCTTATAGTTCGTGATAAACAGACTTGAACATCAGGGTGAAAGTGAAGATGGTCGCAAATGTGGACAGCTTGACAAACGGACAAAAAATGATACTCTAACAACGGCATTTGATGTATCTTGGGTGTACACCCTTTGCTCGCTTTCATTTGATTTAGCACACTTAGAGTGCTCAAAAAACATTAAAATCAGGTCTGCCCCTACCTGCTACAGCCTTTCTATGCTGAGCATCCAAAGCCTGATCAATTTCATCAAACAGGTAGAATGGTGCGGGATCACACTTCTGAATGGCAAAGATGAGCGTGAGGGCTACCAGAGATTTCTGTCCTCCTGACAACTGCTGCATGTCTCTCATCTCAGCTCGGTTACCCGAAAATGACACCTGTAACAAATATAAGCCCTGTCTTGTGAAAATGTGTCTTCTTGATTTGGTATAGGAATAATTTATCATTTTTGTGGATTTTATTGATGTAACTCCGGCAAATCACTCACAAACTTAGTATAAAGCCTAAAGGCTTTATGCTAAGTTTGTGAGTGATTCGTCCGAATTTACACATAGATAAAATCCATAAAAATGATAATTTACACAAGAGCACCGCATGCGGGTGCCAACGCTCGTCTGCAGTTTCTTTTAGAAAACCAAAGTTCTAAGTCAAACAAGAGCAATCAAATTGCAAGATGGAGTTATAAAACTTGTAGGGAATGTAGCTCTTGTGATGGTGAGTATGTGTATGAAGTTTCATGAAGGTACGCCAAATACTTTTGGAAATATGGTCAAGGTTAAGGTTTTCGGTTAAATTTTCGAAAAATAGGTCAAAGTTCAAAGGTCAAGGTCACAGATCAAAAAGTGTGGTATCACTGAAAAGGTCTTGTCCCAAGGAACATTCATGTGAAGTTTGAAGGCTCTGTTGTGAATAGTATTAAAATGAGAGCAAAAAATGTGTTTCAGAAAAAAATTGGAAAAGGGGAGATAATTCAGCCAAAATCAACAATGTTGTTATGGTCCTTGGTCAAAATGTAGCTCTTGTGATGATGAGTGTGTGTATGAAGTTTCATGAGGCTAGGTCTAATACTTTTTAAGTTATAGCCAAGGTTAAGTTTTTTTGGAACGACGCAGGACGACAACGCAGACGCCGGAGTGATGACAATAGCTCGAAAGTTTTTTTTAAAAAAACAGACAAGCTAAAAATGATTATTCAATTAGAAGCTGCCATCTTTGAAAGAAAACCGAGCAAAAAAACAATGTCGTCTTTAAATTCAGTTTGTCTTCTAACATTTATGTTTCGATAGATTGAGCGTTGTTAACGCCACTTCAATACAATGACGCAACACACAGGTTATAAACATGCTCTTTGACATCATGTTCTATTACTAGCTGTCGCTGTGTGTAATAGCTCTGACATTCTTGCTCATGGAATTTATCGAAGTATAAAACTTTTATTTCAACCCATCAAATGCCTCGAAATGTACATAATGATCAAGAATTGGAATTATAACCAGGTAAGACACACATACCAGCCTGCTCAGCTACATAGGCTGGCAAGAGTCTTAAAATTTTAGAAAAACAAACCCGTTGTTGTACCAGCCAAGAAGCAAACACTAAGGTGTTGATCAGTGCATGCTGATCAGCACCTAAGTTGTTTTCAAATGGTAAAAATAGGTTTCCAAATGTTAAGCTTTATCTTCACCACAGCTGGTGTTAAGGGAATGTGTGGCGGCTGTTTAACCCATTTTGTACCAGAAACCCCAAAAACGGGTACCCTGGCAAACTGGAGGCCCAGATCAGACGCTGCGTTCTGCGGCGTCTGATCTGGGCCTCCACTGTTTGCTAAACATTCAGTCATTTTCCAAATACATTTCGATGAAAACACAACCTGACACCCCTAAATTTTGAAATGGACTCCTGTTATATTTAATGAGGAAGATTTCATTTGGTACAAAAAGGGTTAACCCTTATCTTGCTGAGTATTCATTTAAGCCACACCCATTTCGGTCTATCAACCATCAAATTACTTGATGTAATTTATTGCTACGAATTCATAAACTGAATGCTAAACAGTGTAGATCCTGATCAGATGGCTTCTTCAGAAGCCATCTGATCTGGATCTACACTGTATGCAAAGATAGGGGTTGTCGTGAACAGCAAGATAAGGGTTAACAAACACTAAAACTAGAGCTATCACTAAAGGTGATGAATACCCCCACAAAAACTGCCTTGATAGTACATCAGCAGCATTTTGCAATTTTTTCACTTGAAAGGGGCCATAACTATGTCGAAAATTGACGAATTGTAGTGGAAATCGAACTTGACCTGTGTTTCATGATGTTACATCAGTGTACCAAAAATTATAAAAATCTGTGAAGCGCTTTTTGAGTTATCGTCTGGAAACCAAGTCAACAGACCGACCGACAGACAGACAGACAGACCGACAGACCGACAAGCTCACTCCTATATACCCCCCCAAATTTCATTTGTGGGGGTATAATTACCTTGATTCCAACCCCAGTGAACTGCTCTACCAAAGGAACTTCTTGTGACTGCGAAGATTCATCATCATCACCCTGAAAATCAACAAGGCCCAGTTGGTCAAGGCATTGTTAGCTTAACGAGCTCGTTAGTGGTCAAAATATTATCTGTTACAGTATTTTATACACCAGAACCTCTTTATAACACTATTAATGGGGTCAAAGCAGGAACCGTATTACTTAAACAACCTTGCTGTATACAACAAAAATGTGTAGATTATATAGAAAAATGACCATTTATGGTCATTTTTCTATATAAACTACACCTTTTTGGAATCCATCTTGAAACCATGTTATATCTAAACTGTGTTATAATGAACCATGTTATGATGAGGTTGTGGTGTACTATCTGGTATTTTTGCTGAAATAATGTGAGTAGCTTTTGCATGCAGATGAAAATGTGACTGACTAATCAATAAACAGAAAATACATTTTAAAGTCAAACTTCTAACATTTTGCTGAGGCTGCAGCTTGTGTTGGTGTTAATAGGGTTAATTTCAAGCAGGTAATACTATAGGAATAAATTTCATTAATGTGGATTGTATTGATGTGTAAACTTTGCCGAATTACTCCCAAACTGCATGAAGCCCTTGTGGATTTTATCATGTAAACTCCAGCGAATTACTCTCAAACTGCATGAAGCCCTTGTGGATTTTATTGACGTGTAAACTCCGGCGAATTACTCCCAAACTGCATTTGGGCTTCATGCTAAGTTTTTGAGAGATTTGTACACATTGATAAAATCCTTCAGGCATCATGCTATATATACAGCATTTTCCATTATGTCACAAGGGCAACTCTTTAAGGAAGGAAAATAGCTCCCTTGGGAGCAAATTCCTTCCCATCTCAGATGAATACAACTTTTTTCTTGATTTCCTTGTGCCTGCACAACAATAATTTACTTCTGACAATACCAGCAGCCGGCCTCAGTGGCTCAGTCGGATGCACGTCTGACTGGTGATCAGGACGCAGGTTCAACTCCCGCCGGGGTCCGCAACATTCTTTCGTGGAGATTGATCATGAAATCTTTTCTAAGGTCATTCTCTCTCTTCCGCTGATTCAAGAAGGGCAGTTGTCGGATTCTGGCAAAAGAATGTGCACTGTACTGGTTAACCGCTTACGTATAAACCTGCCCAGGAAAGTGTTGATAGGTAAACTGACCGGCTCAAAAATGACCTAAATAATGTTGACTGGGCCGTAAAACTCCAATACAAACAAACTGATAATACCAGCAATGCCATAAAATTCACAACACATACCCCCTGATCCTGATCTCCCTTTTTCATCACAAGGACAGCATGGCCATCTGGTACCAACTTCTTAAATATCTCACTAAAATACTTAGATACCTGAAACATATCAATCAACAGCATACAAGAATCTACGATGGGTGATCAAAAAGTCTCTATAAGGGGTGATAAAAAAGTTTGCTTCCGTTTCTTTTTTAGTGCAGGGAAGAGAACTAAGTTCAAATGAGTTCTGTATGGTGCATATCAAAAATAAATTTGTCCGTTTCAGTTTGATGATACACCACAACCCCATTATAACACTGTTTGTTATAACACGGTTTTGGATATAACACAGTTTCAAGATGGATCCCAAAATGTAAAGATTATATAGAAAAAAATGACCATTTGGTCATTTTTCTATATAATCTATACATTTTTGTTTGGATACAACACACTTATTTAACTAACACGGTTTCTGCTTTGGATCCCATTAATAGTGTTATAAAGAGGTTGTGGTGTATTTGGAACATATATTGTGACGTCATCAACTATGTCACCTGATGACACGTGATATGACTATAGGCATCATTGTTGTGAATCATTTATCCTGTGTTATTTCGTCAATTGTTAGGATATTTTACGGCGATAAAAGGCATATCACACATCTTAGACAACTGTATCTGAATCAAATAGCAACTGATCCAAACGGACAGTAGCTGCATAATTAATTGGTGAAAAACAGCAATTTTTTTACATTTTTCAATTTTTAAATAATTGTTGTTCTTGAAATGTGAAATATTTTGAGGACAATAATATACCAACAGAAAATAATGACTTCAAATACAGAGAACTGTTTATTTTTACAAAAGTGAGTGAGTGAGTGAGTTTTAGTTTTACGTCCCACCAACAGCTAAGGTCATACGGAGTCTGGACCTCGGTTTAAAGACTCATCCGAAAGTCTAGAGAAGCCCGGGATCGATCCTGCGATCCCTGGTTTACAAGGCGAGTAGCGTAACCACTGCACCACGGAGGCTTCTTTTTACAAAAGTATTTGGTCCCTAACACTTTGACGATATAAAGAATTTGCCGCTGTTATCAATAAGGACTGTAAAATTGTCATTAAATACTCCAAGAAACAAAGGATCTACAACATTTGTCTCAAGGAGTATTACACACAATGTTCTTGAGTGAGTGTTTGACTTTTATTTCTCCCAAACAGCTAAGGTCATATGGAGATGGGACCTCGGTTTAAAGACTCAACCAAAAGTCTGGAGAAGCCCAGGATTGATCCTGCAGCCCATGGTTTACAAGGCGAGGAGCATAACCACTATACCACAGAGGCTTCATTATGTTCTTGAATATATTTTGAATATAAATATTATAATCCATATCAACTTCAGGTAAGGATTCATTCCATTGAAAGTGTCGTCATAACCAAACTCTGGTTGGTCCCACCGGAGTCCAACTGTTGCCCTTCTTTTGCTCCAGCATTTCAGTTTTTTCATGCTGTAGTCATCATCATATTCATTCTCGGTGACTTTTACACCACTGTTCTCGGAGATGTGCTGTTGAGTAAGAAACCCTTCCTAAGGACTGAACAAATTATTTGTCAAAACCATGACAGAACCCAGGGCAAATAAAAATCAAATTAAGCACACCTGTGCGAAATGGCTACCTTTTCTGATGAAAAATCTGTGGTATTTTTCTTATTGATATTGGAAACATAGGTTGTGGGAACTGGTTTGACTCACCCATCGGGGTTCATGCCACTGAAGTTCTACTGTAGTTGTACTGGTTCCTGATCACTTCACTTCTATTTTGTCATTATATTAAATGTGGGTATAAAGAGGGTTGACAGTGTGTTTGAGTTTTAAGTCCCACCAACAGCTAAGGTCATACGGAGACGGGATCTTAGTTTAAAGACTCATCCAAAAGTCTGGAGAAGCCCGGGATCGATCCTGGGATCCCTGGTTTACAAGGCGAGTAGCGTAACCAATACACCACAAAGGCTTCTAAAGGGTTGACTGCGTATCTTACCTGTTTGAAAGTTAACTGTATAGCCTCATACTTCCTGTGATCAAGGGCATTCATGAGATCTAAAATTGACTGAAATGAAATAGAATTTTATTTAACCAATTGTAACAGCGCGCCTATATAACCTATGGAAAATAACTGTGTTTTATTCTGCAACAACTCGGAAGAGCGTGACGAGTGACGTCATCCAAAATGGCCAATTTATGACGTCACTAGCAGATTTCCTTGAAGTTGGACGGTGTAACGTCATTTTCTCGCATCGAAAACGTTAGAAAAGGATATAAATGTGTGTGGTTTCAGACAATAATTTTAGCAGGATTTCTTCTAACACTGGCGAATGGTTGTGAGATTTTGAAGGAAACAACAACATTATTTTCAGCCTGTTAGAATCGAAATAGATCAGCTATAGTTTGTGAATTGTTGAGTAATAAATCACAGTTTGTTAGTTGTAAGTAGATCAAATCACGCACGCTACGCATGATCTAATTTACAACAGACCTCCAAACTGTGATTTATTACTCAACAAATCACAGTTAGAGCTGATCTATTTCTTAAATAACCAATAGCACCCAGAAACCTGGGCCCAACTGTTCAAAGTGTCGTCCACTTAATGAGCTTGTTAGTGTAAAATTTATTACTGATCTAGAAAATACAAGGTAGCAACAGATAAGGTTGGCATTTTGTGATAACTGAAGGATAGTTTTGTCAATTCTCCATAAAACCTATGTTGTGGGTATTCATGAGGCGGTTCTAATGAATACCCACCACATAGGTTACGTGGACTGAACAAATTATATGTCTAAATCGCAACGGAAATAGGGGCGAGGATTGTGGCCACATAAAATCGATTTAAGCCCCCCAGTGGAATTCGTTTCACTGACCTTCCAAGGCGGTTCTTCTGTCGCAGTTTATTTTTGTTATGGTTTGTCTTTGAGTGTGTGTATCACTTATACTATTTTGCTTTGGATAGCCAATTGACCATTTTGTGGGAAAGTGACTGTCCTTTTGGCTTTCCGCTATTGATGGTTCCATTAGGGTCTAGTTGTTTATGTCTGTGCTTCTTTCTCCTTTGGTGTCTCTGATGGGAGCTATTGGTTAATTGTATCGATACCTGATCACAGCCTTCACTTCTATTTTATAACATGAAATAAGGAAAACTATCCTCCAATCATCTTATCTGTTGCTATGTACAATAACTATTAATAGTAATTCCTTGACGTCAGGTGGTAGCATTATTTTCTGGCACCAAAACCTTCACAGCCTCAATAGCTCAGTGGTTAGCATGTTCAACTTATGATCTAGAGGTTGTGGGTTCGAATCCAGCCACCAGAGTCGAGGTGTGTCCTTGTTCAAGACACTTAATGCCACTGCCCGACTAGAAAATGGATAGCAGTATAGTGAAAGTCACTGCCTCTCTCGCGCTCGCGTGATAACATCCTGAATGAGTGTTAGAGAGCAATTCAAATAAGCTTGAAGCTTTCATCGCAATCAAACTAAAAAGTGGAGACGGAATGGCAACTGGTGTAGACCCTGATCAGACTGCTCCTTCAGGAGCAGTCTGATCTGGGTCTACACTGTTTGCTTAGGCCTGCCTGTCCCAATACTTAGGATCATTATGGGCTGTCATAGTCAATACTGTTGGCAGGATTTCTTCTAGCGACGGAAAATGGTTGGAAGAATTTGAAGGAAACAACAAACTTTTTGTCATTTTAGTGAATCGAAACAGATCAGCTCCAGTTTGTAAATTGTGGAGTAATGAATCACACGTTTATTGGTCAGCTACAAGAAGACAAATCACAAGCATGTAGCACTTGTGATTTTGATCTTCTTTACAACTGACCTTCAAACTGCGATTTAAAACTCAACAAGTAACTGTTGCAGCTCATCGATTTCTTAAAATCTTACTGTATGAGCTCTGTCTAACTCCTCCTTCCTCTTGATCAGTTTTCCCTTCTGTTCTGTGAAATTCACGAACTGATCGAGAGCCTTCTTGTTCACATGACTATATTTCTTCAGCTCCTGATTACACTGTTCAAGTTTCTTAAACAGCTGTTTGGAGCTAAGGTTTTGGTACTTTTCAAAAGCATCGCTCGGCAGGGAGCCCAGTTCTCGGATTTTTCTCATGCATTCCTCTTTCTGTAAAAGAAAAGCACTTTATATAAAATCACAATTTACCACTTTGATTCATTTAAACCATATCCCACTGTTCATGACAACCACTACCTTTGTAAACAGTGTAGATCCAGATCAGATGGCTTCTTAGGAAGCAATCTGATCAGGATCTACACTGTTGTAAATTTATAGGAATAAATAACATCAAGTAGTCTGATAACGTAATTATTTTGCTGGATAAGGGCTAAACTGGGCCACAAAGGTGGTCCGAACAGATTAAACACAGAACAGGCTTTGTTTCAGTAGATATAAATTGGAACTTTTGCTATTTGCTCTATGGGCCTCAGAAAGAGCGGTGTTTCTAAATCATTAGGTCTCCCATTGCTATGGGGTCGAGCCTTAAGTGGCTCATGCAAATGCCAGGTTCTGCAAGGGAAAGAAAAAAAAAATATATATATATAGGTAATTGGTAACTGTATACAAAATTGTCAGCTGACGAAGTGAATCAGCAGTTCTACGGCTGGAAATAACGAATGGAACAAGTTAAGCTATTTTCTAGTCAATAGGGATCAATCTTCTGGCAGGTTTGAGCTATTTATAGCTGGGCTATTCTTAGCGCTCAGGGACAACATTAATTTTGGACAAACAATCTTGTGTCAGTCTGGTGTGTATAGCACGAAATCTTAACAAAACATGTTTATTATTCCAATATTTGTGCCCTGTGATGTCTGATCTGGGCCTGTACTGTTTCATTTGTAGAAAATACTTATCAATGAATTATCATGCGGTGGCATGTGCTAGAATGGTTTTCCCGTTTTGATTGCTATTGGCAATTCGGTTCAGGAGAAGCAGCTCAAAACAGATTCTCAAAATGGCCATTATTGATTTCAGATCATAAAGATTTTAGTTATTTTTGATCTGCAAGTCACAACAATACTATCTATCAAGTTTCGAGTCATTGGCCTTTCAGTTCGGGAGAAGTTCAAATTAGATTTTCAGGATGGGGCCTGTGGTGGCCAACTTAGATTTCAGATAGGAACAATTTTTAAGTCAACTGGCGAAATATGTGACACAGCCAGTTGACAATTTCTTAGTCAACTTGTGCCTTTCTTTCAGACGAAGTTCAAAATAGATATTCAAGATGACTGAGGTGGTCGCCAACTTGGATATAAGATCAGAGTGATTTTAGCTAGTTTTGATCTATAAGTCACTCGGATACTTCTTATAAAGTTTCAAGTCAACTGGCCTTTTGATTCAGCAGAAGAAGTTCAAAAAGATTTTCAAGATGACGGCTGTGGTGTCCATTTTGAATTTTAGACAAACAATTTTAGCTATTTTTGATTTACTTGTAACCCTGATATTTCCTACCAAGTTTTGAGTCAATCAGCCTTTCAGTTCAAAATAAATATTCAAGACTATGGCCATCCTTGACTTGTAATCCTATCAATTTCAGCTATTTTTAACCCTTATCTTGCTGAATATTCATTTAAGCTACACCCATTTCTGTCTATGAACAAATCAAATTACTTGATGTAATTTATTACTACAAATTCATAAACTGAATGTCAAACAGTGTAGATCTTGATCAGATGGCTTCTTCAGAAGCCATCTGATCTGGATCTACACTGTTTGCAAAGATAGGGGTTGTCGTGAACAGCAAGATAAGGGTTAAGATTTTCAAGATATAGCCGCATACTTTTTTCTGAAGTTCGAAATAGGTATTATAGTTGGCTGCTGTGACTGCCATCTTGGATCTGAGACCGTAACAATTTTAGCTTTTTTTTCTTTTTATCTACAAGTCATGGCTCTACTTCCTTCCAAGTTTCATGTCAGTTGCCTTTTGAGTTGTAAGTTCAAAAATTGATTTTCGTTATTTTTTCTTTTTTTTTTTTTTTTTGTTTTATGACCGTTTCAAGTTTATTTCAATTTTATCAAGTAGATTGTTAATCAGAGGTGGGTGAAAATCGCAGTACTTGGAGAAAAACCATCTGACCCTCCTAAAAGTATATGGCTTCTCACATGTCATACGCCATCTAATATTTCGAATAGGAATAATTGTGGCTACTATTAATCTACTTGTTGCCCCAAACCTTGTTTCAAGTCAATCTGTTCCACAGTTCAGGAGGAGTTATTATCCCCACGCTTTTCGAAGAAAAAGTGGGATAATGTAATGGTCTTCGTCGTCCGTCTTACCGGATAACTCCTCCTAGACGGTTATAGATAGAAACTTGAAACTTTGGGAACTGATAGATCTTTGGTCTGGGGAGTGCATGACACTTTCGGAATTTTGATCACACCTCTACGGGTAGGCCCAGGGGGTGGGGCCCGCGGGGGTCAAAAGTGAAAATTTCCAGAACATGGTCATGTAATATATCAAAGCGAACGGCATGATGAGTAGAAAACATTACAACCAAAATTTGACCCCTGGGGTAAATTTTGAGGTCACCAGAGGTCAAAAACTGATTTTGACCCCTTTACCCCCATACATTACTGTTACCGGATAACTCCTCCTAGACCGTTATAGATAGAAACTTGAAACTTTGGGAACTGATAAAACTTTGGTCTGGGGAGTGCATAACACTTTCGGAATTTTGAGGTCACCAGAGGTCAACAACTGATTTTGACCCCTTTACCGGATAACTCCTCCTAGACAGTTATAGATAGAAACTTGAAACTTTGGGAACTGATAGATCTTTGGTCTGGGGAGTGCATGACACTTTCAGAATTTTGATCACACCCCTACGGGTGGGCCCAGGGGGTGGGGCCCGCAGGGGTCAAAAATCAAAATTTCCAGAACATGGTCATGTAACATATCAAAGCGAACGGCATGATGAGTAGAAAACATTACAACCAAAATTTGACCCCTGGGGTAAATTTTGAGGTCACCAGAGGTCAAAAACTGATTTTGACCCCTTTACCCCCATACATTACTGTTACCGGATAACTCCTCCTAGACCGTTATAGATAGAAACTTGAAACTTTGGGAACTGATAAAACTTTGGTCTGGGGAGTGCATAACACTTTCGGAATTTTGATCCTACCCCTGGGAGTGGGGCCAGGGGTGGGGCACCTTGGGGATATTAAATGGAACGGCATGATGAGTAGAATACATCACAATCAAAATTTTACCCCTCAGGTCAAAAACCCCTAGGGGATGGCCCAGGGGGTGGGGCCTGCGGGGAAGCGTGGGGATATGAGATGGCTTGCCATCGACTGCGCGATTCTAGTTGAAATGTGAAAAGCTATCTAGTACAGACAACTGACAACAGTGACCTGGAGCTTTGCTTCAAATTTATGCTGTTAGGGCACGTGACTTTCAAAAATTTTACGGCTAGTGCAACTAATATTCAGTCTGACATAATCCCAGCATTAGGTAGTTTCTATCAAGATTCCAGATACAGAAGTCTATCCTGAAAAGGGCAAGGATCCAGAGTGTTTTAAGTCTTCTGAAATTGGCACAGATTAGATTGACAGGCCATGTTACCAGAATGCTTGATATAGTTTGCCAAGGAAAACGCTCCCATGGTGGTCAGAAGTATAGGTTATTGACTTTATATTGTGAAATATTCGGCACAAGTTCATATGGCAAACGCACGAGCTTGCGAGTGCGTCTTCGCCATATGAACGAGTGCCGAATATTTCACAATATAAAGTCAATAACCTTTTTATTATATACCCAAAATTTCAAATGTCGGCTAGAATTCAGGATTGCCTGATATGAATTTCTGAACATAAAATCATCTTTAAGAGGTTTGAAATGGAAAATAATGAAGGTCGTTAAGTGTCTCCCTACACGATGAAAAACCACGCCCAATGGCGCCAAAGTGAAGACGACGTTAACGTTGGTGGATGTGACGTCATTAAAACACTGACGTTTCCCAACAGAGGACGTCATTTTTTCCGAAGCGCCGGTTATATTTCTTTCAAAATACTCCTGATTTCTTAGAAGAAAGTGTTGAAAATCTAAACAGATTACAGGTAGGTCATATTTGACAGCATAAAATGCGGTTTATGCACTTTGTCAGAACCTATATTTGTTTTGTTTAGGTTCTTTCAGTCGATACGCACGATAAGATGGCTGCCGATTTTTAGTATCGAAATGGACAAATTTGAAAGTAGTTCTATTGTGAACGTGACTGCTTATCTACGGGCAATATGAACTTGACTACGGGCAATATGGAAAAATATTGACCGGTAACTTCTGTAGAAAGTAAACGGGACATTTTCTGGGTATATAATAAGAAGCGATTACATATCAACAGAGTTGTGGGAACAAATTGGACAGGGCTGAGCAGAGTGGCTAATACTCATAAGGGGTGTTGGTAAATAAAGTGGAGCAAAACATGTTCAACACAGTCTTGTTTGTTTGAATTGAGGTTTAACATCCCCGTCAACACTGTAAAGGTCATTTTGGAGACGTTGCTTCCAATTTTTGTGGGACTTTTACCCGACACTGAGATGAAATGACATCTTAAGCCCTGTCACCTAGTGAAACCAATAGGGTTTATAAGCATGGAGTCCGACTCGCACCGCTTTACCTGGGCAGGGTTAGTTCCTCGAAGCAGTTTACCAGTACTCGTGTGCAGTCGGAATTCAGCTCTGCGTGGAAGCATCATGAAGCCCATCTATTTCTTCAAGCCCCGATCGGCGGGGGCCGTCAACACAATGACAGAGCTACGGTATCACTAACAGAGCTTTTTGTTCTCCTCAGACCCCTCTTGCTCTATCTGTAACAGGCAGTTTAGAGCTAAGATTGATCTCATTAGCCATCTCAAAAAACATAAATAGCACTGGCACTTTACTTTCTTGATTAAGATTGGTCACTGTAAGTAATGACAGGAGAACCATAGGCTGTTAGTTTCTGTCTACCACTACATTAACCCATTTTGTACACCGGAAACTCCAAAACGAGTAATTGGCAAACAGTGCAGGCCCAGATCAGACGCCGTAGAACGCGGCGTCTGATCAGGGCCTACACTGTTTGCAAAAAGTTAAGCCATTTTCCAAATTTTGAAGAAAACACAACCTTACACACTTTGATTTTGAAATGGACTCCTGCTATATCTAAGGAGGAAGATTCCATTTGGTACAAAAAGGGTTATTGTTGAAAAGAGTTTTTACCTTCTTTTGATACACTGTTTGTTTATTGGTCATTTTGTCCAGTTCTTTAGCATCTTCTCCCAGCTTGTCCTGTTGTTCTTTCTCTTGACCCTAGCAAAATAGCCAGAATTATTCTATAAATTATGGGATATTGTCCTTCTGCCAACTAGAATTTGTTTTTCTACAAAAACATAGATGTCTCCCCCGTTTTTGACCTCTAAGTATAACCTTGACATTGGAGGTATTGAGCCGGGTCTTGTGCAACACATCATCTAATGAAGATAAACATTTCTGCAAAGTAACTTTAAAATGTTCAAAAAATTTCAAAGGGCAATAACTCTTGAAAGGGGCATAATCCGGATGAGAAAAACAATATGCCTCAGCTTATTTTCCATTAGGAATGCATATATGAAATTTCAAAACCATAGCATACACAGTTCTAAAGTTATGCTATGCATCCCTTTTAGCATTCATTACAAGATTTCATTAAAAAAATTTCAAAGGGCAATAACTCTTGAAAGGGGCATAATCCGGACGAGAAAAAAAATACGCGTCAGCTAATTTTCCATGAGGAATCCATATATGAAATTTCAAAACCCTAGCATACACGGTTCTAAAGTTATGCTATGCATCACTTTTAGCATACATTACAATGGGCACAAATTACCAAAATGACAAAGGGCCATAACTCACAAAGTTTTTTTTCGGAATTTTGTCAAAAGTTAATCAGTTCATCTACTCATCACCACCAATATATTCACCAACTTTCAAGGCTCTAGCTCCAATTGTTTTTGAGATACCTTGCTGACAAGATTTTATTAAAAAAATTTCAAAGGGCAATAACTCATGAAGGGGGCATAATCCGGACGAGAAAAAAAATACTTGTCAGCTTATTTTCCATCAGAAATGCATATATGAAATTTCAAAACCCTAGCATACACTGTTCTTAAGTTATGCTATGCATCACTTTTAGCATACATTACAATGGGCACAAATTGCCATAATGACAAAGGGCCATAACTTACAAAGTATTTTTCGGAATTTTGTCATAAGTTAATCAGTTCATCTACTCATCACAACCAATCTATTCACCAACTTTCAAGGCTCTAGCTCCAATAGTTTTTGAGATATCTTGCTGACAAGATTTTATTAAAAAAATTTCAAAGGGCAATAACTCTTGAAGGGGGCATAATACGGACGAGAAAAAAAATACGCGTCAGCTAATTTTCCATGAGGAATCCATATATGAAATTTCAAAACCCTAGCATACAAGGTTCTAAAGTAATGCTATGCATCACTTTTAGCATACATTACAATGGGCACAAATTACCAAAATGACAAAGGGCCATAACTCACAAAGTGTTTTTTGGAATTTTGTCAAAAGTTAATCAGTTCATCTACTCATCACCCACAATATATTCACCAACTTTCAAGGCTCTAGCTCCAATAGTTTTTTAGATATCTTGCCGACAAGATTTTATTAAAAAAATTTCAAAGGGCAATAACTCTTGAAGGGGGCATAATCCAGACGAGAAAAAAAAAACGCATCAGCTAATTTTCCATGAGGAATCCATATATGAAATTTCAAAACCCTAGCATACACGGTTCTAAAGTTATGCTATGCATCACTTTTAGCATACAATACAATGGGCACAAATTACCAAAATGACAAAGGGCCATAACTCACAAAGAATTTTTCTGAATTTTGTCAAAAATTAATCAGTTCATCTACTTATCACCACCAATATATTCACCAACTTTCAAGGCTCTAGCTCCTATAGTTTTTGAGATATCTTGCTGACAAGATTTTATTAAAAAAATTTCAAAGGGCAATAACTCTTGAAGGGGGCATAATACGGACGAGAAAAAAAATACGCGTCAGCTAATTTTCCATGAGGAATCCATATATGAAATTTCAAAACCCTAGCATACACGATTCTTTAGTTATGCTATGCATCAAAAGCGTAACGGACGAACGAACCAGAACCAATATGCCCTTCCAACTTTTTCAAAGTTGGGGGCATAATAAGAAAGTTATTGACAGAACACAAAAAAGGCCCTTTTTTTACCTTTAACCTCTATGTATGACCTTGACCTTTCAGGTAACAAACTGGGTCATGCGTGCAACACATCATCTCATGGTGGTTAACATTTCTGCCTAGCAATTTCAAATTCTATTTAAAAACAAGCAAGTTATTGACAAAACCTGAAAAAAGGTCCCTTTTTTACCTTTGACCTCTAAGTATGACCTTGACCTTTGAGGTACCAACCTGGGTCATGCACGCAACACATCGCCTTATATTGGTTAACATTTCTGCCAAGTGATTTCAAAATCCATCTCAAAATAACAAAGTTATTGGCCAAATACGAAAAAAAGGCCCCCTTTTTGACCTTTGACCTCTAAGTATGACCTTGACATTTGAGGTACTGACCTGCCTCATGTGCACCACACATCGTCTCATGGTTGTTAATAATTATGCCAAGTAATTTTAAAATCCATCTCAAAATTATAAAGTTATTGACAGGCTTTCAAGTGACTCTTGGTGAAAAAGTAGGAGAAAAGTAGGAGCCTGAGATATTAAAAAGTAGGAGAAAAGTAGGAGAAAAGTAGGAATCTGATACAAAAAGTAGGAGCTATTGGACACGAACATACTATCATATATCTCTAACATTTACTCAGTTTTACATTTTGGGCAATTCTGAAAGCACACTTTCATCCAAAGCCTAACATCAAAGCACATTACTGGCTAGCCAATCTTCTACAGCAGTTAAACCTTCGGGTGTTTTTGTCAAAATTTTACCACTGGCAAATACATGTATTTTATCAAGACATTGACATATGTCAAAATATAATCTAAAATTGAACCGGCACATAAATGAGCATTTACATTTGGGAGAGCCAGGTTATGAAATCACAGCATTGCTGCAATGAATTCCTGTTATGCTCTAAGAGACAGAACTCCAGTTGCTCACCTCAATTAAGGCATCAGAGCATTGCTGCAATAAATTCCTGTCATGCTCAATTAGACAGCTCTAGTTGGTCACTGCATTTAAGGCAACACAGCACTATTGCAGTGAATCAGGGGCATAGAAATACCAATGTTTTTCACTTGAGACAACGTGAAACTGCTCAAAATACTTAATTTATCTAAACAATGATCTACAGACTGTCTGACCAGTAACAAAAGCATACCTAATTTAGCTGATGACATTACTTGTTACAACACTAGCTCTAAGTCTTGTTATATCTGTGATCATTTTGTTCTGGAGCATTGCTAATGTCAAGATTTAAATTTAGCAAATTTCCTTAAAAGTCACACACTACTCATTAAGCACGTTTTTAATTCTGTAGAAGTTCAAAGAACCAATAAATAACTCATACTGTTTAAAATTAGACAGCAATAAGCAGATGGGTTATCAGCCATAGTTTTTTTAGTTTCTCAACTTGTCCTCTTCAAGAGATTCAACAAGATTCATTGTCATTGGCTGATCAAGTTTCAAATCTTGAAGTTGAAAGAACAGTTTCAGAAAATAAGTTTGTAATAGTAGCTGATTTAACTGCAGCTGGCTGCTGGTGATGAATGTGCCTTTTGCCAGGTTAAAGCCATTTTTCTTAGTAAATTTCTGCTTGTCCATGGTCAGAAATTAAAGAACATGCTTGTCTGCAGGCAAAAAGTCCCATATCGAACAAGTCGGACTTACATGTAGGCTTTCCAGACCCCTATGAATACTTCTTATGCTAAACCAGACAAAAATCTAGTTCGTCACTGCAGTTAAGGCATCAAAGCAATATGAATTTCTTTCATGCTCAATAAGTCAGAGTTCAAGTTGGTCACTGCAGTTAAGGCATCACAGCTGACTGCTGCAATGAATTTTCTCATCCTCAACAAGACAGAGCTCTAGTTGCTGTGCAGTTATGGCATCAAAGTAAAGCTGCAGTGTTTCTCTTTAACTAAACTATACAGAGCTATAGTTTGTCATTGCAATTAAGGTATCACAGCACTGCTGCAACGAATTCCGATCATGCTCAAGAAGACAGAACTCTAGTTGCTCAGTGCAATTAAGGCATGAAAGCAATGGTACAATGTGTTTCTCTTGAACTAAACCAAACAGAGCTCTAATTGGTCTAGTTGCCCAGTGCAGTTAAAGCATCAAAGCAATTCTGCATTGTATTTCTTTTAAACTGAACAAGCTGCAACGAATTCCTGTCATGCTCAACAAGACCAAGCTCTAGTTGGTCACTGTTGATAAGGCATTACAACGCTGCTGCAATGAATTCCTTTTGTGCTTAACAAGACACAGTTTTAGTTGGTCACTGCAGTTAAGGCATTACTGTACTGCTGTCATGAATTCATCCTATTCTCAACAGGATGGAGCTGTAGATGGTTACTGTAGTTAAGGCATCATCACACTGCTGCAATAAATTCCTCTTGCTCAACAGGACAGAGCTTTAGTTGATTATTATAGTTAAGGCATCACCACACTGCTGCAATGAATTCCTCTTGCTCAACAGGACAGAGCTTTAGTTGATTACTATAGTTAAGGCATCATCACACTGCTGCAATGAATTCCTCTTGCTCAACAAGACAGAGCTTTAGTTGATTATTATAGTTAAGGCATCATCACACTGCTGCAATGAATTCCTCTTGCTCAACAGGACAGAGCTTTAGTTGATTACTATAGTTAAGGCATCATCACACTGCTGCAATGAATTCCTCTTGCTCAACAGGACAGAGCTTTAGTTGATTATTATAGTTAAGGCATCATCACACTGCTGCAATGAATTCCTCTTGCTCAACAAGACAGAGCTTTAGTTGATTATTATAGTTAAGGCATCATCACACTGCTGCAATAAATTCCTCTTGCTCAACAAGACAGAGCTTTAGTTGATTATTATAGTTAAGGCATCATCACACTGCTGCAATGAATTCCTCTTGCTCAACAAGACAGAGCTTTAGTTGATTATTATAGTTAAGGCATCATCACACTGCTGCAATGAATTCCTCTTGCTCAACAGGACAGAGCTTTAGTTGATTACTATAGTTAAGGCATCATCACACTGCTGCAATGAATTCCTCTTGCTCAACAAGACAGAGCTTTAGTTGATTACTATAGTTAAGGCATCATCACACTGCTGCAATGAATTCCTCTTGCTCAACAGGACAGAACTTTAGTTGATTATTATAGTTAAGGCATCATCACACTGCTGCAATGAATTCCTCTTGCTCAACAGGACAGAGCTTTAGTTGATTATTATAGTTAAGGCATCATCACACTGCTGCAATGAATTCCTCTTGCTCAACAGGACAGAACTTTAGTTGATTACTATAGTTAAGGCATCATCACACTGCTGCAATGAATTCCTCTTGCTCAACAAGACAGAGCTTTAGTTGATTACTATAGTTAAGGCATCATCACACTGCTGCAATGAATTCCTCTTGCTCAACAGGACAGAGCTTTAGTTGATTATTATAGTTAAGGCATCATCACACTGCTGCAATGAATTCCTCTTGCTCAACAGGACAGAGCTTTAGTTGATTATTATAGTTAAGGCATCACCACACTGCTGCAATGAATTCCTCTTGCTCAACAGGACAGAGCTTTAGTTGATTACTATAGTTAAGGCATCATCACACTGCTGCAATGAATTCCTCTTGCTCAACAAGACAGAGCTTTAGTTGATTACTATAGTTAAGGCATCATCACACTGCTGCAATGAATTCCTCTTGCTCAACAGGACAGAGCTTTAGTTGATTACTATAGTTAAGGCATCATCACACTGCTGCAATGAATTCCTCTTGCTCAACAAGACAGAGCTTTAGTTGATTATTATAGTTAAGGCATCATCACACTGCTGCAATGAATTCCTCTTGCTCAACAAGACAGAGCTTTAGTTGATTACTATAGTTAAGGCATCATCACACTACTGCAATGAATTCCTCTTGCTCAACAAGACAGAGCTTTAGTTGATTACTATAGTTAAGGCATCATCACACTGCTGCAATGAATTGTGATCACCAAGACAAAGTTCTAGTTGGGCACTGCAGTTAAGGCATCACTGCACTGCTGCCATGAATTCATCCCATGCTCAACAAGATGAAGCTTTAGATGGTTACTGCAGTTAAGGCATTATCACACTGCTGCATTGAATTCCTCTTGCTCAACAAGACAGAGCTCTACTCTAGTTTATCACTGGTAATGTAGGCATCACCCTACTGCTGCAATTAATTTCTCTTAAGCTCATCAAGACAAAGCTCTAGCTGGTCAATGGTTAAGGCATCACTGCACTGCTGCAATGAATTCTTCACATGCTCAACAAGACAGAGCTCTAGTTAATCACTGTAGTAAAGGCAAAACTGCACTGCTGCAATGAATCTCTGTCAGTAAAGGCATCACAGCTCTACTGCAATGAATTCCTGTCATGCTAAACAAGACAAAATGGTCTTTGCAATTTTGCTTTACTTCAACATGTTCCAATTAGTGCCTAGCAGTTAAAAAGATAGTTGGCCAGATTCTTTGAAATACTGGCTGTAACTACTACAACTTGTATCTTTAAAACTGCAAGTGCAATGTTTATGATTGCACAGAATGATTAAATTAAACTTTGAAATATATGTGAAAAGTCAATCCAATACAGACAACAATTTAAAATCTTTCAGACATATATCGTGAACAAATACATACATATGGAATATTATGGATACAGTCATTTATTTCTGTTTACTGATTACTTATCCCTGGGAAAGACAAAGGCGATCTATAGTGCACAACTATCACTCATAGTAGCTGACCAATGTTATTTTTTTTTTTCATCTTCTCTATTCTAACTTTGCATATAATTCACTGATTATCAATGAACAGCTTCTGGCATTCAAAACAAGGTCTACAGAAGAATGTCAAGGCTCATCAGTAAGCTACAAGTCCATGTTACATTCTACAAATAGACTGAGACATATTTTAATACTTTTTAATGCTATATTTGTTTATTTTTTTTATTTAGAATCTTTGTTATTTTTTTAACAAATCAAAAAAGTAGGAGAAGTAGGAGTATTTCTGGAAAAAGTAGGAAGAAAGTAGGAACAGACCAAAAAAGTAGGAAAACTAGGAAAAAGTAGGAAAAAGTAGGACTACTTGAAAGCCTGTATTGACCAAATACGAAAAAAAGGCCCCTTTTTTTGACCTTTGACCTCTAAGTATGACCTTGACCTTTGAGGTACCAACCTGCCTCATGCGCGACACACATCGTCTTATGGTTGTTAATAATTATGCCAAGTAATTTTAAAATCCATCTCAAAATAAGAAAGTTATTGACCAAATACGAAAAAAGGCCCCTTTTTTGACCTTTGACCTCTAAGTATGACCTTGACCTTTGAGGTACTGACCTGCCTTATGCGCACCACACATCGTCTTATGGTTGTTAATATTTCTGCCAAGTAATTTTAAAATCCATCAAAAAATAAGAAAGTTATTGACCGGACACGATTTGCCCATACATATATACATACCAACAAACTTCCAAGGGAGATAATTCAAAAAGTATAAATGCGAGAGTTATAGTTCTTGCGCACTGCACGTCGTCTAATGCTGATTAATATTTATACGAAGTTTCTTGAAGATAGCTCTAACGGTATTCAAGTTACAGAGCGGACACGAATGTGTGACAGACAGACGGACAGACAGACGCCCGGGGGAAAAACAATATGTCTCTCCGAAAAAAAATTTTTCGGGGGAGACATAATTATCTACCTTGGTAGGTAACGCATAGCTTCTAGATTTATAACTACTCTCTGACAACTGCATAAGGGAGTCGACTCTTTCGACTCCTTGACGCTGTTGTCAGAGAGTGGTCACTCTTTGGCTCAGTGGTCAGAGACTTTCAACAGAGCGGCCAGGGTTCGAATCCCACCATAGGCGTGTTTTCTTTTTCCAGCTATGGTTCATTACTTTGTTATGACTTTCATGTTGTAAGATGGGGACTCGTCAGGGATCGGACTTTACTTCACCGCAAAATGGCTTCATGTCATCACAAATGATGACTTCCCTGAAGAGGGGGAGTCTTATGGACCACAATCCTCCCTTCAATTATCTATCTTGTTAGATTACGCAAAGCTTCTAGATTTATAACCACACTCTGCCAACTGTCATTCTGTGGCATCTCATCTGGGTTTATACTGTTTGCTCCAGCATATCTGTCCAAATACACATGGGCTCCGTCAAGCGATTTTGGTACTTATCGCCTATGTGAGCAGCAAAGGTTCAGGCGAGTCTGCGCATCCGCGCAGTCTCGCCAGAACCTTCGCTGCTCGCTCATACAAGCAGTGAATCAAGAGGAACCTTCAGACAGAAAGCCATATCCCTGGCCCCTCTGGATGGCTGGGCATGCGCAGTTAAAATTTGTCATGATGGAATGCTTGAAGACACAAATTGGCTTGGCAGGGCTCATATGGTAAATACGGAAAGCATTGTTTATGTTGTTAACTGGTAAAGACTAGCATAACTTGTTATCTATTTAAGTGTTTGCAATGGTTATATGGGTGGAAATTTTCCTAAACTAACCTTCCAGTATTCCAGTTTGTTCTGTAATTCTTTCTGTTCTTTATTGGCTTTGTCTAAATCATCATCAAGTTCTGAAAAATAATGAAGTCCGTGGACGAGTTCTTCAAAGCACTGTCAACTAAACGAGCTCGTTAAGGTCAAAATTTTAACTCTTATATCAAATATAGCGTGTCCTTTGCTGAAATTTGTTTTAGTAGCTTTGTTACTGGGAGGCAGTTTCATTCTGGGAGGCAGATTCATACAACTCATTGACTTTTTTCTGTATCCCTGTCAGATATAATTGTACTCACCATTTATATGTTTTGTGTATAATATTATATTTTGAATGAAATAAAGTTTAAACTAAAAGCTACCTGTACTTTTTTTAGCAAAAATAATGGTTTCTTGCAATACTGAAAAAGTTGAAGTTCTAACATCATGAGAAAATCTGTTTTCCAACAACAAAACAAAGCAACAAATAAGGTTGGTATTTTGTGATAATTGAAGAATACATGTAGCTTTTCTTTATTTCTCCATATAAACCTATGTTGTGGGTATTCATTAGAACCGCCTCGGCGGTTCTAATGAATACCCACAACACAGGTTTATAGGGAGAATTGACAAAAACTATCCTTCAAATATCACAAAATATTAACCTTATCTGTTGCTATGAAAAGGTGCAGATCAGCTTGTGCATCCAAGCAGTCTCACCAGCACCTTGGTGTCTGAGGCTTAGATAATTTTGCAGAATGTGGCCCAAGCCTGGTTTGAGGTTTGAACCCACAGCAGTGCGAGGCCTTACTTTAATAGTTTTGCAGAATGTGACACATTTGTTGCCTTTGTGTGGGGGGAATATGACGATTTGTTCACCTGAGCAGGTAATATTGCCAGAGGATAATATTACCTGCTTGGGTGAACAAATCATATTCCCCCCAAACGTATACTGAATTCTACTAGTGCATGGGACTACCAGTGCACTTGTACTTTTGAGCAGTGACGTCAGAGGGGAATATCACAGGGGTGTATGATCTATTGTTGCCCTGCACATGGCATGCTCTCCACCAATCAGAATTCTTGAATAGCTCATGAATAATAATGCGGTGTAAAAATGCACTTTCATATCTCATAGACAGCTATTTTTTCATGAAGATTTGTGATATTTTTCTAGCTTATGCCCCTAACACAGGTTGTGGGTGCTTGTAAGTACTTATGTCTTAGAGAGCAGAAAGAAGAAAAATATTGTATACCCCTGTAAACCCAAGTTGACTTTATATAAAGTATTCACTGCACAGACTTGTTAACATGATGATGCCAAATTACATTTGGAGTCAGTTGTTATAACATGCAAACTCCCATAAAAAACTAGAAATGTTTCCACAGGACACGGATGCCCCCGCCTGAAAAATGTTGATGTTATTATTTGACCTTTGACCGCTAAGTATGACCTTGACCTTACAGGTACAGACCTGGTTCTTGCATGCAACAAATTGCCTCATGATAGTTAACATTTCTGCCAAGTAATTTCCAAATCAATCCAGGAACAACAAAGGTATTGAGTGGACACAAGAAAAAGACACTTTTCATACATCATCTCATGATGCTTACCATATCTGCCAAGTAATTTCAAAATCAATCCAGAAATAAGGAAGTTATTGACTGTGTTTCAGTTTCAGATGAAGAGATGGACGAACAAACGGACAGGGGCAACACATTTTGCCCTTCCACCATTCTTCAAATGGCGAGGGCATAAAAATGAGCAACAAATGACTGAATTATATTTTATGGTGTGGTTAAGAAAATAAGTTACACAAATATCGCCAATGCGGACTAAGAAATTCTAACTCTCTGGTCAAAGATGGACACTGAAAACAATTTCTGTCCAAACCCCTGACTCTTTGTTTTATGTCTTTCATTATAGCCCTTACAAAGTATTTCACTTATCTATAATTAGAGGTGGGCCCAATTGGAATAGCCTGAAAACCACAGAACTTTTGAGTCTCATATCTGACCCAAGCGAGGCTCAAACAACAGCCGTGAGAAACATAATTAAGAGTCAGTGCTCTTACCCACCAAGCCACGGAATTGTTTGACCCTTGAGTTTATTGCAGACTGATGTTAGATGCAATTTCCATTTACGAGGACTGTTCAAATATGAATGCAACTAAGCACATAAAAATGATTCCGTGATAGATTTCGATGAAAAATTTATTTTGTCCCCTCAAAGTATTCCCCTTTAACAGATATACAAACTTTCAGTCTTCTGATCCAATCATTGAATGCATTTTGGTAGTCTTTTCGAGGTATACTATGAAGGCACTGGAATATTGCAGAACCAAGGTGTTTGCGCTGTACAAATTTTCAAGCAGAAGGTTTTTTTTCAGCCGCGGGAACAAAAAAAAAGTCACACGGGGCAAGGTCAGGGGAATACGGGGGGGGGGGGGGGGGGGGGGGGGGGGTGAGGGGGGAGTTCAACAACCTTTTCCTGCTTCAGATAGTCTTGCACAATGAACGCCTTGTGGGATGACACAGTGTCATGTAGCAATCTGACATTGGCCAAACCAGTTGCGGGTCTTCGTTATTTGAAATATTTCTTCAATTTTCGAAGAACTTTATTCTTGTAAAACTTTGCATTTACAGATTTGCCTTAAGGCACAGCAACCTGAATAGCAGGGCCCTGATTTGAAAAGAATATGGCATACATTACCTTCTTGACGCTCATGGTCCGCTTTGCAATGCAAGGTCTTTTTCAATACTTTGTTGCCCATATTTTGTTCTGGCTCAAACTTCTGACTCATATTTCGTTTTGGCTCAAAAAAGTGAACCCATGTCTCGTGATGACAATAGGGAAAGACCGTGCATTGTAATTTGGAAGCTTTTTAAGCAACTTCTTGGCGCACTGAACGCGTGTCTTTTTTGCTCATCTGCCAACAGATGGGGAATCCATCTAGCACAGATCTTTCTCATTTTCCAAATCCAATTTCAGAATTGTATGAGGTGCTCCTAATGAGATGCCAACCATACTAGCTATTTGCCTAGTGGTGTATCGTGCATCGGTAGCAACTATTTCTTTCACTCTAGCAACCATCTTGGCAGATGTTGCTCTTTTTGGCCGATGATCATGTGGTGCATCTTCTGTTGAGCCTAGCCCACAGCTGAATTTCTTACACCAACGAAAAACTGTCGGAAACTAGAGCTGTCAGAGGATCTGACTATAGCCCCGCTTCAGCGCTGTCAGAGAAGAAAGTTATTTAAGCTGCAGAGAAAACAGTTATGAACAAGAAATAACTGTTGAAAATTTTACATTATCTGGAAAAACTCTAAGAGTTGTGAGCCCTAACCCTCATTTCAATGAGCATGATACATTACCAGAATGTCCATGTTTATACTAAATTTCATCTTCCATTTTTCAATGTTCAAAGGGTAATAACTACTAAAGTAGGCAAATCAGAGTCAGGGTTCCTGCGCTCTGCACATTGTCTCATGGTGCTTTACACTTGTGTGAAGTGTCATGAAAATATCTCAAATGGTTTGTGAGTTATGGAGCCGACACAGTCAAAATTGCCTTTTTAAATGTTCAAAGGGCAATAACTCCTAAAGTAGGCAAACCAGAGTTATGGTTCCTGCACTCTGCACATCATCTCAAGGTGCTTTTCATTTATTTGAAGTTTCATGAAAATATCAGAAACGGTTATGGAGCGGACATAGTTAAAATTGCCATTTTTTAATATTCAAAAGCCTATAACTGAAAAAGTAGACAATCCATAGTTTGGGTTCCTGCGCTCTGCACACGTAATATGGTGCATTTACATTTGTGTGAAGTTTCATAAAATTATCTCAAACGGTTTTTGAGTTATCGAGCAAAGACGGCTAAAATTGATATTTTTCAATATTCAAAGGGAAATAACTCAAAAATTAGGCAATCCAGAGTTATGGTTCCTGCACTCTGCACACCATCTCATGGTGTTTAATGTTTGTGTGAAGTTTCATGAAAATATGTGAATGGGTTTTAAAGTTATGGAGCGGACACGAAAATTGTTAACAGACACAGACAGACACACAGACAGACACACAGAAAATACGAAAACCAGAGTTATGGTTCTTGCGCTCTGCACATTGTCTCATAGTGCTTAACATTTGTGTGAAGTTTCATGAAATTATCTCAAACGGTTTTCGAGTTATGAAGCGGACACTGTTAAAATTGCCATTTTTCAATGTTCAAAGGGCAATAACTCCAAAAATAAGCAATGCAGAGTTATGGTTCCTGCGCTCTGCACATCGTCTCATAGTGCTTAACATTTGTGTGAAGTTTCCTAAAAATATCTCAAACGGTTTTCGAGTTATGAAGCGGACACAATTAAAATTGCCATTTTTCAATGTTCAAAGGGCAATAACTCCAAAAGTAGGCAATCCACAGTTATAATTCCTTCGCTCTGCACATTGTCTTATGGTGTTTAACATTTGTGTGAAGTTTCATGAAAATATGTTAAGCAGATACAAAGTTATGGAGCCAACACAAATTAACGGAATCACGGAATTACGGAATTACGAAAAATGTTCAAAGGGCAATAACTCCAAAAGTAGGCAATCCACAGTTATAATTCCTTCGCTCTGCACATTGTCTTATGGTGTTTAACATTTGTGTGAAGTTTCATGAAAATATGTTAAGCAGATACAAAGTTATGGAGCCAACCCAAATTAACGGAATCACGGAATGACAGAAGGACATGGCAAATCCAATATAGCCCCACTTTTTCAAAGCGGGGCTATAAAGACATTTCATTATGCCCATACACAACATATTTCATCAAAAATGTCTTTGCACAGTATGCCAAGAATACAACCATTCTTAATATAGGACCGTATTTCAACGGCGTACTCTGACCTTCTTCCAACCATGTTTTGTATTAGTATACAAGAGTAGAGTGTTTATCGAACGATATACATGGCTAAAGTGAACGGATTTTAACAGGTTTGGTATCAATGTATAGGTAAAGTGTTTTTCTACGCTGTGATATTTATTTCCAGGTGATTTTCGCATTAGTGCATGAGAAAACGTTCTACTTGCATTCATATTTGAACAGTCCTCATATCGGTCACCTGTATAGCAACAGATAAGGTGCATATTTTGTGATAAGTGAAATATAGTTTTCCTTATTTCTCTATAGGTTTATACGGAGAATTGACCAAAACTATCCTTCAGATATCATAATATACCCACCTTATCTGTTGCTATGCATTTACCTGTCACCTGTACCCATGTCTTTTATTAGATGTTACCAGAAGATGAACATTAGCACATACTTTTAACCTGAGTCTTAAGTTCTGCCACCCTGGAATCCACTTGTTCTAACTCTGATGAGCTGGTTTCCAGTTTATCTTGGTTCCCTTGTGATGATTCCTCCTGGATATCAACAAGAATTCTCTCCCTTTTCTTCATTAAATTGTTTTGAAGTAAGTTCTCTAATTTATTCTTTTCACCCTCCAGCTGCAATAATAGAAGTCAGGTGAGTGAGTGTGTTTTTGTTTTACGTCCCACCAACAACTAAGGTCACACAGAGACGGGACCTCGGTTTTAAGACTCAACCGAACACCTGGAGAAGCCGGGGATTGAACCCACAAGTCCTGGTTTATGAGTAAAGTAGTTTATCGACTACACCACGGAGGCTTCTAATAGGCTAGTTTTTTCAAAGTACTGTTACCTAAACAAACTTGTATATAAATAACATAAATATATTAACCTTGCTGAAAAATTTGAGTTTTTGCTGTCATTAAGTTTAATGTCCAGAACAGAAGAGTTTTTGTATGGACTTTAATCGGGTATTGAAAAGCACACCAGATAGGCTAAGATATGAACTTAATGGTGTCATACACAATATACAGTCAAACAATGGCGCGAACACCGATGACTCCTTTACTATGGCTGAGTCAAACCCATTCTTGGGTCCCTAGGGAATTTCTCTATATAAGAAATAGTGAGGGAAAATGTAGAATATTTTCTTCTTTTATCTTGAAAATGTTTGTTGTGTGTACTCATTAGAATCACCTAAATGAGTACACACAGCATTTTGTTTCTGTTTGATTTGAGGTTTAACGTCCCAGTCAACACTGTATGGGTCATTTTGGAGACACTGCTTCCAATTTTGTGGGACTTTTACCCGACATTGAGATGAAATGACATCTCATGCCCTGTCGCCCAATGAAACCAATAGGGTTTATAAGCATGGACAGTCATATTTGCACTGCTTTGCCAGGACAGGCTTAGATCCTCTAAGCTGTTTACCAGTACTAGTGTGCAGTTGGTTTCAGCTCTGCATGGAAGCATCATGCAGCCCATCAATTCCCCGATGGGTGGGGGCTGAGTACACATAGAATTCATTTATATTATAGAACACCTAAAAGAAGTCTCAAAGTTGACCCGTCACCGCCCATCGGGGCTTGAAGAAATATATGGGCTGCATGATGCTTCCACGCAGAGCTGAATCTGACCCACACAGGAGTACTGGTAAACCGCTTAGAAGATCTAGGCCTGCCCAGGCAAAGCCGTGCACAAGAGTCGGACTGTCCAGGCTTATAAACCCTATTGGTTTCATTGGGCGACAGGGTTCTCAATGTCGGGTAAAAGTCCCACAAAATTGGAAGCAACCTCTCCAAAATGACGTTTACAATGATGATGGGGACGTTAAACCTCAAATCAAACAAACAAACAATCCAACAAAAGTTGACCCGTTATGCCTCCTGAAAGTAGCCCTCAGTGGCTCAAATTACCCGTCTCAAACAGATTTTCTTGGTCCCAAAGGTGTTCAAGCCATTGAAATTCCATTGTATATGGGTCTCGAGAAAGATTCAGAGAGTGAGGGAGAGCTGCTCCCAGGATCTGTGCAAAGCTGAGTCATGGTATTGCACATGTTAAGTGTTCTGTGCTACAATAAGGCTCCCAAGTCCAATTCAACTTTTTTTATCATAACCTGAACACACTATGGGCCCATAACAGAAATTGTTATTTCTGACTGTTATTTGTACGGTATACACAATGTTTTTAACCCTTGTCCTTGAATAAATTAATTTTCCCTAACCCTACCTTAACTAACAAACAATCAAACTTCTTGATACAGTAGAATGTCAATGGTTCGTACACCGATGGCTCGTTTACCATGGATGTGTCGAACCCATTCTTGAGCCCCTAGCGAAATCCTCTACATAAGAAATAGTGGAGGATTTTTAAGAAGATTTTAGTCTTTTTCTTGCAAATGTATGCTGTGTGTACTCATTAGAATTGCCTCGATGAGGCGATTCTAATGAGTACACACAGCATACATTTTCATTATAGAACACCGAAAAGATAACTAAAAGTATCTCGTTATGCCTCCTGACAGTAACCCTCAGTGGCTCGAACTACCCCTGTCTCGAACAGATTTTTGAGGTCCCAAAGGTGTTCGAGCCATTGAAGTTCGACTGTACATTGAAGTTGTACCGTTCACACCTGTATGACAAACAGTGCAGATCCTAATCAGATGGCAGATAGCTTTTTCAGAAGCCATCTGATATGGATCTATGATGTTTGCAAAGGTAGAGGTTTTCATGTTCTAAAGGCATTTGAGAGTTTTCCAGTAATCTAGAGCCACAGTGAAATTCCGTTATTAAGACTAGCCAAATTAAAGACAAATTCCTCTTTCAAAATATTTAAGAGCTTTCAGTTTTTCTTTTTTTTTTTTTTTAAACCTCATGTCTGCTTGTAAGAGACCACCTTTGGGGCTGTTCGAAAGTGGTCTTTTGTACTGAATGGAATCTTCCACCTCATATATAACACAAGTCAATTTCAAAATTTTGGGATGTCAGGTTATTTTTTCTTCAAAATTTATCTGGAAAATGGCTGGGTGTAGGTCGCATTTCTGATCTGGGCCTGCACAACATCAATTGCCTGTTTTGAGGTTTCCAGTACACAATGGATTGAATGGATTACTTGTGAGGAAAGACAGCTTCAGAGCTGTTTTCCAAAACAATTTTCAGAAAAGAACGTTTTTTTTTGGTCAGAGAAAATCCAACAGCATTGTGTTTTGTTTGTTTGATTTGAGGTTTAACGTCCCCGTCAACACTGTAAAGGTCATTTTTGAGACGTTGCTTCCAATTTTGCGGGACTTTTACCCGACATTGAGATGAAATGACATCTCAAGCCCTGTCGCCCAATGAAACCAATAGGGTTTATTAGCATGGAAGGTCCGCCTCGCAATGCGGTTCCTGGACAGGCTTAGATCCTCTAAGCGGTTTACTGCAGCATTGTGTATCTAAGATCTGGAATTTAAGGGGCACATGTGGGCCCCTCCCTTATTTTCTGGGGAACATTTGGAAATTTTGGGTGACCATTCAGTTCTGTCTATCAAATCTGATACAGCCTACCTTTCGTTTCTGGTTTCTTTTTCTGGTGGTATAACCACTTAATCATTTTGAGTATCTGATTGTGGTGAAGATGCACATTCAGAAACATTTGCTGCTGCCTCAGTTGTTCTGTTGGCAGTAAGAGCCACAGACTGAGTGATATGCAGTGCATCTTTGTTATTTTGATGCTTCAGACTGGTTTAGATGATAATGTATGACTAGCAGTGTAGCCATTCTTGGAAAGTTTAATACATGTACATGTAGTTCTTTTTAACTCAACCTGTTTTAGTCACATTTTAGTTACCTCCTTTGTTATTATCCAAAACGTTGGTATTGAAACAAATAAACTGAAATAGACTGGGTGTGGGAATTAACCATTTTTCAGGGCAAGCTCCATCAACCTAGGCGCATCCCTGCAGAAAGCACAGGATTGACTCAATAGCACAGCCTAGGCGCAACACTGGACTGCGAAACTGAAGAGTCAAGACTTTGCTGTGCAATCTGGTCTAGGAAATTTCTAAAAATATGTGCCAGTTTGTGATTTTGTTTCTTTGTGTTGAGGTTTTATGTCCCCATCAACACTGTCATCTTAAAGCCATTGCTTCTGATTTTGTGGGATTTTTACCTTAGAATGAGATGAAATGACATCTCATCCCTACCGCTCAAAGAAACCGAAGGGATGATACAACAATCATCTCATTTTGTGATAAGGTAGGAAATGTGCCATTCACTCTTGCAATCAGGAAAGACTTGTATTAACTCAGCTCTTACCTTTATTCTCTCTTTTAACGAGTCTTTGTTTTGTTGTGTGAGTGTTTTGCTAAGGTCTGTTAGCTGGTCCATCTCTGCCTGGTCTTCTGTGCTCAGTTGTGACAGAAGATCTGTGCCTAATTCTTCCTTCAGTGACTGAGCAGAGCCTTTCATGGCTTCCAAACTAGACTGTAAATTGGCTACACTCCTCCCCTTGAAAGAAATAAAAGGTTCAGTTGTAACAAGAGAAAAAAGGCCTATCTTTTGTTTTCTTTTACAGTTTCCTATGACAGCTATATAGTCCCTGTTGACACCTTGTCCTCATTTAAGGTTAAGTTCATACAAAAACCACTCATCTCTTGGGAAATTTTGGAAAGTTCAGAGATTATTAACTTTTTGGTGTTGAGGTGAAATGTCCTTACAACACTAATATGTCATTTTGAAGACATTGCTTCTTCCACCTGACATTGAGATAAAATGACATCTCAAGCCCTACCATTCAAAGAAACAACATGGGTTTAAGGGACTGTCTGACTAGCACGACATCTCAAGCCCTACCACTCAAAGAAACCACATGGGTTTAAGGGACGGTATGACTAGCACAACTTTTCCTGGGCAGGCTTATACCTTCTAAGTGGTTTATCTGTACTTAAAAGATTGGTCTGTTTCAGCTCTGCACGGAAGCACCATGCAGCCCTATCTATTTCTCCAGGCTTATCAACCTATACTTAATCAAATGAAAAATGACCACCTGGGTTGACATAAATGCTATTTAACTAATCTGAAGAAACTCTTTCAAAAATATTTCAAGTCTCCCTAGTCACTCAGGGCCTACTCTTTAAAAGGAAAGAATTTGCTCTTCAAGAGCAAATTCTTTCCTTTAAGAATAGCCCCTTTTTGGAGCAACTTGGTTTATAGCCAATTCTGTTGAAGGCTATGACACACCTGTATGGACTTACAAATTTGGGTTGATGCTAGGGTTCCAAGACAGTTCTTCGGTGGCAGTTTATTTTTCTTACAGTTCGTCTTTGAATGTGTGTATCGCTTATATCTTTTTGTTTGGGCTAGCCAATCGGCCATTTTGTGGGATAGTAACTGTCCTTTTGGCTTTCTGCTATTGATGTTTTCATTAGAGTCTAGTTATTTCATGTTTGTGTTTCTTTCTCTTTGGTGTCTCTGATGTGGGGTGTGGGTTAATTTTATCGATTCCTGATCATTGCCTTATGAATTGACAATCTGTCAACAAATGAACAGAATACCAGACTCCTATATCACACCAGGCTTGAAGCCTGCAAGACAAAAAATATCAATAAGTCCCAATAATTGTCTCCCTTGCAGAAAATAGCACAAAATACACCAGGTGCCAAGGTTATATAAAATGTTCATGCTCAACTCAGCTGAGCATGGAATTTGTAATGCTCATAAATATTAAAATACAAACAAATCAGGCAATTTTCCTGCTCAGATCAGCACAGAATGTCATTTATCCTGCTCATAAATTTTAAAATGGCAACATTTGTTGGCATTTTAAAATTTATGAGCAGGAAAAATTTCATGCTCAAGTGAGTTGAGCATGATTATTCTTATAATCTGGGGGCCTGGTATATACATCCCCTTTGTGAGATTGTCCAAATAATTCTGTGCAGTCACTCTGGAAATCAAGGTGACATTCACTTACTTTTTGTGGTTGATTTTTCTCCAGACTGTTGAGCTCTTCAGTCATCAGTCGAACATCCGCTCTCATCTTGTCATAATTATCTCTATAAATAAATAAATATACACAATACAATGTAAAGTAAAATTCCACTTTCAAGACCAGCTAAAATTAAGCCTAATTCTTGTCTTGGAACATTTTAAATTTTTTGTTTTTCTTTCTGTTTTCTACACCCCTTGAAGAAGCTAGAACACAGAAAATCATGCATCTTATATTCTTGCACACCAGTTAAGAAAATCCGTGGTTTTAGCCTGGGATAGGAATTCTGTTCTTTCCCTGCTGCAGAAAATCATGCATCTTATATTCTTGCACACCAGATGAGAAAATCTGTGGTTTTAGCCCGGGATAGAAATTCTGTTCTTTCCCTGCTGTTCTTACCCAGGCAAACTACATAAGTATAGGTGCGAAACATTAAAAATTATTTAAAGTAAAATGAACATTTTTGATGGTTGTGCAAGAATAAGAATCTACTGTGGGGTTCAGTTGTAGAATGGAGTTTCCAACCCTTGGGATGACCATGCTGAGCGGAACCTCGGCATAGCCGAGGTTCCGTTCAGCATGGTCATCCCTCGGATTAGAAACACCCATCTACAACAGAACCCCATATCAGATTCTTATAATTTAGCCCTATTGGCTGCATAAACGAATTTAAAGTAAATCAGGGACTGCTATGTTCTCTTTTTCCTAATGTCAAATACATTGTAAAAATACAGTAAAATTCCTATATTAACCCTTATCTTGCTATCCACGACAACCACTATCTTTGCAAACTGTAGATCCAGATCAGATGGCTTCTGAAGAAGCCATCTGATCAGGATCTACACTCTTTGGCATTCAGTTTGAATTTGTAGCAATAAATTACATCAAGTAATTTGATTGGTTGATAGACAGAAATGGGTGTGGCTTAAATGAATATTCAGCAAGATAAGGGTTAAGACTAACCTTTGTACTGTTAAAAAAAAAAGACAAAAATGATCTTCAAGATCTACCAAGTATCATTAATGGAGCTCTTATAGTTAAAGGATAATCTTCCTTATTTCTTGTTAGAAATATAAGTTATGGGTACTTGTTAACCCTTCTCTTGCTGAATATTCATTTAAGCCACACCCATTTCTGACTATCAACCAATCAAATTACTTGATGTAATTTATTGCTACAAATTCATAAACTGAATGACAAACATTGTAGATCCTGATCAGATGGCTTCTTCAGAAGCCATCTGATCTGGATCTACACTGTTTCCAAAGATATGGTTTGTCGTGAACAGCAAGATAAGGGTTAAAATAGCCTCATTGGGGCCATTCCAATAAGTAGTTAGAATCACCTCGTTGTGGTGATTCTAACAAGTACCCACAACATATACATATGTAGAAATAAGAAAAATGATCCAAAAAGCATCTTCTGTACTCCTCCATATCTCACTTCATGACTGTGTTTAACCCATTTTGTACCGGAAACCCCAAAACAGGTAACTGGCAAACAGTGCAGGCCCAGATCAGATGCTGCATTCTGCAGCATCTGATCAGGGTTTACACTGCCTGCAGAATTCTCAGCCAATTTCGGAATAGTTTTTGAAGAAAACACAATCTGACACCCCTAAATTTTGAAATGAACTCCTGCTATATATAAGGAGGTATATTCCATTTGGTACAAAAAGTGTTAAACACCAAAATGGCACCTGTTTTTACTATTCCTCGTCTCCATTCTTTGCATCTCACTAACAAGGTTATTGATCTGTCCCTCTAGTTCCTCTAGTTTGGCTTTGTGTTCCATGTAATTGCCTTCCTGTTCCTGAAGTTTCATAGAGTACTCTTCTTTAGATTTGTGGAGGTCTAGCCGAGATCTTCTTGTGTCATAGTAGCCACCGGTGAGGGCTCCTCTACGCGATACCTGATCACCTATAACAGCCAATGATTTGGGTTACGTAAAAATCCTAAAAAATTTGGACACCTTCAGGACTTACTGTTATCCTCCTACAATTTTAACAAATTTGTTTCATGATCCAGCAAGGAGTCCAAAAGGTGTAGACAGAATGACAAACAGTGTAGACCCTGATCAGACTGCTCCTTCAGGAGCAGTCTGATCTGGGTCTGCACTGTTTGCTTAAGCCTGTCTGTCCCGATACTTAGGATCATTATGGTATGATTTTTTTCTATTTATATTTTTTATTAGCAGTAACAGAAAATTAACCAGCAAAACATTTGATTCATGTTTTTCTCAAATGGTAAAATAATAACATCATGAAAATTTACACATTAAAATAGATTTTGATCGAAAACAATGGAATGAAGAACCATATGGATTACAATAATCAAAAGGTATGTTTTGTGATTTATTACCTGAAAATGATTGCGAGGCATGAAATTATTTTGTTTTTATTTCTCATCAACTTAGCTACAAATCCAAGATGGCGGACCTCACTTCAGCAACATTCAGAGGGCAACATTTTTCTAACAGGGTAAATAGAAAATATTTGACCTTGCGATTTCCAATAAACAAATTTCTTTGTTGTATAACAATTAAACATACCATCTAGAGTGATACAATCAAGATTCTGTGTTCTGGCAATCTGTGTAGCTACCTCCATACTACGGCAGATCAAAGTCTTGGAAAAGACGTGTTTTAGAGCGGGACTGAACTTTTCATCATACCGTAACTTGCTTATCATAGGTATGGCATCCTGAAATGCAGTAGAAATACCATATCTTTAATCAATTGTTTACTAGTGGACTCTTCCATTGTTATATGTTGGACAAGTTCATTTGTTACTTAAGGGGTTCCAGGTCTGTTTTTATCCCCATGCATAGACGATATTGTAACCGCCTGTTATGCTATCTCCTCCTTGGTGTGTGTAAAACATACTGAACAGGATTTGGCTGTGACCCCTGCGTCATGCCCCAGGGGCTGGATTTGCATGGTGGATCAAGGGGACATAAAATTTTTTTATCATATGACATCGCGTCTGAGAGTGTAATAATGCCATGCATTATTTTCGATAATCAACTAGTGGAATAAATATGCAAATTAGCTAGATACGTTCCGTAAGGACGTCCTTAACGGTGACGCGTTTACTAATGGCGGAATATTGACATTTTTGTAAACAATCGTGAATAAAATGCGTTTTAAATGTCATATGATAAATAGAATCTTGCATTCGTGCTCATGTATTATTGAATTTATTAAACGAGTTGAGGAAAAGGGATAAAATGCTCGACAAAGCCTCGCATTTTATCTTGTTTCCTCAACTCGTTTTATAAATTCAATAATACATGAACACTCATGTAAGATCCTCTATGAATATGATGTTATTTGGTATTTAGCCCCTGTGGAGAAAGCGTGGGGATATGCGATGGCATGCCATTGACCGCATTTTATTTTACATTTTTATTCTATTTTTGACAGAAAATCCTGTTGGCAAACACTGCAGACCAGATCAGATGCTGCATAATGCTGCATCTGATGATCTGGGTCTTCTACACTGTTGACTAATGCCCCAGCATGGGCCTGTCAATATTTCACAGATCTATAACACTCTTTACACAGCCCTCTGACATATCACAACTTCAAGAAGTGCACAACTATAAATAACCATTACCTGGATTTGTTCAGTCACATGGACATCAGCAACTTAAAGCTACTGTGCTTAGTAACACACACAATGCAATGTACAGGCTATAACACTACTATCAAGAGCAAAAACAAAATCTGTACCAAACATTTAGCACTGTAAAAACTGCCATAACAATTTCTGTATCTAACATGTTTTATCACATTACAATGTCAGGAACCATTTTCTTACTATCCATATTATTTTCATGTTTTCTGTAATATAATGTTATAAAGCAAGTAATTTCGTATTGGCCCAGTTACAGGTCCGAGATCTGCTGTATTGGCCTGAGGCCGAAGTCCGAGGCCAATGCAGCTGACCGAGGACATGTTTTGTTTGTTTGATTTGAGGTAACGTCCCCATCAACACTGTAAAGGTCATTTTGGAGACATTGCTTCCAATTTTGTGGGACTTTTACCCGACCTTGAGATGAAATGACATCTCAAGCCCTGTCGCCCAATGAAACCAATAGGGTTTATAAGCATGGACGGGCCGACTCGCACCGCTTTGCCTGGGCAGGGTTAGATCCTCTAAGCTGTTTACCAGTACTCGGGTGCGGGTCCGTTTCAGCTCTGGGTGGAAGCATCATGCAGCCCATATATTTCTTCAAGCCGGTATGGGCGGGGGCCTGACCCAGGACCTGTAACTTCGCCAATAAGAAATTACTTGATTAATGGCAATTTTATTAATTGAAGCAATTAAAAAAGCATGATTTATGATTTTTGGCCTTGGTTAATATTGGTTGACCTGGTGTAATACAGGATAGTCAATTAATAACAGCTATACAGTATTCCGTATTAACACCAGGTCAACTAATATTAACTGAGGTCAAGTGAGGTCAAAAACTCAATAATCATGCTTTTTTAACTGTGTCAATTAATAAAATTGTCATTAATCAAGTAATTTCACATTGACCCAGTTACAGGTCCTCGGTCAGCTGCATTGGCCCTCGGCCTTTGGGCCAATGCAGCAGACCTCGGACCTGTACCTGGGCCAATAAGAAATTACTTGATTTATAACTGGATTATCATTTTTCCATGGAAACAAGAGGCTCAATGAGCCTAACCGCTCACCTGAGGAACACTTTAGTTAGCTGTTTGTCTCATGGTCTTTGAGCATAATTTTTTTTTTGAAGTTCTTCCTAATGGAACACGGCATTGTCAATTTGGACCCTAGGGGCATGTTTGGTAGGTTTAATGTAGGGGACCACTTGACATTGCTATATGCTTAATATGTAAGCTCTGGGCCTAGTGGTTTCAGAGAAGAAGATTTTTGAAGTTTTTTTTTTTTTTTCATTATAAGTCTATGGGGGCTAAGGGGCCCCAGGGCATGGCCAGTTTAGACACCACGGGTATTATTGGCACAATTTATGTAGGGGACCACTTGACATTGCAACATGCTTTATATGTAAGCTCTGGGCCTAGTGCTTTCAGAGAAGAAAATGTTTTAAGTTTTTCCCAATGTAAGTCTATGGGAGCTATATGTTGCCATGGCAACACCAGTTTCAATCTGAATTGCCCCAAAACATACTGCATCTTTTCCCCCAACCGAATAATGCTTCTCATGAAATTTAATCATGATTGGCCAAGTGGCTTTAAAGATATACTTATTTGAAAATGTGAACGGACGCCGGACACCGCACCATTGGCATACTAATACCTCACATGAGCCTTCAGCTCAAGTGAGCTTATAATACTAGCGGTATCAGAGAAGAAGATTTTTTAAGTTTTTTTTTTCCATTATAAGTCAATGGGGGTGGAGGGGCCCCAGGGCGTGGCCAGTTTAGATCCCAGGGGCATGATTGGCACAATTTATGTAGGGGACCACTTGACATTACTAAATGCATAATATGTAAGCTCTGGGCCTAGTGGTTTCAGAAGATTTTTTTTAGATTTTTTTCCATTAAAAGTCTATGGGGGCTAAGGGGCCCCAGGAAGTGGCCAGGTTAGACCCCAGGGGCATGATTGGCACAATTTATTTAGAGGACCACTTGACATTGCTACATGCTTAATATGTAAGCTCTGTGCCTAGCGGTTTCAGAGAAGAAGATTTTTAAAGCTTTTATTTCCAATATAAGTCTACGGGGGTTAAGGGACCCGGGGCATGGCCAGTTAAGACCCCAGGGGCATGATTGGCACAATTTATGTAGGGGACCACTTGACATTGCTACATGCTTCATATGTAAGCTCTGGGCCTAGTTGTTTCAGAGAAGAAGATTCTTTTAGCTTTTTTTCCATTATAAGTCTATGGGAGCTAAGGGGCCCCGGGGCATGGACAGTTTAGACCCCAGAGGCATGATTGGCACAATTTATGTAGCGGACACCGCGACATTGCTACATGCTTAATATGTAAGCTCTGTGCCTAGCGGTTTGGGAGAAGATGATTTTTTAAGCTTTTTTTCCATTATAAGTCTATGGGGGTTAAGGGACCCTGGGGCCTGGCCAGTTTAGACCCCAGGGGCATGATTGGCACAATTTATTTAGGGGTCCACTTGACATTGCTACATGCTTCATATGTAAGCTCTGGGCCTAGTGGTTTCAGAGAAGAAGATTTTTTTTAGCTTTTTTTCCATTATAAGTCTATGGGGGCTAAGGGGCCCCGGGGCGTGGCCAGTTTAGACCCCAGGGGCATGATTGGCACAATTTATGTAGAGGGCCACTTGACATTGCTACATGCTCAATATGTAAGCTCTGTGCCTAGCAGTGTCAGAGAAGAAGATTTTTTTAAGCTTTTATTTCTATTGGGGGTTAAGGGACCCCTGGGCATGGCCAGTTTAGACCCCAGGGGCATGATTGGCACAATTTATGTAGGGGACCACTTGACATTGCTACATGCTTCATATGTAACCTCTGGGCCTATTGGTTTCAGAGAAGAAGATTTTTTAAGTTTTTCCCATTGTAAGTCTATAGGAGTTATATGTTCCCATGGCAACAAGAGTTTCCATCTGATCTGCCCCAAAACGTAACACATCTTTTCCCCCAACCTGATAATGCTTCTCATGAAATTTAATCATGATTGGCCAACTGGCTTTAAAGATATACTTAGTTGAAAATGTGAACGGCCGACAGACCCCGGATCATTGGCATACTAATACCTCACATGAGCTTTCGGCTCAGGTGAGCTAAAAATACAAAGAACAAGATATGCAATACACGCCCAACCCATTCACTGTTTCACACTAAATATGGCACAAAGGAAGCAGGCCTTCCGAATGACTCCAATCATGAAGAGGATTAAGGCTGCCATTGGCTTATACCTAGGTATGTTATTGAACGCTACAGATCTAACCAAGACTTGATTTGATGCCAAACATGCCCTCTCCTTTATATATAGGGCTGAACCTCATTATAACTGGATTCGTTATAACACGATTATGGATATAACATGGTTTCAAGATAGCTCCCAAAAAGGTATAGATTATATAGAAAAATGACCATTTATGTATTTTTCTATATAATCTATACCTTTTTGTTTGAATATAACACGTTGGTTTAACTAAACCGGTTTCTGCTTTGGACCCCATTAATAGTGTTACAAAGAGGTTGTGATGTATAGGGCTGAACCATAATGATCTAAGCTTACATTTGTTTCTGGGTATCTTGTGTCCCGATTGTCAAGACGATTCAACGGCATAAAGGTGACTTCCCCTGGCAAATGGAGTCGGTTCATCTCTTGTAAAATAGCTGTGCCCGTTTTGTCGTTGTCAACAATATGGTGAAATAATCTGTAACAAACAGTGACAAAATAATAATGTGCTTGTGAATACAGTCAAACCTGTATTAAGCAAGCACCTTAGGGATAATCAAAATGTGCTTGTTTTAGACAGGTGTTTGCTTAATACAACTGCGTTTTAATGTAAATGCATTTCTCTTTTAGAGGAGATTAATGTATGCTTGCTAATGACAGGTTGCTTGGCCACTACGACAAGTTTTACTGTATTTGCAGAAGCAGGAAGAGACACAGTACTAGCTCTAGATAAGGAGATGTAGCAAGGTTATTCAGGGATAGTTTTCCTTACTTTTGTTAGAAACATGTTATGGGTACTTGTTAGAATCGTCTCAATGAGGTGATTCTAACAGGTGCCCACAATGTATGCTTTTATGGAGAAATATTATCCCCAAATTATCCTTATGACTCCACTTTACCTGGGGCTATGAAGGCCCTCCTAAGCCACAGCTTTGAATTCAGGAGCTTCTAGAGTTTCCCCAAGCCACAGCTTTAAATTGTGGAATTCCTATAGTTTCCCTAAGCCACAGCTTTGAATTCAGCAATTTCTACGGTTTCCCTAAGCTGCAGCTTTGAATTCAGAGGAATTTCTATGGTATCCCTGAGCCGCAGCTTTGAATTAAGAGGAATTTCCACAGTTTCCCTAAGCCCTCGCTTTGAATTCAGAGGAATTTCTATGGTTTCTCTAAGCCACAGTTTTGAATTCAGAGGAATTTCTATGGTTTCTCTAAGCCACAGCTTTGAATTCAGAGGAATTGCTATGGTTTCTCTAAGCCACAGCTTTGACTGCAGAGGAATTTCTATGGTTTCTCTAAGCCACAGCTTTGAATTCAGAGGAATTTCTATGGTTTCTCTTAGCATCAGCTTTGAATTCAGAGGAATTTCTATGGTTTCTCTAAGCCACAGCTTTGAATTAAGAGGAATTTCTATGGTTTCTCTAAGCCACAGCTTTGAATTCAGAGGAATTTTTATGGTTTCTCTAAGCTTCAGCTTTGAATACAGAGCATTTACTTTTGTGTCCCTAAGCTTCAGCTTTGAATTCAGAGCAATTACTTTTGTGTCCCTAAGATGCAGCTTTAAAATAAGGTATTTTTATACCTGCTTTTTCGAAGAAAAATCAGGTATATTGTTTTTGTACCAGAGTTGAGTGGGCATCAGTCTGTCTGTCCATCCGTCTGTATGTCCATCCGTCACGTTTCTTGTAAATGGATCTCCTCTGCAACCACTGAAGTTACACTTTTGAAACTTTGCATGTGGATAGTACATGGTATGTAGATGGCAGTGGGCTACTTTTTTGTGACCTTTACCCCAACATGGCCCCAAGGTCAAAGGTCAGAAAGTAGGACATTATCATATCTTCTAAACTGTTGGGATTGCACTTCCGAAACTTGATTATTTGATAGCCCTTGGGTGTAGAACATATTTGAATACTTTTCGTGTGACCTTGACCCCAACATGGCCCCAGGGTCAAAGGTAAAAAAGTATGACATTGCCATATCTTTAGTGTTCCGAAACTTGATTATTGGATAGCCCTTGGAATGTAGAACATATTGGAATACTTTTCGTGTGACATTGACCCCAACATGGCCCCAGGGTCAAAGGTCAAAAAGTAGAACTTTATCATATCTTCTAAACTGTTGGGATTGCACTTCCGAAACTTGATTATTTGATAGCCCTTGGATGTAGAACATATTTGAATACTTTTCGTGTGACCTTGACCCCAACATGGCCCCATGGTCAAAGGTAAAAAAGTATGACATTGCCATATCTTTAGTGTTATTCAAAGAAAAAGCGGGTATTTGCAATGGTATACCATCGACTTTTAACCTAAGCGGAGGCTAATTAAGAGGAATTTCTATAGTTTCCTTAAGCTACAGCTTTGAATTCAGAGCAATTTCTATACTTTCAAAGACTGGGAATCATCAACAGAGGCTGTGCGACCATCAGACTAGCAGTCTGATCTGGGTGTGCAATGTTTGTTTTTTCACCAGCAACAGTTTAGAACGTCAACAAGAGGGCCATGATGGCCCTGAATTGCTCACCTGAATCCAAGATGTTTCAAAGCTTATGGAAATGAAGGATTCACTGCTTTAAGGAGATGTGGACCAAAGACTTTTATCTTTGGAGGCCATTTTTCATTGTAGTGGAATTTGAAGGTTTTTCTATTTTTAGCTCTGGTGTCCATTTTGTTTAACAGAGTGGAACGGTTTAGGCAATTTTGAAAGAGGGTCACTCAAGGAACATTCCTGTGAAATAATTTTAAAATTGGGCCATTTGCCTAGGAGGAGATTTCATCTATTTTTAGCTCTGGCGGCCATTTTGTTTACATGCAAAACGATTTAAGCAATTTTGAAAGAGGGTCACTCTAGGAACATTCCTGTGAAATTCTTTTCAAATCGGGCCATTTGCCTAGGAGGAGATGTCATTTAAAAGTTTTTCTATTTTTAGCTCTGGTGGCCATTTTGTTTAACATAGCGGAACCATTTAGGCAATTTTGAAAGAGGATCACTCAAGGAACATTCCTGTGACATTATTTTGAAATCGGGCATTTTGCCTAGGAGAAGATGTCATTTAAAGGTTTTTCTATTTTTAGTTCTGGTGCCATTTTATTTAACGGAGCAGAACGATTTAAACAATTTTGAAAAAGGGCCACTCAAGGAACATTCCTATGAAATTATTTTCAAATAGGGCAATTTGCCTGGGAGGAGATGTCATTTAAAGGTTTTTCTATTTTTAGCGTTGGTAGCCATTTTATTTAACGGAGCGGAACGATTTAGGCAATTTTGAAAGAGGGTCACTCAAGGAACATTCCTGTGAAATTCTTTTCAAATCGGGCCATTTGCCTAGGAGGAGATGTCATTAAAAGGTTTTTTTAGTTTTAGCTCTGGTGGCCATTTTGTTTAACAGAGCAGAACGAATTAGGCAATTTTAAAAGAGGGTCTTTCAAGGAACATTCCTGTGACATTTTCAAATCGGACCATTTGCCTAGGAGGAGATGTCATTTAAAGGTTTATCTATTTTTAGCTCTGGCGGCCATTTTATTAACGGAGCGGAACGATTTAGGCAATTTTGAAAGAGGTTCACTCAAGGAACATTCCTGTGAAATTATTTTCAAATCGGGCCATTTGCCTAGGAGGAGATGTCATTTAAAAGGTTTTTCTATTTTTAGCTCTGGCGGCCATTTTGTTTAACGGAGCGGAATGATTTAGGTGATTTTGAAAGAGGGTCATCCAAGGAACATTCCTGTGAAATTATATCAAAATCCATTCACTGGTTTAGGAGGAGATGTCGTTTGAAGAAAAAGTTTACGCACGGACGGACGCAGGCAGGGACGCACGACAAACAAAAAGTGATCCCAAAAGCTCACCTCGTCACTACGTGACAGGTGAGCTAAAAAGCAGAAAAAATATTCTTCCAAATTTTAAGATATTTACAACATTAAAGGAATAATAAGGAAATTATGGTATCCCACCCAGGGACTCAAGAACCAATTCATAAGAGCCAAGGTAAACGAACCATCTGCATTCAAGACAATTAGGGGATAACTGTATTCAAAATTGTCATTTGGGAAGGTAAATCGGCGGTTTTACAGTTGCAAATTTCGTTTCATGGCGACGCATCAGCCGAGCCGTAAAATGGAATTTGCAACCGTAAAACTGACGATTTACCTCCCCAAATGACAATTTTCAATATAGTTATCCCCATTCTAATGCACTTTTTCATTTGGTTTGTTTAACCAATGCCAATTTTTGCCCCAAATGGCAAGCACAGTGAGCTGCGTAAAACCAAATGAAAATCTACGAAAAGCGATGATACATGATGACGTCGGGGTTTCCGACAGTATATCGCAGAATAATTATACTGTCGCAAAGTTTTGACTTTATCCAATCAGATGTCGCGTTACATGTGCAAGTGCATTAGAATGAAGTTTTACTGTTTATAGTTTACCTTCCTCCAGCAGTGACTTCCACACAAGTGTAGAATGTTTTCTCACAGTCAAATGTTTCTATGAGTATACCATAGTACCCGTTCACAATATCATGGTTTATACCCCGCTCTCGCCAAGCTTGTAAAACTTTCTGTACACTGTTGATTCCATTTAATGTAGCCTATAAACAGAAATTTTGAAATAATCGTATGTATCACAACACTCTAGTCACATACTAGAGATATTATGGACATATTTGGACTTCTCTCAAATATAGTTTATAAAATAGTTTCAGCAATGAATACCATTTGGTTGACTGGATAAATACCATTTGATTGACTTTACATTTTATTTTTATGTTTTATTTACATATTGTTAAGAGTATTTATGCAGCATCTGATCTGAGCCTGAAATTGTGTCTATGTCCTGTTTTAGTTTGTTTTTTCTTTAGAGCTACTTTTGTTTTATTATGCAAATCCATTTCAAAATTTAGGGGTGTCAGGTTGTGTTTTCATCAAAATTTATTTGGAAAATGACTGAACTTTTAGCAAACAGTGGAGGCCCTGATCAGATGCCACATTCTGCGGCATCTGATCTGGGCCTGCACTGTTTGCCAGGGTACCCGTTTTGGGGTTTCTGGTAAAAAATGGGTTAATAGTGGCTTATTAGATGGTAGGAAAATCGTTTATGGCAAGAACTGTGTTGACCTACCTTCCCTGTCATTGAACGTAATGCCTGTTCTTTCTTACTCAGTTCTTCTCTAGTTGCTGCCAATTCTTGTTGTAGAACATTTTCTTGTCTCCATAATGCACTGAAGTATTAATATAAACCAATATACAGACAATATGTCAGCACTCTTAAGTGGAATGGGAACACCTGGCAGATTTTTCCCCCATTTTTCAAAGGGTGACAACTTTCAGGACTTCCTGTTCGTTTTTCTATAAGCCCTGTCCCGCTGAAAAAGGGGTCAACACTTGAAGGAAAGAATTTGCTCCTCAGGAGCAAATTCTTTCCTTAAAGAGTTTACCCCTATTGACATGGGAGACAAAAATACTTTTGCAGGAATTGCCTCCCCTGAAGGTGTTCCCATTCCCCTTAAGTATGCAGACACCTCAACTTGTTACCATACTTGTTCTAAAATTTGAACAAGTACAATTTTCTACCCAATGTTGTGTTTAAACAAGAGGGCCCAGGTTCGCTCACCTGTATGTCACTGTCTCGAGTACATTCTATTTTTAGCTCTGGTGGCCATCTTGTTCATCAGCAGAGTGATTTTAGCTTATTTGGTAGGGAGTAACCTAGACAACATTCCTGTGAAGTTTGAATCAAATTGGCCTTAGGGTTTAGAAGGAGTTAAAGTTTGAATCTTATTTTTTTTTCTATTTTCAGCTCCGGTGGCCATTTTGTTCATCGGAGCGGGATCGTTTTAGCCTTTTTGGTAAAAGTTCGTAAAGATAAATATTCTGACAAAGTTTCATGAAGATTGGATCAAAAATGCTCCTTCTAGATTGTACACAAGGTTTTTCTAAGATTTTACCTGCTGACCTAGTTTTTGGCCCAACATGACTCAGTTTCAAACTTGGCCTAGGTTTCAGAGTTTCATGAAGATCCAATCAGAAATGAATGAGTTATGCTGGTCACAAGCATTTTACCATAGTTAGTAATGGAAACCTATGGAGAATGCTGTCATAAATCTAAAATGGGGTCAGAAACTCCGCCAAAAATGATCGGACCTCACCCGTTTTCGAACCTGCCCAGATTTTTGTGATCAATACAATATATATATAAGTTTCAGAAAGATCAGGCCAAATATGAATGCGCTAAAGAGGGTCCAAGCTTTTGGTAAATGGTTGTCATTGCAACCAGACTTTGCAACTGATTCTCACAAAACATACTGTCATTGTTACCCCATCCAGTGTATACCACATATGAAGTTTGATTGAAATCAGCCTGAAGCTTGCCGAGATATTGCAGTTTGAAAGTGTGGACGACGACGGACGCCTGCCATCCTATAAGCTTCCCCGGAGCCTTCGGCTCTGGTGAGCTAAAAAAGTGCGGACTAACCCACAAACAAACGGACAGTGCAAAAACTATATGCTGGAGGCAAAAAAATACTTTATCTGAGCTTTCAGGATAAAGGTCAGTAAATGACCTTGACCTTTGGAATTGATAAATTGGATTCAGCTGATTCCAAGTATCATTTCTGATGCCACAAGCTACCATGCATTAAAAAAAATTCCCCTGTTTTGCCTTTTTTTCCACACAAATGTCTGAGTGACCAAATTTGACCTTATCGTAAAGCAGGTCAAGGCAACAAAAGTTCATCATTTAAAAAACTTGGAAGGGCCCCAAAGTCCCCAATGCTGAATACCAAGTTTCAAGGTCATCGGCCATTCGGTTCCTGAGAAGAAGATTTTTAAAGGTTTTTACCAAATATGGGCATGACCGGTTACAAGTCAAAAATTTTGCATGGGTGGGAAGCCCTTGTCACAAGGTACCTACATGCCAAATATGAAGGCTCTATCTTAAATGATTCAAAAGTTACGAGAAAGAAGGTCAAAGGTCAAGGTCACAGGTCAAAATTTTTGCATGGGTGGAAAGTCCATGCAACAAGTAACATACATGCCAAAATATGAAGGCTCTATCTCAAATACTTCAAAAGTTATGATAAAGTAGGTCACATGTCAAGGTCAAAGACACAAATCATTATTGTATGAATAGGAAGCCCTTGTCACAAGGAAACTACATGCCAAATATGAAAGCCTTATCTCAAATGCTTCAAAATTATGACAAAGTAGGTCAAAGATCAAGGTCATTAGACAAAATTTTTGTATGGGATGGGTAGACCTTTTCACAAGGAACATACAGGCCAAATATGAAGGCACTATCTCAAATGGTTCAAAAGTTATAATAAAATAGGTCAAATGTCAAGGTAAAGGTCAAAGATCATTTTATGTAAGAATAGGAAGCCCTTGTCGCAAGGAACCTATATGCCAAATATGAAGGCTGTATCTCAAATGCTTCAAAAGTTATGACAAAGTAGGTCAAAGGTCAAGGTCATGGGTCAAAATATTTTGAACGGTTGAGAAAACCCTGTCACAAGGAACATACATACCCAATATGAAGGCTCTATCTCATATGGTTCAAAAGTTATGATAAAGTAGGTCACAGGTCAAATCTTTATATGAGTGGGAAGCCCTTGTCACAAGGAACATACATGCCAAATATGAAGGCTCTATCTCAAAAGGTTCAGAAGTTATGACAAAATAACCAACTGATCTACTTTTTGATTTGACATGACCCATATTCAAACTTAACTGAGATATTGTCCAGATGATCATTCTGAGCAAGTTTTATGATGATTTGACTAAAACTGTGGCCTCTTAGAGTGTTCAAAATGTTTTTCTATGATTTGACCTGCTTACCTACTTTTTGACCCGACATGACCCAGATATTGTCAAGATGGTCATTCTGAGCAAGTTTGATGATGATAGGACCAAAACTGGGGCCTCTAGTGTGTTCACAAGGTTTTTCAACAATCTGACCTACTTAGTGACCAGAAATGGCCCATATTCGAAATTAACCGAGATATTGTCAAATGATCATTTTGAGCAAGTTTGATGATGATCGGACCAAAACTGTGGCCTCTAGTGTGTTCAGAGGGTTTTTCTATGCTCTGGCCTACTGACCTACTTTTTGACCAGACATAACCCATATTCGAACTTGACTGAGATATTGTCAAGATGATCATTCTGAGCAAGTTTGATGATGATTCGACCAAAACTGTGGCCTCTAGTGTGTTCACAAGGTTTTTCTATGATTTGACAACTGACCTATTTTTTGACCCGACATGACCTTTATTCAAACTTGACCGAGATATTGTCAAGATGATCATTCTGGGCAAGTTTGATGATGATCGGACCAAAACTGTGGCCTCTAGTGTGTTCACAAGGTTCTTCTCTGATTTGACCTACTGACCTACTTTTTCACCCAACATGACCCATATTCGAACTTGACCGAGATATTGTCAAGATAATCATTCTGAGTAAGTTTGATAATTATCGGACCAAAACTATGGCCTCTAGTGTAATCCCAAGGATTTTCTATGATTTGACCTACTGACCTAATTTGTGACCTGACACGACCCATATTCGAACTTGACCCAGATATTGTCAAGACGATCATTCTGAGCAAGTTTGATGATGATCGGACCAAAACTGTGGCCTCTAGAGTGTTCACAAGGTTTTTCAATGATTTGACCTACTGACCTACTTTTTGACCCGACATGACCCATATTCGAACTTGACTGAGATATTGTCAAGATGATCATTCTGAGCAAGTTTGATGACGATCGGACCAAAACTTTGGCCTCTTAGATTGTTCACAAGGTTTTTCTTTGATTTGACCTACTGACCTTCTTTTTGACCTGCCATGACCCATATTCAAACTTGACCGAGATATTGTCATGATGATCATTCTGACCAGGTTTGATGATGATTGGCCCAAAACTGTGACCTCTAATGTGTTCACAAGAAAAGTTTACTGACACACGGACGCACACACGCACCACGGACAAAAAGTGATCCCAAAAGCCACCTCATCACTGCGTGACAGGTGAGCTAAAAATAGCTGGATGAGTGGCAAACTGTAGACCCTAACAAGATGTCTCATCTGGGTCTACATTGTTTGCTCGGGCCTGTATGTCTGCATACATATGGAAATTACGGTAAGACATACATCTTAGTCACATGAATGGCTATTAAATTACATGCACCCATATGACTGGAATAGGAGATAAGAAAGCTAGCCTTCCTTGCTTCAATAAAGGAAAGATTACTTGATGAAATATAGAAGCCTCCAGGGCGCTACTTGCCTCACAAACCAAGGGTCGTGGATTCGATTCCTGGCTTCTACTGACTTTCGGATGAGTCTTTAAACCGAGGTCCCGGCTTTATATGACCTTAGTTGTTGGTAGGACATCAAACTCAAAACACACAACTGATGAAAATAGAAATGATGTCCACTTTCTGACGTTATGACATACATTTTTGTCACGTGACTGACAGTTATCTTATACGCACCCACATGACTGGATACAATAATTGCAAATAGGAGAGAAGGAAGCCAGCTTTCTTTACTTCAATAAAGCTCAACAGATTCAAATTGGTTTGATTTGGTTTAAAAATTTAACAGCCAAGTCAACACTATTTAGGTCATTTAAAGCCAGCCAGTTACACTACACTTTTCCTGGGCAGGCTTATACATTGTTCACCAGAAACCAACCTTGAATCAGCAGAAGGAAGAGAATGACCATAGAAAATGTTTCAGGATCCATCTCCATTAAAGAATGTTGCTGACCTGGCAGGGATTGAGTCCATGACCTCCTGATGACCAATCAGATGCCTATCTGACTGAGCCAAAGAGGCTAGCCAGCAGACTCAGATCTGCCCACGTACCCTGACAGTTTGAATGCAGTCTTCCTGGACTGAATGAAGAAGCTTTTGGCCAACCGGCAGACTGATCAGGCTGCGGGCGCACACACTGACCTGGTCTTCACTAGGTGTACATCGGAAGACATCTTTTAGCTTGATATGACACAATGATATATATGAGCTGCCCAAAGCAAAAAGGGATCATTGGGCATATGCACCCAGCGAAGACTAAGATCAGACTGTGATTCGCACCATCTAATCAGAGTATTCACTGTATGCGTCTATGGATGACCCAAAGCTTCTTAAAGCAGTTGGGGAAGGCCATATTCTGGCTAAGTTTGGTAACCGACTGTTTAGAGCCTTTGCTGAATGCACATGCTCACAGAACCCTTTTGGTTGTCATGCTACATATACATAGCAACAGATAAGCTTGGTATTTTGTGATACTTGAAGTATAGTTTTAGTCAATTCTCCATAAAAACCTATGTTGTGGGTATTCATTAGAACCACCTCGCCGAGGTGGTTCTAATGAATATCCACAATACAGACTTATGTGTAGACTTGAGGAAAACTATCCTTCAATTATCCAAAAATGCTTACCTTATCTGTTGCTATGAATATTATACTGTATTTGTTTGTTTGATTTGAGGTTTAACGTTCCCGTCAACACATTTTGGAGACATTGCTTCCAATTTTGTGGGAATTTTACCCGATATTGAGATGAAATGACATCTCAAGCCCTGCCGCCCAATTAAACCAATAGGGTTTATAAGCATGGACAGGCCGACTTGCACCGCTTTGCCTGGGCAAGCTTAGACCCTCTAAGCGGTTTACCAGTACTCGTGTGTGGGTCGGTTTCAGCTCTGTGTGGAAGCACCATGCAGCCCATCCATTTCTTCAAGCCCCGATGGGCGGGGGCCGATACTGTGTTTACCCCAAGTATTTACAACCTGATTTTGTGCAAAAAAAAAACAACAGCTGGACAAGTGATAAACAGTGTAGACCCTGATGAGACATGCATTCTGCAGTGCCTCATCTGGATTCAAACTGTTTGCTAAGAAATATCTGTCAGAATACATACGGTAAAATACGGCTCTTTATGTAGAAAGTCCCATGTGCACAGAACTTATTTTTACATGTGTGTCATCTGGGTTCACACTGTTTGCTCAGGCCTGTCTGTCAAAATACATATGTTAAGTATGGTAGTTTTACCTTCTTTCATTCTGCAGATCATCTTTCTTCACTTTCATATCATTATACGATTTGTGGTTGGTATCTATGATTTCTTTGTGTTGTTCCAATTTGCTGGTGACTTCCTGGTGAAGAAAACAGTGAACTTCAGTAAGTCAGTTTCTTGAGTGATTATGAAGCCGAGAATGAGACATTGCTCTCTGTCCTAAGTAAGTTCAATACCATCAATAGCCTAACACACTTGTAAGTAGCCAATGTGCTAACAGTATCGAATATTCTGGTATATTTGTTGAAAAAAAATGTGAGCAGCTTTTGCATTTACACAACTTTTTTGCTCCATAGAGTGAGAATGAAATCCCAGTCACCCATTTTCCATGCTCAATACAGTTGAGCTGAAATTTTACCAGTAAGATTTATTTATTTAAGTACATACTATTTTCTGCTTATCTGAGGCCAGTTGTTCAAAACTAACGACGTTGTAAATTAACAAATCGTTAGAACTCGGATCATTTAATATGGCAAATATACTGATATTTTTCAGCAAAAATAAAATTTTAGATATTGTACTTGCTCGAACAATTAACACATTGACCACAAACAAGCTCATTAAAATGACGAGGCTTTGAACCACTGGACCCCTATTTAATACAAGAGGGCCCAATGGCCCTATATCGCTCACCTGTGTACCAGAAAATCATAAGTGTAGGAGACCACTTGACATTGCTACATACTAAATATCTGAGCTCTGGGCCTTATGGCTTTGGAGAAGAAGTTTTTTTTTTTTTTTTTCCAGTATAAGTCCATAGGTCAATTTTGTCCCAAAGGGCATGGTTGGCAGGATTAATGTAGGCGACCATTTTATGTTGCTATATACTAAATATCTAAGGTCTGTACTTCATGGTTTCAGAGAAGATTTTTAAAGCTTTTTTTCCATTATAAGTTTATTGGAGTTAAGAAGCCACAGGATTGGCCAATTTGAACAGGCTTGGGGCCAATTACATCTGAAAGTAATTGATTAAATTACAATTACTTTGCCCTGAAATTGTAATTGATTAAATTACAATTACTTTTGCAATGTAATTGATTAAATTACAATTACTTTTGCAATGTAATTGATTAAATTACAATTACTTTTGCAATGTATTATCTAGAAGAACTACAGGTATGACACTTTAACTCCCATTAAACCAATACTTCTACTAATAATTAATAGATGTTCATTCAAACTACATGTTTAAAATGAAGCACAATTTCAAACAAACTTAATTCAAAACTACCAGCACTTTTGTGTCGATAAAGTAAATGCACCCATTGTGAACAATGCACTAGTTCTCATAACCGAAGCCAAAAATGAACTATCTGAATTACACTTTATCATCATCGGCTTTTCAAAAGTTGCATCTTTCAGTCTTCACAGACAGACAGACTGAACAAAAAGTGTAGACCCAGATCAGGCTGCTCATTGAGGAGCAGTCTTCATGTAGGAGCAGTTTGATCAGTGTCTAGACTTTTTGCCCAATCTGTCTACATAATTTGGGCACAATTAATAAAATGCAATTAATATTTTCAGATGAACTGTGTAAAGTGTTAGGATTTCAGTGTAAAAATCAGTCTCAATGGTCAATATGTGATTAAAACTAAATTTATCAACACTAGACAAAATTTGAGTTGATATTGTTTTTCACAGTTACATGACAAACAAAGAGTGACTGGCAACAGTTATATACTTTTTCACACCTGAATGTAGATGGTTACTCAACAGAACAATAGATTGATTAGAGATGCTCATACATTGTAGAATTTACATGTGAAAAAAAAAAAAAAAAAAAAAAAAAAAGCTGTAAAACATATATATAAAAATCGACATCTGAAAAGTTTGTTTTAATCACCTAGAAATTTTCAAAAAGATACCTTTTCTAAGGAGAAATGCATAAAAAAAAACAAAAGGCAAACAGTGTGTACCCTGATCAGAGTGCTATTCTAGACCGGTATCCGACAAAACATAGAAAGACAAAAGGAAGAACCGACATAACAGACGCGCCATAAGGCAGAAGCGACCATTAATAGAAAGACAATTAACAGAACGACAAAAGAAAGAAAGTTATCTACCTTTTGCCGCACCCGATCAGTTTTGCAGCAAACAATCATTTACCAGCCAGTCAGTGATTAGTTATTCTATATCCGCTTACTGTCTCGCTTCAGTCTACCTACCTTTACCATGACTATTAAAGTACCTGTATTGTTTTTTTTTTATATTTTTATTTAAGAGTACCTGTACTATGTGTTCACTTTTTCATTCTTTCCTTCTTTTTACATGAGTTATGTTTTTTTGAAAACAGTTATTTACTGGTAATTTAGTTTTGAATAGTTGGTCGGAACAGTCGGCAATGGAACTTCTACAAACGCAAAAAGGAAAGCCTCAAATTGGCTATGAAGGCTTTTTTGTACAAAATATTGCGGATCACAAATCAAAAAATATGTATATGCTATATATTAGCGTGTCAATAAAATTTTCTATGTTTTTGATTTTTTTTCTACGTTTTTTTTTTTTACGTTTTTTCTATGTTTTTTCTATGTTTTTTCTATTTTATTTTTCTATGTTGTGTCGTTCTGTCTTTTGTCGCGTCTATGTTATGTCCGGTCTATGTTTTGTCTTTCTATGTTTTGTCATGAACCCATTCTAGACAGTCTTATCTGAGTATGCACCGTTTGACCAGGCCTGTCTGTCCAATACCTTAGGATCATTATGGTAGATGATAAAAATACTATGACTGCACAGCTTTACCCCATTTTCTGTTCTAGGACAGTCTTATCTGAGTATGCACTGTTTGACCAGGCCTGTCTGTCCAATACCTTAGGATCATTATGGTAGTTGATAAAAATACTATGACTGCAGAGCTTTACCCCATTCTCTGTTCTATCCATACCTTACACACTATAAAGGGAGACAACTATATGATCAACTTTATTTGCACTTGTGCAGTCTTTATAAACAAACAAACAAAAACAAAGCACATCCATTAACTTTTATGAAAGGTAAAAGTTTAATATGTTTAATTGAAGTTTACTAGGAATTACTGATATTATGATGAGTATACACGCTAGCAAAAGTATATAAAAGAATTGGTCTGATGTCCAGGATCCTGATATTTTTGCACAAATTCACAATTTATACATCTATAATAACAGAAATGTAATCAAATTGTAATCAGAAAATAATCATAATTACAGGCCAAACTATGGAAGTAATTGATAAAATTAAATTACTTGTAATAAAAAAAATGTCTGATTACTGATAACATCAGATTACTTGAAAATATGTAATCGATTACAGCTGATTACGATTACAGATTATGATTACCCCAAGCCTGAATTTGAACCCCAGGGGCAAGACTCAGGCAGGATTCATGTAGGCAACAACTCCATGTTGCTACATGCTAAATACCTAAGCTCTGGGCTTTATGGTTTCACAGAAGAATATTTTTCAAGTTTTTTTTTTCCATTTTAAGTTTTTTTTCAATTTTAAGTCCATCCATGGTAGCTAATCGGCCATGGGTGTGGCCAATTCTGGCCCAACGGGCATGATTGGCAGGATTAATGTACGTGAACTGGGCCCTGTGGTTTCAGAGAAGAAGATTTTTGAAGCTTTTTTCCATTAGGTGTCTATGGGAGCTAAGCGGCCTCGGGGCATGGCCCATTTGGACCCCAGGGGTATGATTCTCAGGATTTATGTAGGTGACCACTTACCGTTGCTACAAGCTAAATAGATAAGCTCTGGGCCCTGTGGTTTCAGAGAAGAAGATTTTTGAAGCTTTTTTTCCATTAGGAGTCTATGGGAGCTAAGGGTCCCCGGGATGTGGCCCATTTGGACCCCAGGGGCATGATTGGCAGGATTTATGTAGGTGACCACTTGCCGTTGCTTCATGCTAAATATCTAAGCTCTGGCCCCAGTGGTTTTAGAGAAGAAGATTTTTTAAGCTTTTCTTTCCATTAGGAGTCTATGGGAGCTAAGGGGCCCCAGGGCGTGGCCCATTTGGACCCCAGGGGCATGATTGGCAGGATTTATGTAGATGACCACTTGCCGTTGCTACATGCTAAATATCGGAGCTCTGGGCCCTGTGTTTTCAGAGAAGAAGATTTTTGAAGCTTTTTACCATTAGGAGTCTATGGGAGCTAAGTGGCCCCGGGGCGTGGCCAATTTGGACCCCCAGGGGCAGGATTATCAGGAAATATGAAGGTGACCACTTGCTTTTGCTACATGCTAAATAACTAAGCTCTGGGCCCTGTGGTTTCAGAGAAGAAGATTTTTGAAGCTCTTTTTCCATTAGGGGCATGATTGGCAGGATTTATGTAGGTGAACACTTGCCGTTGCTACCTGCTAAATATCTGAGCTCTGGGCCCTGTGGTTTCAAAGGAGAAGATTTCTGAAGCTTTTTTCCATTAGGAGTCTATGGGAGCTAAGGGGCCCTGGGGCATGGCCCATTTGGACCCCAGGGGCATGATTGGCAGGATATATGTAGGTGACCACTTGCCGTTGCAACCTGCTAAATATCTAAGCTCTGGGCCCTATGGTTTCAGGAGAAGATTTTTGAAGCTTTTTTTCATTAGGAGTCTATAGGAGCTAAGGGGCTCCAGGGCGTGGCCCATTTGAAACCCAGGGGCATGATTGGCAGGAATTATGTAGGTGACCACATGCCGTTTCTATATGCTAAATATCTAAGCTCTGGGCCCTGTGGTTTCAGAGAAGAAGATTTTTGTAGGTTTTTTTTTCCATTATTAGACTATGGGAGCAAAGGGGTCCCGGGGCGTGGCCCATTTGAAACCCAGGCGCATGACTGGCAGGAATTATGTAGGTGACCATTGGCCGTTGCTACATGCTAGATACCTAAGCTCTGGGCCCTATGGTTTTGGAGAAGAAGATTTTTGAAGCTTTTTTTTCCATTATGAGTCTATGGGAGCTAAGGGGCCCCAGGCTGTGGCCAATTTGGACCCCAGGGGCATGATTGGCAGGAATTATGTAGGTGACCACTTGCCGTTGCTACATGCTAAATACCTAAGCCCTGGGTCCTGTGGTTTCAGAGAAGAAGATTTCTTGAAGCTTTTTTTCCATTATGAGTCTATGGGAGCGAAGGGGCCCCGGGGCGTGGCCCATTTGGAATCCAGGGGCATGATTGGCAGGAATTATGTAGGTGACCACTTGCTGTTGCTACATGCTAAATATCTAAGCTCTGGGCCCTGTGGTTTCAAAGAAGAAGATTTTTGAAGCTTTTTTTTTCCATTATGAGTCTATAGGAGCTAAGGGGCCCCGGGTTGTGGCCAATTCGGACCCCAGGGGCATGATTTGCAGGATTTACATTGGTGACCACTTAACATTGTTACAAGCTAAATATCTAAGCTCTGGGCCCTGTGATTTCAGAGAAGAAGATTTTTTAATTTTTTCCCATTGTAAGTCTATGGGAGCTATATGTTGCCATGGCAACCAGAATTCCAATCTGATCAGCCCAAAAACCTTATGCAGCCTTTCCCCCTACCTGATGATGCTTCACATGAAATTTGATCAAGATTGGCCATGTGGTATTAGAGATATACTTATTTGAAATTGTTTACGGACGCACGGACGGACGGACGCACGCACAACGGACAAAAAGTGATCACAAAAGCTCACCTTGTCACTACGTGACAGGTGAGCTAATAGCTTGTTTGTTATCCCATGTCCTGCTCCCAAGGCAAAATTTATTTATTTAACAGGAAAACTGTCAGTATTATTAATACCAGCTTTATGCTGATTTATCATCAATACTTACTGTATTTACCCTAAATATACACCTCAACTCCTTGCCATACTTGTTCTAAAATTTGAACACGTGCATCTCGTACAAACTACAAGTACTCGATGTTGTGTCAAAAACTAGCTGGAGTGGTTAACAGTGCAGAATCTGATGAGTTTGTTTGTTTGATTTGAGGCTTAACGTCCCCGTCAACACTGCATAGGTCATTTTGGAGACGTTGCTTCCAATTTTGTGGGACTTTTATCCGACACTGAGATGAAATGACATCTCAAGCCCTGTCGCCCAATGAAACCAATAGGGTTTATTAGCAGGGACAGTCCAACTTGCACCGCTTTGCCTGGGCAGGCTTAGATCCTCTAACCGGTCCAGTACTCGTGAATCTGATGAGATGCCTTGTTTGCGGCTTCTCATCAGGGTTTACACTGTTTGCTAAGGTCTATCTATCCAATGCATACGCTTTTTTTTGTTTGTTTGTGTTGAGGTTTTACATCCCCGTCAAAACTATTAAGATCAGTTTGTATACATGTACTCACAGTTATTCTAGTTTGAAGCATGTCTCTCCGTTTTTCTTCCTGCCCTGTATCTTCTGTCAACTTTCGTATCTGCAATAGAAACCAGAGGACCAGTGGTCCTGAACCGCTCACCTGTCTGGTGACAATTTTCCTACTTAATTTCACTTAAATTGGCTCAGCAGTTTTGGAGAAAAAAATATCTGAAATATGGATCCTGAATGACCTTGGTCTAAGGCCAATGAATGACCTTGACCTTTCTCATCCATAGATCTTCATGTATTCAGTTACTTTACCTGATCTACAAATTTTGGTGACACTGTCTTCAATGGTTTCCTATAAATCCATTATTTTCACTTTGCCCCATGCAAAAGCCTAAGTCGGCAAATTTGACATTGCTGTAAAATAGGTCAAGGTCAACCCAGGGTCACCAGTTGTACAAACCATGATGGGCCCGAGTACCATATGCTACATGCCAAGTTTCAAGGCCACTGGCGTTATGGTTCTGGAGAAGAAGATTTTTGAAGGCTTTTTACCATATATGGGCATGGCGGCCATCTTGGGTCTAAGGCCAATGAATGACCTTGACCTTTCTCACCCACAGATCTTCATGTATTCAGTTACTTTACCTGATCTACAAATTTTGGTGACACTGTCTTCAATGGTTTCCTATAAATCCATTATTTTCACTTTGCCCCATGCAAAAGCCTAAGTCGACAAATTTGACATTGCTGTAAAATAGGTCAAGGTCATTCCAGGGTCACCATTTGTACAAACCATGATGGGCCCGAGTACCATATGCTACATGCCAAGTTTCAAGGCCACTGGCCTTATGGTTCTGGAGAAGAAGATTTTTGAAGGCTTTTTACCATATATGGGCATGGCGGCCATCTTGGTCATGTGATCCAGACCCCGCGAACAAACTTTCGTTCCCCCATCCCACTGAGGCTCCATATGAAATTTGGCTTTGATTGGCCCTGCAGTATAGGAGAAGAAGATCTTTGAAAATGGTGGACGGACGGACGGACGACGGACCATGGCTATACTATAAGCTCACCTATGAGCCTAAAGGCTCAGGTGAGCTAAAAAAGGGTGTTGTTTGTTTCATTTGAGTTTTAATGTCCCCGTCAAAACAATTTAGGTCATTTTGGAGACGTTGCTTCCAATTTTGTGGGACTTTTACCCTACATTGAGATGTAACATCTCAACCCCTGCCGCCCAATGAAACCAATTGGGTTTATATGCATGGATGGTCCAACTCGCACCACTTTGCCTGGGCAGGCTTAGACCTAAGCGGTTTGCCAGTACTCATGTGCAGTCGGTTTCAGCTCTGTGTGGAAGCATCATGCAGCCCAATCTATTTCTACAACCCTGATGGGTGGGGGCAGCATGTATTAATACATACAGTAGCATGAAAACAGCTTGAACGTTTGGAATTATGGACAGTAGTTTGCCCTAGGTTCTGTGGGTTAATCATAGCTCAAGTTCAGGAGGTATAGTGAGGATAATATAGGTTATCCATGTAAAATAAATGTTTATTGATCTACTCATTAACCCATAACATGCCAATCACGACAATTGTTATCTGCTTTGTCATCTGCTGGTTACTTTAAAATTCATTTTTGTAAACAGTGTGGACCCAGATCAGACGGGTCCTCTTGGTCCACACTGTACGTGTATGTGAAAATATTTTTACAATGTTTGCAAAAAAAATTCAGCAGACAACATAAGCGGACAACATTTTCAGACGTTTTTTCTCAGCATCTTAAGGGTTTCATCCAGGGATGGTCCACAGGTCCAGATATCATGTGAAAAAGCACTGATATCTCTCTTATTTCTGCACAAAAACATGTATTCATTAGAAGCACCTCAAAGAGGCAGTCCTAAAGAGTTGTCTCCCCTAAACATGTTTCCATTTCTTTTAACATCCTTAAAAACTTACACTGTTTTTCTATTTAAGAAATGACTAAGAATATATTTTTTTTAACAATGAAGTATGAACAACATCAGGTTGAAAACCAAGTAGGTTCACTTCAACTTTGCTCGTGACCCAATTTTGTTCATACTTTCAGGGTTCACTTACACCTGTGGACCCAAAACTGTTCAAACTTTGATGGGCTTCAATTCATTATGATTTGAAACATCATTCAATATATCCTAACATCCTGTCAGTCAACTGCCAGACAGAAATAAATACAAAACACAAAGTGGTGTACATTTCATAGCAGACTCCCCACTGTCCAATCAAAATTCCCCACTGTCCAATCAAAATACATCTCAAATGTCAGTCAGAAAGTGTTTGCCAAAAATGATACCAATCAATTGCTTGTTCCAGTGGTAGAAGTCTTTGATGAATGGCATTTGCTTGTCAAACTAACTTGATACAAAGAGATTCATTGAAAGGTACTTCATAGGATTTTGAACAGTTTTGTGTCCACAGGTGTACTTTGCTTGTGACCCTATGTTCATAATTTAATGGATGTTAAATCATTTAGCTTTATATTAAAATGTTTACATTGTTTTCCATCAATTATGAGACGAAAAATTATGGTTTGAAGGTCAAATTGCACACAGTTTTCCTCTTAACAGTGTAAGTGTACTATAGGAATGATAACATTGCCATCATCCAGTTATGCACTAGTCATTTGCAACCCCAACCCCGCACAACACCTACGAGCATGGGTGGGGGATAGCGGTGATAATGTGTGGGGTAGTTACCCTCTGTGTTCCCCCACAGTGCCGTGTCAATGCAGGGGTTTTGATATTATGAAAAACATACCCCAGTGGAACTGACTATTGTAAACAGCGGGGCAATGACAGGGCTTCTAGAAGGGCTGTGAAAAGTCATTGTCCACACTATTCCCCGTAGGTGGGGGAGTGGGGGGGGGGGGGGGGGGCGCAGTGGTTACAAATAACTGGTGCATTATACTGGACAGAACCATGGTTTATTCTAACCTTACTTAACCCTTAAGATGCTGCGAAAAACTACGTCTGAAAATGTCATATGCTCATGTTGTCTGCTGAATCTTCTGCAAACTTTTTAAAAATTTACTTGCATACAGACAAACAGTGTGGACCCAGATCAGACTGCTTCTAGAGCAGTCTGATCTGGGTCCACACTGTTTGCAAAAAACGACTTTTAATGTAACCGGCAGACGACAAAGCAGACGACAAATGACGTGATCGGCATTTTATGCGTTAATGATTATGTGCCATCATGTGAGTCAATGTATTCATTGAGGTATGAACATTGCATCCCAATAGTTAACCCTTTCCCACTCAGATACGCCTTTTTACGTGTCTGACCCCTCAGCCCCAGAACCACCTAAATTCTGCATCCCCTACCCCTGGATAGCTATGTTTGTGTAAGGATAAGTTGTCCTAAAGAAAATGACCTATGTTTTTGCGCCGCTGCCCACTAAAAATATACCTACTGGGGGTTTGAGGTTGGTGGGGGGTGTGGGGGGCGACGGCCGAAAAAAAAAATGGGGTTATGGCCCAGCCCGTCGTTGAAATGAAATCTGAGGGTGCCTGGGGTCAAAAATTCCTCGAAATTGATGCTGGCAAAACATGCTGCAGACAGTGATAATTGCCAGCGCCAAACCCCTTAATTGTTGCCTTGACAGCAGTGTGAAGATTAAGATTGGGTCAAAAATACATGTGAAATAACACTTTTTGACAACTTAGCGATGCCCCCCCCCCCCCCCCTCCCTTGTTACCGTTGTAATAACGATTTAGCCTATACAAGAGGACCATGATGGTCCTGTATCGCTCACCTGAGTCTATTCATCACCTTATTTTTGATCCCACATGACCCATATTAAAAAATATTCAAGATTTTATAAAGGCAAACATTCTTGGCAAGTTTCATGAAGCTTGAACCAAAAATGCAGTCTCAAGTTATGATTTGACCAATTTTGTTCGTTTGATTTGAGGTTTTTACTATTTAGGTCATTTCGGAGACGTTGCTTCCAATTTTGTGGGACTTTTACCCAACATTGAGTAGAAAGGTCCGCCCCTTCATGTCTGACAGCATTTATATTTCTGCAGCCTGAAGGTTGATTTCAATCATTTCTAATCTGTAGCATGTATGGTGGGGAAATTATGAAATAAAAGTAGGTCGAGTGATGAGAATGTTTTTTCTAAAAATAGCCAAAAGAACTTTGACCATGATCCAAACACCCTGAAAGTCTGAATTGCTTGAGATACTGTATTATCATACAGAATATTTGTTTAAAGTTATAATAACCCCTTAAAGGCGGGAAAACCCTGAAGGGGTAGCCTAGCAAACAGCATAGGCCCAGATCAGACATCGCAGAACGTGGCATCTGATCAGGGTCTGCACTGTTTGCTAACAGCATTTTCTGTCAAATAAAATACCCCTCCTGACCAAGGTATTACAAAAAGAGGACAATTCTGAGCAAATTTGATGATGACTGGACTAAAACTGTGGCCTCTAGAGTGTTTACAAGGTTTTTCTATGATTTAACCTACTGACCTACTTTTTGACCCCACATGACCCATATTCGAATTTGACCTAGATATTGTCAAGATGATCATTCTGAGCAAGTTTGATGATGATTTGACCAAAACTGTGGCCTCTAGAGTGTTAAGCTTTTTGTATGATTTGACCTACTGACCTACTTTTTGACCCGACACGACACATATCCGAACTTGACCGAGATATTGTCAGGATTATCATTTTGAGCAAGTATGAGGATGATTGGACCAAAACTGTGGCCTCTAGAGTGTTAACAAGGTATTTCTATGATTTGACCTACTGACCTATTTTTTTGGCCGACATGACCCATAATCAAAATTGACCGAGATATTGTCAGGATGATCATTCTGAGCAAGCTTGAGGATGATTGGACCAAAACTGTGGCCTCTAGAGTGCTAACAAGGTTTTTCTGTGGTTTGACCTACTGACCTACTTTTTGGCCCGAAATGACCCATATTCGAACTTGACCGAGAAATTGTCAGCATGATCATTCTGAGCAAGTTTGAGGAAGACTGGACCAAAACTGTGGCCTCTAGAGTGTTAACAAGGTTTTTCTTTGATCTGACTTACTGTTTTACCTGAAATGATCCATATTCAAACTCAACCTAGATATTGTCAGGATGAACATTCTGACCAAGTTTGAGGAAGATTGGACCAAAACTGTGGCCTCTAGAATGTTAACAAGGTTTTTCCATGATTTGACCTACTGACCTACTTTTTGACCCATATTAGAACTTGACCGAGATATTGTCAGGATGATCATTCTGAGCAAGTTTGAGGATGATTGGACTAAAACTGTGACCTCTTGAGTGCTAACAAGCGGTTTCTGTGGTTTGACCTACTGACCTACTTTTTGACCCGACATGACCCATATTCGAACTTGACCAAGATATTATCAAGATGATCATCCTGAGCAAGTTTGAGGATGATTGGACCAAAATTGTGGCCTCTAGAGTGTTAACAAGGTTTTCCTTTGATTTGACCTGGTGACCTACTTTTTGACCCGGCATGACCCATATTCGAACTTGACCGACATATTGTCATGATGATCATTCTGACCAAGGTTGATGATGATTGGATCAAAACTGTATCCTCTAGAGTGTTAACAAGAAAAGTTTACGCATGCACGACGAACGACGCCGCCAGACATCTCAATCACAAAAGCTCACCATGACCTTCGGTCAGGTGAGCTAAAAAGGTTCCATTTGAAAGGCTACTGCCCAGTGAATATTCATGCCAAGTTTGATGTAAAATGGACCATCAATTGTGAAATAATGGCTATATGAAGTTGCTGTCCTAGGCAACACTGTGAAAATCAGCAAAAGTCCCCGTGTGGGAATGGGTTTACTATAGAGAGGTATCTGTGAATGCACTGAGAATGTAAATATTCAAGCCTAACAAGCTAAGGACATGAATTCATACCTGTTCTTCCTTATCTTTAATAGCTTTGTTAAGAGATCTTAATTCATTCTTGATCCAGCTGTCACGATCCTCACGAGAGGTAAACTGGTTTCCTCGACCCTGTTTTGCGTAAAGCTCTTTCTTTCTTTGTTCTGCTGATGCTAGCCTGTGGAAGAGAACATGAAGTAACAAATCATACAGAACTTAAGGGGAATGGGAACACTTCACAGATATTTCTGCCATTGGGAACACCTCACAGATTTTTCTGCCATTTTTCAAAGGGAGAAAACTTTCGGGACTTCCTGTTCACTTTTCTATAAGCCCTGTCAAACCGAAAAAGGGTTCTATTCTTAAACGAAATAATTTGCTCCTCAGGAACAAATTCTTTCCTTTAAAAGTTGACCCCTATTGGCATGGGAGACAAAAATACTTTTTCAGGAGTTGCCTCCCCTGAAGGTGTACCCATTCCCCTTAAATTTGACAATATGGTGTCAAAGAAAACTGGTATTCGCAATTACCCAAATTATTGTGACATCCTAAATCAACTCATAGTAACAGATTTTACAGTGGGTGTGTTTTACGTCCCACCAACAACAAAGGTCATATGTAGACAGGACCTCAATTTAAAGACTCGTCTGCATGTCTGGAGAAGCCCACCTCAACCGCATAACTCCTGGTTTATGAAGCAAGTAGCTCATTCACTACAACACTAATGTAAGGTGGGTATTTTGTGATAAATGATAGATAATTTTTGTGAATTCTCCATTAAAAGCTGTGTTTTGAGTATTCATTAGAACTGCCTCGGTTTCTAATGAATACCCACAACATAAGTTTATATGGAGAAATAAGGAAAATTATCCTTAAATTCTCCAAATACCCACCTTATCTGTTGCTATGCAACTATTCTAATACTCACTGCTGTGTACAATTTTCTTCTCTATCCCTGAGTGCTTCATATTTTGGAGTAATACTTTCTAGTGATGACTGAGTTTTTGCAATCTTTTCATCAACCTTCCGTAACTCATCTTCCGATCTTTTCTGTAGGTAAAACAAATTGTTGAGAAAATCTCTGACAATATGAAAAACCATCGTCGAAATACTACTGCAGACACTCTCCAATGTAATGAAACATCTTATTTTTAAGGGCTTCAGCATCTTTCGATGTTACAACATCTATCAATGTTTTCTGTCTTATCTTGGGGCTTTTTCGACTCAAAATGTTGATTCCGAAATTAAAAATTAGACTAAATGTTTTGAAATAAAGGGGAGTAACAAGGCGTAATTTTTCTGATGTTTATCCCCACGTTTTTAAAAAAAAGTGGGGATATTGTTATCGCCTCCGTCCGTCTGTCTGTCTGTCCGTCTGTCTGTCCGGCTATCTCCTCCTAAACCGTTAGCCGGAATTCAACCAAATTTGGTATGCGAGTTGCTTACATGAATGGCTTGCGCAAGAGCACATTTTTTTTTGTCCCCGCCCCCAGGGGCTCTGGGGAGGGGTCAAAAGGTCAAATATCATCAATAAAATTCAATTACAAAGTCAATTTTGAAGATTTTGATGCCAAACTTTGCACATGTACTTAGTTATGAAAAAAGTAAAACATATTGAACGGGATTTTGGCTGTGACCCCTAGGTCACGCCCTGGGGGTCGGACTTGGGGGGGTCGGGGGTCAAAATTAAAGTTTTTCAGAACATAGTCATGTTGCATATCTATGCGAAGGGGATAATGGGTAGAATAAACTACAAGTAAAATTTTGACCCTGGGGTCAGATTGGGGCCCTGGGAGAGGGGTCAAAGGGTCAAAATTGAAGTTTTTTGGAACATAGTCATGTGGCATATGAAATTGAAGGGCATGATTAGTAGAATATAATACAGGTAATATTTTGACCATGGAGTCGAATTAGGGCCCAGGGTGAGGGGTTTTCGGTACTTGGCCCCTCTGTAGAAAACGTGGGGATTTGCGATGGCGCGCCATCGACAGTATTCTAGTTTGTTTTTTTTTTCATAAAACCTGCATTGTTGGTACTTCATAGAATGGTCTCAACATGTTAGTTAACATTTTGTTGAAACTTTGACAGTCTGGCCCAGAAAACATGTACACTCCATATTTTCCAGTTCTGTGGTGTATTCCTTGCTTCCAAAGGATAACTCATTTATAGAACGTATTTAACATCATTACAGCTGATGTGTGGGAATGTGTGGCGGCCATAAAGTCTCCCTGCCCTACATCATAGTGTAGTTTGAAATAGTTGAGGGTCACTGATGAGGCCTAATTAGCCCAAACTAGCTAGTCTGGCCAAGAAAACATGTACACTCCATATTTTCCAGTTCTGTGGTGTATTCCTTGCTCCCAAAGAATAACCCTTTTATAGAACATATTTGATCATTTAAAATACAAGCACAGAAAAATTCAGGTACACCTCAACCCCGTTACAGCACGGTTGCTTATAACACGAATTCGGATATAACACGGTTGTTGTTTGGACCCCAAATTTTCTCCAACCTTCCTTTTTTGCTTCGGCAAAAAAAGATATCCTAGTGAGTTAACACGGTAGTTAGAAGAAATCAAGGCGTGTTAACACGGTAGTTAGCGTTAAATCTTAATGTTGCCTTAATCACTTGTCAATTATCCAATTTAACACAGTTATTGTATATCAGTAAACATGCAATAAACAACTTCTTCACACGGTCTGTAAATTTTACTAATGACGTGTGAAAACACCTGTGAAAACTCGTGGCTAATATCCAGCCGAAAGATCAAAGGGTAAACACTGATCTGCTAGCTGGAGGCTGCTCATCAAAAGTTGGTCATTTGCTCATGCACATCGATAATTTAATTAAGTAAACAAAACCCTGCAAACATTTCAAAGAAATTTTTTGCATACATATGGCGAATAGGGTGGGCCCAGATCAGGCAGGTAGTCTGATATGGATCCGCACTGTGCAACAATGATTTTTAAATTAACCAGCAGACGACAAGAGCAGACAACAATTGTTGTGATTGGCACTTTAAGGGTTAACACTTCAATAGAGACAACGCTATGCTCATGCTTGGTAAAGAACAAGAAGGATGAAAAATTGCGCATTAGATCACATCTATACCCTGTCTAACCAAACGGGCACATACTGTGTATGCAATGTCATATTAAGGTCGATGAAACATGTGGATTTTCATCGACGTTGATGCGACATTGCAAAGGAAAGAACTGATAAAGCAATCACTACAATTTGCACCCCAATGTGCCCGCTAGAGGGGTCTACTATCATAGGAAGAGCATTGCATCCCTGGGCGAGGTGTATACACACAACGTCAAATCAACGCTGATGCTACGATTTGACGTTGCATCGACGTTGGTGCGACCTTGCTGAGACATCATGTGCCCTCCATGCGCTAGGGGATTTCTTATTTGAGAAAGAATTTGCTCCCGTGAAAAGAAATTGTGTTGGAAAAGAATCTGCGCCAACGCAGCAAACCTCAGTGCAAAACCTTTCCCGTTTGCATAGTCTATCTGCGGAAGAAAAAAAGAGAAAAAAAAACATAGATTATTGACCCATGAAAGGAAAGAATTTGCTCCCGTATGCAACATCCTTTTAACACCGATGTAACGCATAGATGTTGGAAAACGCAGCAAAGTGCCGACGCAGCAAACCTCAGCGCAAAATCTTTCCCGCTTGCATAGTCTACCGTATCTGCGGAAGAAAAAAAAAAGACATAGAAAGGAAAGAATTTGCTCTTGTATGCAACGTCGTTTTAACATCGATGTTTACAACGAATTAACGTTGCACCGACGTTTGTGCGGCCTTGCTCAGGCGTCTCATGCTATCCTTGCAATGGGAAGAGTTTCTGGCATCACTTGCCTGGGCAGGGTTAGACCTAAGCAGTTTACCAGTACTCATTTGCGGTCCGTTCCCAATCTATTTTTCCAAGGCCCGATAGGCGGGGGTGCCCGTTTACTTATTCAATTGCAGTAAGAAAGTTAACTGTGGAAGGGAAAAAATATAGTCAGATAGAGTTTTTTCCCTTGTGCATTGCAATTGCTTATGCAAATGGGAACCAGTCACCGGGAACCACAGCCCATCTAAAAATACACACCGGGATTACACATGGACATATTGGAATAGAAATCAAACACAAACGTATGAATCGCTGTTTTTCACAAATTTATTTTATTTAACAGTCATGCAACGAATTTAAAGCAATAAATGCAACATCTAAAAGCAAAACAAACAAAAGAACAAACGGTAAAATAGCCTGAAAAACATTGCAATAACACAAAACAAAGGTAAACAAACTGTGGCAGACGAACTTTTTCCGGGTCATTGACCAGGTCAATGACGATCGTTATAGCACGGTTCGGTTAACTAACACGGTCTTCTGATTGGACCCCGAGAACCGTGCTATAACGGGGTTGAGGTGTATTAAGGTTCCAAAATACAGTTACTTAGCTATATTTGAGGTACTGAAAAAATCATATTTGCAAATAATTACCCAACAAGATTTTTCATCAGATGGTAGTCCATGTAAATGTAAGAATATGGAAGCCAAAGATTTTTATTCGAAAGTCACCATTTTAGTAATTTATTGCATTTTTCCTTGGTTTTGCAAAAAAATGATATCTCAATCCACAGAACCACAATGTGTAAAATACTATCAAAGAAGTGTGGCTCAAGGTTGCCTTTAGGTACTGCAACGGAGGAATTTCAAGTAAAATACCTAAATAGTACTGAAAATTAATGATTCCCAAAAATTAAAAAATTTAACTAGAGCTGCCGCCTAACGGGCGCCAATTATACCCCCGCATCCTCAAGGTCAACGTAAAGGTCAAGGTCAGGTTTGTGTATATCAATCTTAAGTACTAGTGGTAAGGTGTGTGGTGTGTGAATATTAAAGAAATCGGTCAAAGAATAAGGAAGTTATGAGCAATGTTAAAGTTTTTTGTAACGGACCGACGACAGACGACAAGCTGACTCTTACCTGGTACTATCTTACCTGGTACTATTTTAAATTCAGTGTATGGTAGCCAAAAATGAACAGTTCTACCAATTTGGCAACAAGCTCATTGATTGGGTTGAGGTGTTGAAATCTCTTGCATTTAGCTTGTAAAATGATTGCCCTTCTTTGGTGTTTTCAGTTATTCATTTTATATATTTCAGTCATGCAATTTATAACAATTCATGCAATCACTGCACCAAAGTTTCACTGTGTTACTGATTGTGTTTACAGGATGGGTGATTTGATACTTGATAAATCAATGACAAAAAAATGAAATTAAGAGAAGCCAACAGTCTATCCCCATATTTGAACTGAAGGACTGAAAGCAGCCTGTTCAGCACCAGAAACTTTGTGCAACTGCCAATAACTGCAATGGTATAGAAATGATTTTTACCCATTGGTTTGTTACATTGGTTCACATGAGCCACCATAAACAAATCAGTGATTTTTTGACAGGTGAACTTCTGGACAACACAAAGATTATATTTATCTAATCTATTAAATGATCTGTTGTGTCACCTACTTACCAATGTGTAGGCTGGTTAAAACTCACAGAAGCCCAATGCATGTAATATGTTTTTATGAAAAAAGCTTGAAAATTTTATTTTTTTCAATGTGTTTACTTCTAGCTGGACCGAACAACACAATCCGGACAATGTCACACATAAAAAATAGTTCGGAAAATGAATGCACACTTTTCATAAAGTAACAAACAAATTATGTTAGAAAGTACCTGAAATTAGTTGCAAGACAGTTTCAAATATGAATATTACGTTTTAAATTAAAAACAATGGTGTACCAGTTATTTTTTGGAAATTAGTTCCAAGGCGTATGAATACAATTTTAGTTGGCAAGATGGATATCTCCTCAATTTGACAGCTACAATAATTTATCAGTGATGACAGGCTTCCAAGATAGGCGATGTCATAATGCTGTATGCAGGAGAAGGCTACATAGCTGAATTTTCAAGGTATATTCATTGATGATGGGCAAAATTTAATGTGGAATGCATGAATGATGAGCATTCTGAGCATTCAGATTTACCGCACAAAAAGAAGATGGCGGCGCCCATGAAGAAAAACATGTCAAAGGGTTTTTTTCAGGTTTTCAATTGAGGTAGGCTTTTTGATAGAAAGCTTGGTCCGAGTCACTAGTATTTGATGTGAACTATTGATCTGCAGCTGTTTTAGTAACTGGTAAAAAGGCTAGAAAGCAGTTTCATTTTTTTCCTGGTAAAAGTGAAAAATACAGAATTGCATTTATTTTCAAAGGCACAGAGATGTAGCTAATGCAAGAAAGTACTTGCTGTAATAACCGTTGGTATCTCCAGACCTTTTTCTTCTAGGACAGGCACTTTAAAAGGAACTCAGGATCATATTTTGGGAAAAAATAACATGCAAATCTCACACATATTTTTCTTGTGCAAATGTATTGAGGAACCTTAAGACTACCTCTGGGACTGTTCAAAAGTTTTGAACAATCCCAAAGGTGGTCTCTTACTACAGGTCACTGGGTGTAGTGAACACAAAGACCGAGAAATTGAAAACATTTTAAATATGCATTTAGAAGAAGAATTAGTCTTAATTTTAGCTGGTTATATAGCAGAATTTTACAGTATCCTAATATTTTTGATGAAAAATATTGAGTAGCCACTTGTATTTTATCAGCTCAAATACCAAAATATCAGATGTTGTACTCTCTAGAACAATGGTCATTTTGACCACTAAATAGTTGTTGAGCCGACAATGCTGAAAGTAACTGGCTCCAGGTTTATAATCCAGGCACTGACAGCACTGGTGGGTCAAATGTCTCTGTGTGTAGGTGGAAAATGATCCTGAATGGGGACTTTGTTTGGTTAGGCCCCTTAAATTCCTTTATTTTTAAGCAAACAATGTAGACTCTGATCAGATGCCCCATTTCATAACTTCTAGTCTAGGTCTAAACTGTCTGCCAAACCCAAAAAATGTTTCAAGTCCTGGTTTTACAGAAAATCCCCTTTACACAAAGCTCTTATCTTTGTGAGATAACGAAATTTCTGACCCTAAAACCGACGATTTACCTCCCCAAATGACAATTTTGAATACAGTTATCCCGTAATTGACAATTAGTACCAGAGTAAGCAAGGCTATAAATAACCCGTACCTGAATTTCGGACAATTTATTTATAGTTACATGGACATCAGCAACGTAAAGCATTTGAAATTAGTAACTTTGGGTTGACAGATAAACAATCCTACCAAAAATCGACAAATAATCAACCCAAACAACTTACCTTTGCCTTGGCATCACCTTCCAAGTCTTCTTGTATATCTTTGATAGTTAATTCTAACTTGGCTTTACGTTTTGTGAGATCCTGGTTTTCTGACTGCATTTGTTCTTTCTCGTCAAACAATGTCTGCATACGGGCCTTCAGATCTCGGATTTCCTTGTTTATTGCCTAAAATACACATCAGAAAGGGATCAGTGGCCAGTTGTTCAAAAACAGCAATGTTGTTAGTTAAAATATCAAAGGTGAGTATTTTTCCAACTCAAGATAAAGACTTTTATAATGGTTTTGGAGCGAGAAAGTGACATTATGACGTCTAACATCGAAAGATCTACGTTATAATTGACAGCTTGTAATGACATCACTCGGCAGGCTCTTCCGCCCGTGATTTGTTGCATAATAAAGCACACTTCCTTCCCATTGCTTTGTTTGTTTGTTTGATTTGAGGTTTAACGTCCCCGTCAACACTGTATAGGTCATTTTGGAGACGTTGCTTCCAGTTTTGTGGGACTTCTACCCGACAATGAGATGAAATGACATCTCAAGCCCAGTCACCCAATGAAACCAGTAGGATTTATAAGCATGGGCAGTCCGACTCGCACCGCTTTGCCTGGGCAGGCTTAAATCCTCTAAGCTATTTACCACTACTCATGTGCGGTCGGTTTCAGCTCTGTGTGGAAGCATCATGCAGCCCATCTATTCCCATTGCCTATATAGGTGCGCTGTGTTAGAATATAAGAATCCTTTATGGGTGTGAGGGGTGGATGGAACAATCCGTCCCGAGGGACACTGTCCGCCATCACGAGGCTTGCCGAGTGATGCCGGACAGTGATCCCGAGGGACGGATTTTTCTGTCCACCCCTCACACCCATATTGGATTCTTTTTCTTGCATACCTTCCATTTCTATTGCGAATTTTAAATGCTGCTGTCACTTCGGTTACCTACGTCCGCCATTTTGTGATGACACAACAGGAATGTTTAGTGACGTCACGCATGACGCCGCCGCGCATAAGGTTGTAATCAACCAGTGCATTTGTCAAACACACGATTATATTCGATTTGGGGTCGGAACACCAGGGTCAGAACATAAATTTCTATCCCAGGGTAAAATCACGGATATCCTTGTCTGGAGTGCAAGAATATTTCATATCCAGTTATATACAGGAAACCCCGTTCAACCATTTTTAAAACGATTCGTAAAATCAACTCAACCTGGTTCCCCTGAATTTGGTAATGAACTCCTGCTATATAAAAGGTGAATGAGACCACTTTGGGCTGCCCCAGAGGTGGTCTTAATGGTATTTTACTGTACAAGTACATGTATTTACTTTCAGATGTCAAAATATTTGGGTGTTAGTGACTCACCTTAACTTTGTCATTAGCTGCCTGTTGTAAATCTCTGAGTTTCTGTGACTGGGCTCCGCTGTTATCTCTCTTTTCTTGTAACTGGAATACGGTAAAAATCATAAAAATTTGGACACCCTGAGGACTTGCTGTAATTCTTCTAAACTTTTTACATTTTTTTCATCATCCATCAAGGGGTCCAAAAGGTGCAGATGGAATGGCAAACAGTGTAGACCCTGATCAGACTGCTCCAGGAGCAGTCTGATCTTGGTCTGCACTGTTTGCTTAGGCCCATCTGTCCCAATACTTAGGATAGTTACCGTTAACAGTTTATGACAGATCTTGGTCTGCACTGTTTGCTTAGGCCCATCTGTCCCAATACTTAGGATAGTTACAGTTAACAGTTTATGACAGATGATACTATTATGTCTTAAGAAACTCAAGGATGAAAAGAATATAGGGATTGCAATTTGTCCTCGTCAAATTCTTTTCCGCAAAATGGTAATCGTTTGGTAAAAATATTGTCTTGATGTATCAATTTGTATGTAAATGTTGTTGTTTTTTTAGTTTATCAGCCCAGTCAACACTATTAAGGCCACACAGAGGTGGTCAGTTTACCTAAACACACTTTTCCTGGGTAAGCATATATATAAATCCTTAACCAGGACACTGTACATTCTTTTGCCAGAAACTGACAACTGCCCTTCTTGAATCAGTGGAGTGAGTGAGTGTTTGAGTTTTACATCCCACCAACAGCTAAGGTCATACGGAGAGGGGACCTCGGTTTAAAGACTCATCCGAAAGTCTGGAGAAGCCAGGGATCGATCACGCGATCCCTGGTTTACAAGGCGAGTAGCGTAACCACTACACCACGGAAGCTTCTTTTTGAATCAGTGGAAGGGAGAAATATTTACAACCAATCACCACGAAAGAATGTTGCTCACCCGGCAGGTATCGGACCTAGTGACCTCCTGATCACAAGTCAGATACACAGGTCTCCTAGTGAGCTATATCAAACCAGCTTTAACCCTTATCTTGCTGAATATTCATTTAAGCCACACCCATTTCTGTCTATCAACCAATCAAATTACTTGATGTAATTTATTGCTACAAATTCATAAACTAAATGCCAAACAGTGTAGATCCGGATCAGATGGCTTCTTCAGAAGCCATCTGATCAGGATCTTCACTGTTTGCAAAGATAGGGGTTGTTGTGAACAGCAAGATAAGGGTTAACTGATGTGAAACTGAACACATACCTCCTCTAATTTCTTTTTGGTATCTCGTAACTCATGGTCATGTATTGTGTACTCTAAAGACCTGCAATTAAAGAGCTACAATCATTTCTTGATCAGTGAAATCCACACTACCATTAGCTCTGTTGGTTTAATCTGGTGCTTGTATGTTCTTTAACGATATGCATGCTGGGTATTTTTTCACAGCAGACGACATTTTGAAATATTTTTCTAATTTTTCCCAGGTAACACGATTTGACATCTCATCTAGGAGACAATTTGCATAAGATGTCAAGTTCTGTTTTCTGGAAAAAATAACAACAATTTGGCGTCTGCTGAATTAGCCCACAGAGTGGTAAAGGTTAAATGTAAGCTACTCCCAGAAGTGTGGAGGAAACTCTTTCCGGAATATGGTTGTCACTTTTGAATAAGGATTACACTTTAACATGTTAATGTGAGGAATTTGCTCCTCTGTGTTTTCTGATACACCAAGTTATTCTGTAGGGGTCTACTCTTAAAGGAAATAATTTGCTCCTTTGGAGAGTACTGGACCACAAAAAAGCACAGCGAGTAGTGTTTATTCTACAATTGTTATCTCCCCAAATAAATTCAAAAACATTTCATGATGAGCGATGAACGATTGCCTCATACTACCTACTGTAGATGAATAAAACTATCCTATGAAAATATATCCAAAATGGAGTCTGATATGTGTCACTTGGTTTGTCTCGTTTTTTATCAGTCAAAAATAACCATCAATCTGGCAAGATGTAGCATAGTTCTGGGGACCATTATTCTCCAATTTCTGTTTTCAAGGCCTCTGGGCCCTAAGGGCCCTAAACCCCAAATTCAAAATTGAACATACAGTAAAATTCCTATATTAAGACTACCTTTGAGACTTTGAGACCACTTTTGAACAGTCCCAAAGGTGGTCTCTAACCAGAGGACAATGTGTGTTGAAAACACAAAGAAAGAATAACTGAAACTTTCTAAACTAGAGCTATCACTAAAGGTGATGAATACCCCCACAAAAACTGCCTTGATAGTACAACAGCGGCATTTTGCAATTTTTTCACTTGAAAGGGGCCATAACTATGTCCAAAATTGACGAATTGTAGTGGAAATCGAACTTGACCTGTATTTTATGATGTTACATCAGTGTACCAAAAATTATAAAAATCGGTGAAGCGCTTTTTGAGTTATCGTCTGGAAACCAAGTCAACAGACCGACCGACACACAGACCGACAAGCTCACTCCTTTATACCCCCCCCCCCCCACAAATTTCATTTGTGGGGGTATAATAAGCCTTTTAAAGCAGAATAAGTCTCAATTTTTGGTGGTCTTAATAGCGAATATCCCTGTTGTTGATTACCTTCTCATCTTATCCCACTTCTGGTACTCCTTTAATTCTTCTTTTTCATTTTCCAAAGTTTCCAGTCGTTCTTCTATATATTTTAGTAAATCATTGATCTTCTCCCGCTTGCCCTCTGAAGAAAAATATTCAGGTGAATACAGTGTAACCTCCGTTGAGCAGCCATCCAGAGGAAAACCCAAAACTGACTGCCTGAAGGACGTGGCTGCTCAGCAGAGGGAACTATACCTCAAACTCGTTATAGCACGATTAATTGCAGCATGAATTCGGATATAACGCGGTTTTGGTTTGGACCCGATCTTTTCCCCAACCAACATTTATAAATATTATCCAAGGATTCTATCAGGTTTTAAGCACAACAACTTTATTTTCCTCCCTCTTTTGACTGCGGTAATACGGTAGCTAACACAGTTTATAACGGCACTTTTTGATATTTATTGCAGGCCTCCAAACAAGTCATCGATATTAGCAGAGTTGAATATACAGTATATAAACTTGTTTAGCTTGACACGCATGATAAACATGAACTGCCATCGGCACAATCAAAAGTCTTGGCATAGAGAGATAAAGAGATTTAAGAGTTCCGTTACGCAACCTGAAAATATTTATCAAGCTCTATTAAGGATCACTGCTAGCAGAAATTTTAAACATCCATGCAGACGATGTGATGGGTGGACTGCAATACAACTGATTTTCTAGAGTGCATGTAAAAGAAAGTCAGATTTATTCCAGCTTAAAAGCAAATGATAAAACATATTCATGATCGATTTTCGCGGTAAAATATCATTCAAAGACAAATCATTTCAAATGACTAAAATATTAAGGGTAAGACATTCCAAGGGAAGTAATTCAAATTACTCATAAGCATTGACCATTGTTCAGTTCAGAACCCCAACTCCGAAATTTAACCATTGAAATTTATTAACGGTACTGTAGTTCGGTACGGTCCCGGATGCTCAGTTACAACAAAGTTAGCCAGGAACCCCAACTCGGTAATTTAACCATTGAAATTTATTAACGGTACTGTAGTTCGGTACGGTCCCGGATGCTCAGTTACAACAAAGTTATCCAGGAATGGCGTCATACTCACTGTCAGATCGGATGATTTTCTAGATAAAAACGAGGTTTTTCAGCTGGTTTCGATTAAAGAGACATGTTTGACTTGGTATTTACTGCCACTGATTAGTTCTAAACCCATTTTTGTAGGAAAATACGGTTATTAACCAGACTGCACATCATCTTGTTTGAAAACCTATTGATCACCATGGTGTCAATGGTTGATCTGTGACAAATACGGTCGGCATTTATAACACGATTCGGTTAACTAACACGGTCCATTGGTTGGACCCAGAGTTCCGTGTTATAATGAGGTTGAGGTGTATCTTGAGATGTTTGAGTTTGACCTGATACAGACAGACAACAAGAAAAACGCCAAAAGGCATTATGGACAGATTTTTTAGGGTTAACCAAAAGGTAAACCGGGACGCAGATGCCCGGCCGCCCGCACGGACATCGCTTTTCTAAAGGACGGAATTTTTCCTTGAAAAATCCGTCCAAAAATGATTGATAAAGCAAGACAGCTCAATGTATGAGAAGAATTAAAAAAGATGTAGAGGTGACAGATCCATTATTTATTTTTCTTTTCATTTAGTTACATATTATTTTAACCATTAAGATGCCAAGAAAAACTTCATCTGAAAAATGTCGTCTGCTTATGTCATCTGTTGAATCTTCTTCATCAATTAAACAAATGAAGTGTGAAAGTGTGCCTGATCAGTGTCATGACTCGATGTCAGTGTTTGAGTGTCTTAGAGATGGGAGCTGTGGCCCAACATGTTCCAAACTTATCTTGTTTGTATCAGTGTTTGTATTAGCAAAACTTAAAACTTCTTGTCACCAATGGTTAATGTAACATATCTCCTCTTAGCATAAAAAGACAGGCAGTATAATTTAGCACTGGAGACAAAGGGTAAGAGAAGGCTCTTTTTATTTCAAGTTGAGAAATGTGCCCTTTTAGCAAGGTGCTGCATGTGAATGTGCCCTTTTTACACAGCTGTTCGTATTTAAAGTGCCCCTTTTACATACTTTCGCGTGATGAAAGTGCCCTTTTTCCTGACCAGCACGATGTCCTTTTTAGGAGCTGGGGAAATACTATCTCCACTGTTTGCAACATTAGGGGTTGTTGTGAACAGCAGGATAAGGGTTAACCGGGTTCTTCGGAAGCCAACTGATCTGGATCTTTACTGTTTGCAAAAGAAGGGGTTGTCATGTTCAAGCGGGGTAAGGGTTAAACATACCTGTTTCTCTTAAAATAACTTTGCTTTCTTCTTTTCTCTCATCATAAACTTTTGTTCCTGCTACCTCCCTCAACAGCTTCAATCTCTGGGAATCTGGAGCTGTTGCCATTTGATTGATCTAAAAATAGAAATTATAAACACGGAATAAAGTAACCCATGAAATTACAATCGGGTTTTGTTCCTGCTACCTCCCTCAACAGCTTCAATCTCTGGGAATCTGGAGCTGTTGCCATTTGATTGATCTAAAAATAGAAATTATAAACACGGAATAAAGTAACCCATGAAATTACAATCGGGTTTTGTTCCTGCTACCTCCCTCAACAGCTTCAATCTCCGGGAATCTGGAGCTGTTGCCATTTGATTGATCTAAAAATAGAAATTATAAACACGGAATAAAGTAACCCATGAAATTACAATCGGGTTTTGTTCCTGCTACCTCCCTCAACAGCTTCAATCTCTGGGAATCTGGAGCTGTTGCCATTTGATTGATCTAAAAATAGAAATTATAAACACAGAATAAAGTAACCCATGAAATTACAATCGGGTTTTGTTCCTGCTACCTCCCTCAACATCTTCAATCTCTGGGAATCTGGAGCTGTTGCCATTTGATTGATCTAAAAATAGAAATTATAAACACAGAATAAAGTAACCCATGAAATTACAATCAGGTTTTGTTCCTGCTACCTCCCTCAACATCTTCAATCTCTGGGAATCTGGAGCTGTTGCCATTTGATTGATCTAAAAATAGAAATTATAAACACAGAATAAAGTAACCCATGAAATTACAATCAGGTTTTGTTCCTGCTACCTCCCTCAACATCTTCAATCTCTGGGAATCTGGAGCTGTTGCCATTTGATTGATCTAAAAATAGAAGAAGTAAATACACCACAACCTCATTATAACACAGTTCATTATAACACAGTTTTGAATATAACACGGTTTCAAGATGGATCCCATAAATGGTCATTTTTCTATATAATCTATACATTTTATTTGGATATAACATGGTTTTTTAACTAACATGGTTTCTGCTTTGGACCCCAACAATAGTGTTATAAAGGGTTGAGGTGTACGGAATAAAGTAGCGCATCGACTACAAACAATCAAGTTTTGTTTTTGGTATTGTATTACCTGGAAAGTATTATGGCGCAAGTAATTATTTTGCTATTATTTCTCTTAAGTTGTGCTACAAATCAAAGATGGCGGGCATTGCACTTTAGCAAAGGCAAGAGGGCAACATTTAGCTCATGTAGCTCAAAAGTTATAACAGTGCCTTTCTAATGCCTTTTGTAATCATACCACATGGCCAAATACTCCACAGGTTTGTGTTACAGTTGAATTCACATAATAAGGTGACTTGGTTTATCTTTTTGGTAATAGAATATGCCAAAGGCAGGTGCAAACAATAGCTCCGGCTGCTCAGCCTTGCAAATCTTATCGGCGACTGCTATACATGAAAAATAATTGCCCTTTTGCCACCCGATCAAAATCCTACAAAGTTCTTAGCAGTAAAACAAGTAACTTCATCTATCTTACCTTTCCCTGCTTGACAATGTAGTAAGGATTGCTGCGGGAAAACCCAGCACTTTCTAGTAGATTCATTACATCTCCTTTACTGAAATATCAAAACAGTAAAGTGTAAGTGGGCTGTGCCTAGCAAAATTGGGTCTTTGAACACGTGTTCAGTGAAGAGTCACATCAGCCTGCTGAATACTTTTCTTTAACCCTTATCCTGCTGAATAAATTTATTCAGCGGCACCCATTTCTGACTATCCTCCAATCAAATAACTTGAAATAATGTATTTGTTCAATTCAAAAACTATATGACAGTGTAGATCCTGATCAGATGGCTTCTTCAAAAGCCATCACATTTAGATCTACACTGTTTGCAAAGGAACAGCAGGATAAGGGTTAGGTGTTATGTTAGCTAAGGTCATATCGGGGCAGTCAGTACTCTTCACAGTTCCTGGACAGGTTTAGGCATACGCAAGGATTGTAGATCCAGATGAAATGGCTCACAATGAGCTGTCTCATTAGGCTCTGTACTATTTGCCATTCAGTCAGTAAATTTGACTAAAACACCTGCTTGCAAAAATGGATGTGTCCAAAGTTAGAGATGGAAGAATCGACTTCAGAAACTCAGGGATGTAATACCATAATGATCCTACATATTGGGACAGATAGGCCCTAGCAAACAGTGCAGACCTAGATCAGACTGTCCTGAAGGAGCAGTGTGATTAGGGTCTACACTGTTTACCATTCTGTTTGCACCTTTCAGACACTTTCGAGGATCGTGTAACAGATTTGTTAAAAGTTTCGGAGAATTACAGCAAGTCCTCAAGGTGTCTGAGTTTTTAGGACTTTTACAGTAATTAACAGCTATTAGAACTACAGTAGAACTTCGATGGCTCGAACACCGATGGCTCGTTTACCAAGGCTGAGTCGAACCTGTTTTTGAGTCCCTAGGGAATTTCTGTACATAAGAAATAGGGAGGGTAAAAATTAGGATAGTTTCGTCTTTTATCTTGCAAATGTATGCTGTGTGTACTCATTAGAATCGCCTTGATTAGGCGATTCTAATGAGTACACACAGCATACATTTTTCATTATAGAACACAGAAAAAGATGTCCTAAGGTATGTCTTTATGCCGCCCTGGTATCAGCCCTCAGTGGTTCGAACTACCCCTGTCTCGAACAGATTTTCATGGTCCCAAACGTGTTCGAGCCATTGAAGTTCGACTGTAGGCTACTCACTTAACCATCTTCTTGTCAAGGAAGTACTGATCTTTCTTTGATCCAATAACTCGCCGCAAAACCACTTCTTCCTTCTCAATCTGAAGAATATACATGGGGTGATCAGAGAGAATGCAGAAATGCTTTATACCATTTACAGTTCGCCTATTATCTATCCATGGTTTACAGAAGTAAACCACCAATCTATTACTCAATTAAATCCAGTATGCAAAACATTTGAGCTAGCGCACAACAAAACCTACATTAATCCATCTCTTGCTGAATATTCTGTAAAGCCAAACCCATTTCTCACTTTGAACCAATCGGATTACTTGATGTAATTTATTCCTACAAATTCATAAACTGAATGTCAAACAGTGTAGATCCTGATCAGATGGCTTCTGAAGAAGCCATCTGATCTGGATCTACACTGTTTGCAAAGTAAAAAGGTTGTTGTGAACAGCAGGATAATTTGTTTTGTTTGATTTGAGGTTTAACGTCCCCATCAACACTGTAAAGGTCATTTTAGAGATGTTGCTTCCAATTTTGTGGGATTTTTACCAGACATTGAGATGAAATGACATCTCAAGCCCTGTCGCCCAATGAAACCAATAGGGTTTATTCAGGCCTCATACTGACGAAGCTTTTCCATGCCTGAAAGCCCTGATTTTGCAGCCTTAACCCTTATTGTGTGGAACAAGTCAACCATTACCTTTGCAAACAGTGTAGATCCAGATCAGATGAAGAAGACATCTGATCAGGATCTACACTGTTTGTAATGCAGTTTGTGAAATGAGCAAATACATTTTATCAAGTAATTTGATTGGTGAATAGTCAGAAATGGGTGTAGCTAAATAATTTCATTCAGCAGGATAAGTGATCAATAGTCATTGGAGGAAAATTCAAAATCTAAAAAGCCTGAAATCAAGAAAAATCAAGAAAGAAATCCAGCTCTAAAAGCTAGAAATCCTGCATATGCCTGAAAAGTATGAGGCGGCAGGCCTGTTTATTAGCATGGACGGTCTGCCTCGCATCGCGGTTCCTGGACAGGCTTAGATCCTCTAAGCGGTTTACCAGTACTAGTGCTAGATTCAGCTCTCCATATATTTCTCTTCAAGCCCCTATGGGTGGGGGCCTGAACAGAACAGCGAGATAAGAGTTTAGGCTTGTGCGACCAGCAAAGACTCAGATCAGCCTGCACATTCTTGCTGTCTCATCAGAGCCTTTGCCGATCGCATGTACCTTCTTTGGTCTGAGGGCAATTCAAAGAGAGTTACACACGGCATCTCTTGTCTAAGTGAGTAAATGAACAGACTGATCCAGGCATTTGAAGGTTGCACGTCTTTGTGTAGGTTTTGTCAAGCGCTGGCTCATTTATGACACAAACATTTAGTTCCAAGACACAGAGAATAACTATTAGTGGCATACCAGGAGGCATAATGGAGATAATTGTGGGATATCTTTTCGGTGTTCTATATTATAATTGTATGCTGTGTGTCCTCATTAGAATTTCTTAGATTATGATGTGTGTACTCATTAGAATCGCCTCACCAAGGCAATTCTAATGAGTACACACAGCATACATTTGCAATACAAAAGAAGAAAATATCCCTCAATTATCCCTTTATCCTATTTGGGGGTTCCCTGTAGACTTAAGAATGGGTTGACTCATCCATGGTAAATGAACCATCCAGGTTTGAGCCACTGAAATTCTACTTTATCATATGACGTCGCGGCTGAGAGTGTAATAACTCCATGTAATATTTTCAATAATCCACTAGTGGATTAAATATGCAAATTAGCTAGATATGTTCCATAACGCTACATGTACGACGTCCGTAACGGCGTCGCGTTTATAAATTGCTGAAAATTGACATTTTTGTAAACAATCGTGAATAAAATGTGTTTCAAATGTCATATGATAAATAGAATCTTGCATTCATGCTCATGTATTATTGAATTTATTAAACTCGTTGAGGAAAAGGGATAAAATGCTTGGCGAAGCCTCGCATTTTATCCCTTTTCCTCAACTCGTTTAATAAATTCAAAAATACATGAGCACTCATGTAAGATCCTCTATGTATGTCTATAAAATTGACTACAAATCAATAAATCAGGAGAACTTCCTGGTTGTTGACACACTGGATTTATTGCAATTCATGGCCAGAAGTTCTAGTAAAGATTTTGAGTCCATAACCTATGGCTACCTCTTACGAGTTTACACAGTGTTATTCAGGTATGATAAAACTAGAAGTGTGTCCAATGACACAGATGTCCCAGCCTGGTTGCGCAATTAAGAAAACTTGAATGCAAATTGCTAATGCCATCTTGGACACAGACATGTCAGGACGACAGAGGGACAGGGCTAACACTATATGCCCCTTTCACCATTCTTCGAATAGAGGGACATATAAAAAAAAACATGCTCAAACTATTTTAATAACATACAGGAATTCTGCTGTCCATATTGTCAAAGATGACCTCCACAAAGGCTGAGATGACCCGGGGTCCTGTCCCTTCATGAAGTAGGGCTTGTCTCTGTTCTGGTCGCAGATGACTGAATTCATCAGACAACACAAACTGGATAGCTGAAAAAGTACATCGCTTTGTTTTAACAATATTGTTCATTTCATTATTGTCAATCCTGTGTTAGACAAGCATATGGCAAAGTTAAACCAATGTAGTTAATAACATAATGATTCGAAGTATTGTGACAGATAGACCTAAACAACAGTGCAGACTCAGATTTCAGGAGCAGTCTGATCAGGGCCTACACTGTTTGCCATTCCGTCTGCACCTTTTTGACTCCTTGCTGGATCATGAAATAATTTTTTAACAAGAGGGCCCAGAGGGCCCTGAATCGCTCACCTGAGTATCAGCGTTTCTAGTGCATTCTTGCCCAAGGGCTATAATTTGAATAAACTTGGTAGCGGTCCACTAGATAAGGCTTCAGACCAAATATTGAAGACCTGGGCCTTCTGGTTTCAGAAAAGAAGATTTTAAAGGATTTCCCTATATATGCCTATATAAAACCCGTGGGCCCTAGCGCGTGGTTATTTTTTGGTGCCAGGGCTATAATTTGACAAATCTCAGCAGAGGTTCACTAGTTGAAGCTTCACACCAGATATCAAAGACCTGGGCCTTCTGGTTTCAGACAAGAAGATTTTTAAAGCTTTTTTTTCCTATATATGCCTATGTAAAACTAGTGGGTCCCAGCGCAGGGACATTTTTGGCCCCAAGGCTATAATTTGAACAATCTTGGTAGAGGTCCATTAGATGAAGCTTCATACCAAATATTAAAGACCTGGGCCTTGCGGTTTCAGAGAGGATTTTCTAAAGATTTTCCCTATATAAGACTATGTAAAACCAAAGGGCCCCGGAGCAGGGGCATTTTTGGCCCCAGGGCTATAATATGAACAATCTTGGTAGAGGTCCACTAGATGAAGCTTCATACCAAATAGCAAAGACCTGGGCCTTGCGGTTTCAGAGAAGAAGATTTTTAAAGATTTTCCCTATATAAGCCCTTGTAAAACCAAAGGACCCCAGAGCGGGGGCATTTTTGGCCCCAGCACTATATTTTGAACAATCTTGGTAGGGGTCCACTAGATGAAGCTTCATACCAAATATCAAAGATCTTGGCCTTGCGGTTTCAGAGAAGAAGATTTTTAAAGATTTTCCCTATATAAGCCCATGTAAAACCAAAGGGCCCCGGGGCGGGGGCATTTTTGGTCCCAGCACTATAATTTGAACAACCTTGGTAGGGGTCCACTAGATGAAGCTTCATACCAAATATCAAAGATCTGGGCCTTGCGGTTTCAGAGAAGAAGACTTTTAAAGATTTTCCCTATATAAGCCCATGTAAAACCAAAGGGCCCCGGGGCGGAGGCATTTTTGGCCCCAGCACAATAATTTGAACAATCTTGGGAGGGGTCCACTAGATGAAGCTTCATACCAAATATCAATGTCCTCGGCCTTGCTGTTTCAGAGAAGAAGATTTTTAAAGATTTTCCCTATATAAGCCCATGTAAAACCAAAGGGCCCCGGTGCGGGGGCATTTTCGGCCCCAGCACAATAATTTGAACAATCTTGGGAGGGGTCCACTAGATGAAGCTTCATACCAAATATCAATGTCCTCTGCCTTGCTGTTTCAGAGAAGAAGATTTTTAAAGATTTTCCCTATATAATCCTATGTAAAACCAAAAGGGACCCGGGGCGGGGGCATTTTTGGCCCCAGCATTATAATTTGAACAATCTTGGTAGGGGTCCACTAGATGAAGCTTCATACAAAATATCAAAGACTTGGGCCTTGTGGTTTCACAGAAGAAAATTTTTTTTAAGTTTTCGGTGAAAAAAATCTATTTTTGGCTCCTGTGACCTAGATGTGCAATGGACCGGAACCATTTGAACAACTTTGAAAGGGGACCACCTAAGGATCATTCCTGTGAAGTTTGGTCAAAATCCAATCAGTGGTTTAGGAGATGTCGTTTGAAGAAAAGTTTACGGACGCACTGACGGACGCACGACGGACAAAAAGTGATCCCAAAAGGTCACCTCGTCACTACGTGACAGGTGAGCTAAAAACATTTGGAGAATTACAGCAACTACTCAAGGTTTCCGCATTTGCGGTGTTTACGGTAGAATCTTCCTCCTTTAATACAGTCCAACCTGTATTAAGCAAGCACCTCTGGAATATTCAAAAAGTGCTTGCTTAAGGCAGGTGCTTGCTTAACACAGGTGAATTTTAATGCATTTTCCTTTTTCGGGAACTGAATGCCTGCTTGGTTAAGGCAGGTTGCTTGCTTAATAGAGGTGGCCACTAAGACAGGTTTGACTATATAAAGCGGAGTCCATTTTAAAATTTAGTGGTGTCAGGTTCCGATATTTATAAAAGTTTTTTTTGAAAATGGTTGAACTTTCTGCTTACAGTGGACTTAAATGAAGGCCCTGATCAGACCCGTCATGTAGAGTCTGATCTGCACTGTTTGCCAATGACCCGCTTTGGGGCTCCCAGTATAGAAAGGCTTTAGACATGTCTGTTTGAAACAGGTAGTTAAGTACTCTCAGCACGTGAGCTTTATCAGGTCACTTTTATGAAAGAACCAGACTCCTGGAAAAATTGGCAAAAATGTTATCATTACGATAACACATCCGTGTGATATAATAATAATATATTTTCATACCCCAAAAAGGTATTTTTTATGATGAAAACTTGCGATATTTTTCTTATTTATACTCAAAACATCGGTTTTGGGTGCTCGTTAGAACCGCCTCATTGAGGCGGTTCTAACGAATACCCACAACCTATGTCTTGGAGCAGAAGTAAGGAAAACTAGATTGCGCAGTCGATGGTAAACCATCGCAAATACCCACTTTTTCTATGAATAACACTAATGACTATGTATTAGCTAGCCAAAACTACATGTAAGTTAAAAAAAAGTTGCAAAGAACATTCTAACTGATAAGCAAAGTTTCAGAAGTGTAACTCCTATACATGTAGTTTAGAAGAAATGGCAGTCATACTTTTTGACCTTTGACCCTGGGGTTATGTTAAGGTCCACCAAAAGAATTCCAATTTTTCTTTATTCCAACAGCCATCCAATAACCAAAGTTTCAGAAGTGTAACTCCAATAGTTTAGAAGATATGGCAAAGTCATACTTTTTTACCTTTGACCTTGCGGTCAGGTTGAGTCAAGGTCACACCAAAAGTAGCCCAATTTATTCTATATTCCAAGAGCCATCCAACAACCAAAGTTTCAGAAGTGTAGCTCCAATAGTTTAGAAAATATAGCAAAATAATACTTTTTGACCTTTGACCTTGGGGTCATGTTGAGGTTGAGGTCACACCCAAAAGTAGGCTAATATATTCTATATTCCAAAGGCCATCCAATAAGCAAAGTTTCAGAAGTGTAACTCCGTTTGTTTAGGAGATAGGGCAAAGTCATATTTTGTGACCTTTGACCTTGGGGTCATGTTGAGGTCAAGGTCATGCCAAAAGTAGCCCAATTTATTCTATATTCCAAGGGCTATCCAATAAAGTTTCAGAAGTGTAACTCCAATAGTTTAGAAGATATGGCAAAATCATACTTTTTGACCTTGACCTTGGGGTCATGTTGAGGTGAAGGTCATCCCAAAAGTTGCCCAATTTATTCTATATTCCAGGGGCCATCCAATGAGCAAAATTTCAGAAGTGTAACTCGAATAGTTTAGGAGATATGGCAAAATCATACTTTTTGACCTTCGACCTTGGGGCCATATACTATCCACATGCAAAGTTTCAAAAGTGTAACTTAAGATATGGCAGTCATACTTTTTTGACCTTTGACCCTGGGGCCATGTTGGGGTCAAGGTCACAAAAAAGTAGCCCACTGCCATCTACATACCATGTACTATCCACATGCAAAGTTTCAAAAGTGTAACTTCAGTGGTTGCGGAGGAGATGCATTTACAAGAAACGTGACAGACAGACAGATGGACAGACAGACAGACGGCCTGACACCCACACAACTCTGGTACGAAAACAATATACCCGATTTTTCTTCGAAAAAACAGGTATAATAATGTTTACCCCCGTAAACACCAGTTTTCTCTATATAAAGTGGGGTTTAGGGGGTGTTCATTACACGGACATGTTCACTTGATGTATTACTGGAAAAATTACATGAAAAAATGTCATAGGAAGAATTACGGTCAGATGTTACTAAATATATGGTCCGATTATTGCATGCCGGAATGCTGAATCGCACTGCGGACAATCGATAACTGATCGTAAATGGCATATTTTAAGAGTGTACAAGGGGATAAACTGATAAATAGAATGCCAGATTTGTGTCATTTGATATCAAGTTTAACAGGCTCGGCTTCGAGAATATGTGTAGGACTGCAAGGCTTGCCTGATAAACCCGATATCAAAAGACACAAACCTGGTATTCTCAGTATACTGAGCACTCATCTAACAGAAACCTTCAACTTACCATAGAAGAAATTACTTTTTCCAGATCCATTTCTTCCCACTGAAATAAAATTAAATCATTTAGGTGAACAGACCAATACACTCCGGATCTGAAATTAACAGTAGCAAGTAGCAAATTTACTACCAGAAAATTCAGTTTGCTAACTCTTCAAATAATGGGTAGCAAAAAGTGCTACCGATTATAGTGCCCTGAACATTACAAACACGTGTGGAAGACAGCGAAAGTAATTGCAAAATAATTACTTATCGGATATTTGTGTCCTGAAATGATACGCATCGTGATATACTTTCTGGCATGAAGAAGAAATTTTAAGTTAACCCTTGTCCTGCTGAGCCCCATATGTCTTATCTTTCAAACAATGTAGATCCAGATCAGATGGCTTCTTCAGGCTTCTGAAGAAGCCATCTGATCAGGATCTACATTGTTTGTCATTCAGATTGTGAATTTGTTGCAATAATTTGCATCAAGTAATCTGATTGGTTGATAATCAGTAGTGGGTGTGGCATATTTCAATATTCAGCAAGATAAGGGTTAAGTTAAGAAATTTCCAAAAATCAGCAGTAAGCAGTACTCGAATATACTGGTAAAAATATTTGGTAGTAATTAACTGTAATATACATGAACAATGGAAATAAAAGTGAAGATAGTAACGCATTTGTTATAAAGTGAAATATGGGCACATCTGTTACGTGTTTTCTCACTAATTTATTTAAAACCAAGAAAAGTTTACATTTCATCTCTATCAAATTACAGTTTGCTGTATTGTATCATCAAGCTACAGTACGGCTCAGGTATAAGAACCAAAAAACTCGTTATTCCGAATTTCGGCGTTTCGAGTACTTTCAAAAACACTCGGAATTGTTCTGAGTATATGTATATATTCGGCAGACACTCCTCGAAAACACTCGCAAAGTCCGCGGTACGCGAAATTTCGCGAAATTATTCCGAGTCGTAATATCGTACCTGGAGGCAATATTTTCTCGCGAAGTTATGCGGAAATACTCGGAGGAATTTGACGAAATACCTGGGCATTTTTTTGTTTATTTAATCTTCTTTTACCATCATATATATTTATATATAATTATAAGATAATAATTATCAATGAAAGTTATTACAATGTAAACAATGTCAAAAGTCAACAAAGAGGTAATCATTAATTACCCAGGGTGTGAAACTGCACAGTGATTTCAAACAAGGGAATCAGTTGGGCATGACGAGTACATACAACTCTTTCAAGTCCGTAATTGAAAGCATGATGAACAACATAAAATTACAGGAAAATCGGCCATTTTGAACTCAAAATTTCTCCATGTAATTTTGATATTTTCAAAAAAAGAATGTTATTTTGATATAATTTAATCATTTGTCTTTCATTCTTTAATAATTTTGATGTGAAGTATTATCGGACAATTTATAAACAAATAATCAAGGGTGATAACTGTCAGCGAAATTTTGACGGGTTTCGGCCGCCATTATTGGCTTCTTTTAAACTGCAAAATCGGTCATTTTGAACTCAAAATTTCTTCATGTAATTTTAAGATTTTCAAAAAAAGAAAATTATTTTGATATAATATAGTCATTTGTCTTTCATTCTTTAATAATTTTAATGTGAAGTATAATCGGACAAATGAGAAACAAATAATCAAAGGTGATAACTGTCAGCGAAATTTTAACGGATTTCGGCCGCCATTATTGGCTTCTTTTAAACTGCAAAATCGGTCATTTTGAACTCAAAATTTCTCCGTGTAATTTTGATATTTTCAAAAAAAAAGAAAATTATTTTGATATAATATAATCATTTGTCTTTCATTCTTTAATAATTTTAATAAGAAGTATTATCGGACAATTGAGAAACAAATAACCAAAGGTGATAACTGTCAGCGAAATTTGGACCGGTTTCGGCCGCCATTATTGTCTTCTTTAAAACTTCAAAATCGGTCATTTTGAACTCAAAATTTCTCCATGTAATTTTGATATTTTCAAAAAAAAGAAAATTATTTTGATATAATATAATCATTTGTCTTTCATTCTTTAATAATTTTAATGTGAAGTATTATCGGACAAGTGAGAAACAAATAATCAAAGGTGATAACTGTCAGCGAAATTTTGACGGGTTTCGGCCGCCATTATTGGCTTCTTTTAAACTGCACAATCGGTCATTTTGAACTCAAAATTTCTCCATGTAATTTTAAGATTTTCAAAAAAAGAAAATTATTTTGATATAATGTAATCATTTGTCTTTCATTCTTTAATAATTTTAATGTGAAGTATTATCGGACAAATGAGAAACAAATAATCAAAGGTGATAACTGTCAGCGAAATTTTAACGGATTTCGGCCGCCATTATTGGCGTCTTTTAAACTGCAAAATCGGTCATTTTGATCTCAAAGTTTCTCCGTGTAATTTTGATATTTTCAAAAAAAGAAAATTATTTTGATATAATATAATCATTTGTCTTTCATTCTTTAATAACTTTAATGTGAAGTATTATCGGACAATTGAGAAACAAATAATCAAAGGTGATAACTGTCAGCGAAATTTGGACCGGTTTCGGCCGCCATTATTGGCTTCTTTAAAACTGCAAAATCGGTCATTTTGAACTCAAAATTTCTCCATGTAATTTTGATATTTTCAAAAAAAGAAAATAATTTTGATATAATATAATCATTTGTCTTTCATTCTTTAATAATTTTAATGTGAAGTATTATCGGACAAGTGAGAGACAAATAATCAAAGGTGATAACTGTCAGCGAAATTTTGACGGGTTTCGGCCGCCATTATTGGCCTCTGATACGTCGCACCGGCGACACATGTATAATTAAATTAATCACCACTCGCAGATACTCGCAAACACTCCAAATATCACAGGTAAGCTCTGAGGTCCGCGGAATTTCCTCGGAATATCGAGCGCATAACTTGGAGTAAAATATTTTCACTCGGAGTGGTTTACTCCAAAACATTCGGCGGAAAAACGCGGATTTAAAAAGTTGTCCGCGGAATGAAAAAGAAAAACGGTTCAAATACCTGAGCCGTACTGTACTTCATGATGCCATAAGCGTATCAACAGCAAATGTATCATGAGTACAATACAATTCAATCTCCAACAGATTTCTGAAAACAAAGGAAAATTACATGTAGACACCAGATCAATATAACATTTGTTTAACCCATTTTGTACCAAATGGAATCTTCCTCCTTATACATGTATATAGCAGGAGTCGATTTCAAAATTTAGGGTTGACATGTTGTGTTATCTTTGAAATTTATTTGGAAAATGGCTGAACTTTTTGCAAACAAATTAACAGTACAGGCCCTGATCTGGCGATGCATTCTGCAGTATCTGATCTGGGCATGCACTGTTTGCCAGTATCCCGTTAACAGGTTTCTGGTAAATAATGAGTTAATATGGATGATTTGTGCATGTTACTGTTTGCACTTCTTGTCGACAAAACTAGGTATTTTCTAACCTGTTTGGATAGGCACTAAAAGCAACTTCAATGAACCCATACATCTCTTACTCTTGATATTTTATTTTAGCCCCTATCTTGCTGAATATTCATTTAAGCCACACCCATTTCTGTCTATCAACCAATCAAATTACTTGATGTAATTTATTGCTACAAATTCATAAACTGAATGCCAAACACTGTAGATGCTGATCAGGTGGCTTCTTCAGAAGCCATCTGATCTGGATCTACACTGTTTGCAAAGATAGGGGTTGTCGTGAACAGCAAGATAAGGATTAAACAAAGCTATGTTGATTTCATTTAGGCAGAATGTTAACTTTATACTTACACTTTACAACCGCCCCAGCCCATAGGGGCTTGAAGAAATATATGGGCTGCACGATGCTTCCACGCAGAGCTGAATCCGGCCCGCACACTAGTACTGGTAAACCGCTTAGAGGATCTAAGCCTGTCCAGGAACTGCTGTGCGAGGCGGACTGTCCATGCTAATAAACCCTATTGGTTTCATTGGGCGACAGGGCTTGAGATGTCATTTCATCTCAATGTCGGCTAAAAGTCCCACAAAATTGGAAGCAACGTCTCCAAAATGACCTTTACAGTGTTGACGGGGACTTTAAACATCAAATCAAACAAACAAAATACACTTTACAAATCTAACAGCCAAACTACTGTCATGGCCACAATTATACATGTAACATTTCAATAAACATTGATGACTTTTTAATAAAATGCATTTTACAGAGTACTCTGAGCCGAAAATAAGGAGATGACAGAGGGAATTTCATGCAAAACTGGACTACACAAAAGCAAAGATTGCTTCCCTTTGTCTAATTTTGCAAAATGGGCAATAAAAATCAGAAGAAACTTGAATACAGGGATCAACCATCTTTTTTCATGCATCAATGTTTGTCGGATTTCGAGCAAGGGTCATTAAATGAAGCTCTGAGTAACCCTGCTGTGTGCTGTGATGTATTTACCAATGACATTATGTTTGGAGCTAAATGGTTCTACCACAGTCTGATCCCTGTAGCTCCGGAATCCTTGAATAATAACCTGAAAGTAGAAATATCCTTAAGTGTAATCAGGGGCTTCTTAGGCATTACTTTTATTAAATTACTATTGGGTTAACCCATTGTATGCTAGTGGACTCTTCCATTGCTATATGTTGGACAAGTCCATTTGTCATATAAGGGGTATCAGGTCTATTTTTCGTTTTTATTCTATTTTCGACAGAAAATTCTGTTAACAAATAGTGCAGGCCTGATCAGACGCCGCGGATTCCGCGGTGTCTGATCTGGGCCTGCACTGTTTGCCAAGGTACTCTTTTGGGGGTTTCCCGCATACAATAGGTTAATACAGATAACATACAAAATTATCTGTCTTCTTACACCTGTGGACATAAATCTGTTCAAACTCCTATGAAGTATGTGTCATTGAATCTCTTTGCATCAAGTTAGTTTGACAAGCTAATGACATTCGTCAAAGAATTCTAAAACTGGATCAAGCAACCGATTGGTCTTATTTTGGCAAACACACTTTCTGATTGACATTTGAGATGTATTTTGGTTGGACAGTGGGGAGTCTGCTATAAAATGTACACCACTCTGTGTTTTGAATTTATTTCTGTGTGGCAGTTGACCGACAGGATGTTAGGATATAGGTACTGAATGATGCTGCAAATCACAATGAAATGAAGCCCATCAATGTTTGAACAGTTTTGTGTCCACAGGTGTAGCACATAGTGGTCGCGACTAACATAAACAATGAATGCTGAACCAGAAATTGAATGTGCCAGATCTGCATTTAAATCAGTTGTATGGAAACAATAACTTTGTAAAGTCGGAAAAGAGTAAAGTAATAAGGTGTCCTAACGCATACTGGCAACAACACTAACATTTGAATCTGAGTTCTTGCATAAATATCTATGCGCATGGTGTTTGAAGCCATTGTCAAATGGACCAAAAGCCGCGCTCAAACAGCAAAAACCATGTTCAAATCATGAAATATGTGTGCTGTTTGAACATGGATTTTGAGCTTTTGACATCACAAGACTGGCCTCGCTTTATTTACGTTACGTTGAGCCACGTGGCGTTATCGCCCTGAAGTAGCGTTTTAGGGTTCTTTGATGACATCAGATGGTTACTGGGTAACAACGTCATTGTAAACAACATTTTGAACTGGCCACTGTTGCTTCGCCGGTCGCATTTGAAGAGTTTATATGGAGCTTTTGGGCATTTTCGTCAAAATTTGTTGTCGAAATGGATGTTATGCAAGAACAACGATCATCCATAGTTATTTCATTGCATTAACATTTGCTGGATCCCTCGGAAGATTCGGCCTAGGGGCCTCATGTTCAACCAGCTTCCTCGGGACCTGCCGAATGTTAATGCATGAAAAACCATGGTTGATCCCTATATTGGAGACTGAGTGTTTTATTGCATATATAAGGATATGCTTAATTAACCAATGTATTGTTCTTGAACTGGAAACTTTTGTTTTCATCCATGGGCGTATTACTTTGCAACAAAATTCCAAATTTACCTAATAAAATGTAGCAAATCGGAACAAAGAAAGTATTGCGATACTGTATTGTATCGCCCGTCTGATATCGAGTATTGTGATACATTTTTTTTTCTGGCGTAACCTGGCTCTAACACACCCCCCTCATGAGGATAACGGAATTACTAGCCTGGGTCTTTGTGGTTAACAGCTTACTAACTACCCCCAAAATCCAAATTATTTCTGAAAAAATCCACTGAACCATATGTAGCGCTGATTATGTTCTACAATAGAATGTGATTGTTTGTGGAAAACCCCTGCTTGTTATTGAGAAATTTTCATTGAAATATGATTTAACCATCAAGATAAAAACCAAAGCATGTATCTACGAAAACATCAAAATGGCAGCTGCTGACGTCAGCTTCATTGTCCCTATTATAGTCACCAGACCTAGCCAAAGGACAAAATCTGTACCAGGTTGTTTCGCCAATGAGTTGTTTTGCCTGTGTATCGTTTCGCCCGCGAGTCAATTCGCCTATGGATTGTTCCCCCACAATTTGGTGGGTCATTTCATCTATATTTTTATTCAGGCCCTAAAGATTGAGGTAGGGTATGTATTGGAATATAAAGGGTTCAAGGTGTGTGTGGGGGGAGGGGATCAGTGTGCATTGCGTGATAGCCCTCTGGCCAAATTTATTCAGTATCTATTGATTAGGAGTTTTATATTGTAAAATTACTTGTTCGGTGCAGCTGGACAACCTATTGACTTCAACAAAGGACTTGGTTCATACAATTTTTTAGGCTCATTTAGCCTTTCTTGATTACCTTAGTCAAAGCAAATGACAAGCATTTAAACATTCACTTGTTTTCACACCTAACCAATTATACTGACGATCAAATCAACCTCATCTAGCTATCAATTATTTATTCATCCATCCCATCTGTACATTCACCTGTCAGCACTTTCATAGATCTACCCACACACCACTCTATCCAGCTGTCCATTCATCTATCTATCTATCCCTTCCATCTGTACATTCACCCATCCATTTGTCTGTCTGTCTATACCCACACACCACTTCATCCATCCATCTGTCCAGGGCCTGACAAAACCAAAAATTTTCCACTTGCCCACCGAACAAGTAAAATATTTTTGCACTTGCCCAGCTCAAAATCCTACTTGCCCAGGATTTTGGAACTCAATGTGGGGGTGGGATAAAGGTGACGATCTTGCTTATTTAGAAATTAATACCAGACTTGCCTACCCCTTGAGACAGAAAATAGTAAGATTCACCCTAAAAAACTTAAAATTCAAATTTTATTCGTAAGGGTTTTAAGGTATCTGATGCAAGGTCAAAATAAGACCATTTCCTCAAGTTTTTTTTTTTGCAATAAATCGGCCGATTCAGCTTTTCTTTTTTCACTTTTTTAACGGCATCCATCTTGTCGCTCATACCGAAAAATATTTGTTAAATGAACTGTGATTGGATCATTTCCCTATCATTAGCCAATGAAATTTAATTTAATTTCGCAACGAGAGTAAGCCAGGAACGACAAATATTGTCTTCTTCCGGTATTAACACGCGCTTACCCGAACGGAAATAATCGTGCCGATTGACCATTTTTTTACAAACACCGAAAATCGTACAGAATTCGGCCGTGGTCGTAAGGTTGTAATATGGACATGAAAATAGTAAGCCCTACGACCAAATCGTAAGGGTAGGCAAGTCTGTAATACACACAGACAACCTTATAGCATGATTCGTTACAGCATGAATTCGGATATAGCACGGTTTAGCTTTGGACTCCAAAGATTCCCCAACCAGCATTTATAAGTATAATCCAAGGTTTAAGTTTCAAGCACAACTTTCCATTAGGGTCTAGTTATTTCATGTTTGTGTTTCTTTCCCTTTGGTGTCTCTGATGGGAGCTGTGGGTTAATTGTGTATTGATTCCTGAACATTGCCATCACTTCTATTTATTTCCCTCCGTGCGGTAATACGGTAGAAATAATGTAGTTGTCACGATCAATAATGGCACTTTTTCAAGTTAATGTCATAACACCTTATCCAATTAGCAATTAAATACACAGTTATATTTTTTTGTTTGTTTGATTTGAGGTTTAACACCCCCGTAAACACTGCACAGGTCATTTTGGAGACATTGCTTCCAATTATGTGGGACTTTTACCCGACATTGAGATGAAATGACATCTCAAACCCTTTGCCTGGGCAGGCTTAAATCCTCTAAGTTGTTTACCAGTAATAGTGTGTGGTCGGTTTCAGCTCTGCGTGGAAGCAACATGCAGCCCATCTATTTCTTCAAGTCCCGGTGGGCGGGGGTGAGACTAGGGCTGGCTAATCGGAGCTGAAAAGATAATCAATTATCAGTCCTGTCATTGTGATCGATAATCGATTAGTAATCGCTAAGGTTTTTTTTATAATTTTACCTGTCTGGCTTTCTATCTGAGTGTGACTCTTACCATATGTTGCACTTTACCATATGTATATTTGAACAGACAGGTCTGAGCAAACAGTGGACCCACAGAATGGGACATCTCATCAGGGTCTGCACTGTTTGCCACTCATCCAGCTATTTTAGGCATAACTTTGGGTAGTAAATTTTACCTATCAAGTAATTGATTAAAAGCAAATCAGAAATGATAATCACAGACTTGCATACCCCTTGAGACAGAAAATAGTATGATCCCATAAACAAGAGGGCCATGATGGCCCTGGATCGCTCACCTGAGGCTGATCCATAGTGTAACAAGTGGGCCCCAGAGAGGGCCATTATTGGCCCAAGGGCTTTAATGTGCATAATGTTGAGGGAGGTCTTAAAGGTGAAGCTTCATACCAAACACCAACAAAGGCTATAATTTGAACAATCTTGGCAAAGGTCCACTAGATGAAGCTACACATCAAATATCAAAGACCTGGGCCTTGCAGTTTCAGAGAAGAAGATTTGTTTTAAAGATATTCCCTACATAAACCTATGCAAAACCAAATGGCCCCGGGGCTATATAAATCTATGTAAAACCAAAGGGTCCCGGGTTGGGGGCATTTGTGGCCCCAGGGCTATAATTTGAACAATATTGGTAGAGGTCCACTAGATAAAGCTCAATACTAAATATCAAAGGCCTTGGCCTTGCAGTTTCAGAGAAGATTTTTAAAGATTTCCCTACATAAGTCTATGTACAACCAAAGGGCCCCGGAGCGGGGACATTTTTGGTATCAGAGCTATAATTTGAATAATCTTGATAGAGGTCCACTAGATGCAGCTTCATACCAAATAACAAAGACCCAGGCCTTGTGGTTTCAGAGAAGAAGATTTTAAAAGATTTTCCCTATATTAGTCTATGTAAAACCATAGGGCCCCAGAGCTGGGGCATTTTTGGCCCCAGGGCTATAATTTGAATAATCTGGGTAGAGGTCCATAAGATGAAGCTTCATACCAAATATCAAAGTCCTGGACCTTGTGGTTTCAGAGAAGATTATACCTATATAAGCCTATGTAAAACCAAAAGGGCCCGGGGCGGGGCCACTTTTGGCCCAAGCACTGTAATTTGAATCATCTTGGTAGGGGTCCTTTAGAAGAAGCTTCATACCAAATATAAAATACCTAGGCCTTGCGGTTTCAGAGAAGAAGATTTTTAAAGATTTTCCCTATATAAGTCTATGTAAAACCAAAGGGAACCGGAGTGGGGGCATTTTTGGCCCGAGGGCTATAATTTGAACAATCTTGGTAGGGGTCCAACAGATGAAGCTTCATACCAAATATCAAAGTCCTGGGCCTTGCGGTTTCAGAGAAGAAGATTTTTATAGATTTTCCCTATATAAGCCTATGTAAAACCAAAGGGCCCGGGGGCGGGGGCATTTTTTGCCCAAGCACTATAATTTGAACACTCTTGGTAGGGGTCCACTAGATGAAGCTTCATTCCAAATATCAAAGTCCTGGGCCTTGCGGTTTCAGAGAAGAAGATTTTTAAAGATTTTCCCTATATAAGCCTATGTAAAACCAAAGGGCCCCGGGGCGGGGACATTTTTGGCCTCAGCACTATAATTTGAATAATCTTGTTAGGGGTCGTTTAGATGAAGCTTCATACCAAATATAAAAGACCTAGGCCTTGTGGTTTCAGAGAAGAAGATTTTTAAAGATTTTCCCTATATAAGTCTATGTAAAACCAAAGGGCCCCGGGGTGGGGGCATTTATGGCCCAAGGGCTATAATTTGAACAATCTTGGTAGAGGTCCATTAGATGAAGCTTCATTCTAAATATCAAACTCCTGGGCCTTGCGATTCAGAGAAGAAGATTTTTAAAGATTTTCCATATATAAGTCTATGTTAATCCAAAGGGCCCCGGGGCGGGGGTATTTTTGGCCCCAGCACTATAATTTCAACAATCTTGGTAGGGATCCACTAGATGAAGCTTCATACCAAATATCAAAGACCTGGGCCTTGTTGTTTCAGAGAAGAAGATTTTTAAAGATTTTCCCTATATAAGCCAATGTAAAACCAAAGGGCCCAGTGGCGGGGGCATTTTTTGTCCCAGCACTATAATTTGAACAATCTTGGTAGGGGTCCACGCGATGAAGCTTCATACCAAATATCAAAGTCCTGGGCCTTGTGGTTTCAGAGAAGAAGATTTTTAAAGATTTTCCCTATATAAGCCTATGTAAAACCAAAGGGCCCCTTGGCGGGGGCATTTTTGGCCCCAGCACTATAATTTGAACAATCTTGGTAGGGGTCCACTAGATGAAGCTTCATACCAAATATCAAAGATCTGGGCCTTGTGGTTTCAGAGAAGAAGATTTTTTAAGTTTTTTGTGAAAAAAATCTATTTTTGGCTCCTGTGACCTAGATGTGCAACGGACCGGAACCATTTGAACAACTTTGAAAGGGGACCACCTAAGGATCATTCCTGTGAAGTTTGGTCAAAATCCGATCAGTGGTTTAGGAGGAGATGTCGTTTAAAGAAATTGTTTACGCACGGACGCACGACGGACAAAAAGTGATCCCAAAAGCTCACCTCGTCACTACATGACGGTGAGCTAAAAAATCGTAAGATTCAAATTTTAAGCGTAAGGGTTTTAAGTATCCGCTGCGAGGTCAAAATAAGCCGACTGTCTCGCATTTTTTATAAATTTTGTTTGACTGCATTGAATAGGCTGATTCAGTTTTTCTTTTTAATCTCCATGATTTTTTCCGTTGTAAAGGCAATCATCTTGACGCTCATACCGAAACAAATTTGTTAAATGAACTGTGATTGGATTACTTCCCTATCATTAGCTAATGAAATTTTATTTCAACTTCGCAACGAAAATAAGCCAGGAACGACAACTATTGTTTTGTTCCGTTAACGTGCGCTGACCGGAATCGAAATAATCGCGTTGATTGACCGATTTTTTTAAAAACACCGAAATCGTACAGAATTAGGCGGGGTCGTAATTTGGACAATAGTAACATAGTAATCAGTAAAATAGTAATCAATCGATTTCGGACTTGTCCTGGGCGGCTGTACAATGGAATTGTCAGCACCTGCTATCTCATCCGTCATATTTACACATCTGTCTGTCCGTCTACCCATGCACCAATGTCTGTTTACCCATACATCCATCCAATTGTGACTAAACGACCTACAGGCTAAAAAAGTCTTTACAAAGCCAAATCGACCTGCCCCTAATTCAGGACGGAAGGATTCGGGGCGAAAGGACCCCAATCGCCTGGAGAAATTTGCAGTGTGGATCACAGTAGTGGAGCGTGATAGCTCAGTGGTTAGTGCACTTGCCTCTGATGCTAGAGGTCCCGGGTTCGATCCCCGGCAGCGGCAATAAAATTTCGGTGTCCGAACACGCTCGATTGACATCATTTGCAGGGATGAATGTCATAAAGTGTACCGTCCTTCGGATCGGGACGTTAACTGGAGGCCCCCTGTGCAGGCAGAACAATCCCCTGTGCATCCCTACCGTAATGACATGATTACTGTGTAGGCTTTCATCCTGCAAAACCTGGAGTGTATGTAATATACACCTGCGGTAATGGTCAAATGTGACCGACGCAGTATCAGTAGATAGATAGATAGCAGGGGTGTAAAATTCCACTTGCCCGCTCGCATTTGCGAGTAAGTTTTAAGGCAGGGCGGGTAAGGTTTTCAAAACTGACCTTACTTTTTCTTCATTTTTAGCACCTAAATGAAAAGTATAGACGATAAGGGCGAGTAAGTTTGAGGGAAATTTTACACCTCTGGAGGGTAGCAGAGGCAGTCGCGACCCAAATGAAAAACATGTTGATTCAAATGATGCAAGCTTTGTATAAGAAGAGATAGTAAGTCCTTGACAAAAGACGTGTGTTATAATATATGTTGATGCTGTTGTATTAAACCAGTTTTGTCGGCAACTAGTTATTGCCGATGACAAGCCTCTACTTATGTCTGCTAAATTGGGACTCGTATTTCAGCATTAATCAGAACACGCATAGTGATGAAATCAAATTGATACTGTGTGTACCTGCTTAATATACATGTTTAATTTGTTATCTAAACCATCGCAACAAATTTGAGTTAGTAATTTCGATTTTTAGATCGGTGTTTTGGTTCTTTGTGTTTACAATTTACAAATGGCGGCAAAATATATGAAGCCACTTGCGACCTATTAAAAAAAAGGTATCACTACATACCGAAATACCGGTGCGTAAATTTACCGGAACGGACCTAAATACCGGAAGGGACCCATCCCCCCCCCTTTATGCATTTATATTAATACTTTTTAAATTTTCACCACCCGCATATTATGAATACCATTTTTGCGAGTCCTTTGATTTTCCTTGTGCAATATTATGAAACTTAAACATTGTTAGATTGCAGTATGACCATAGTGATACAGAATTGCTTTAGATTATTTTAGACGAGATTAATCAAACTTATATATAAAAGTAAACCCTACTTTTATCTACAAAAATATGGTTTTCCAGGGTGTTCATTGATAACGTTATAATTTTTCGTTTATTTCTCCTGTTGGTACGTTTGTCAGCTCTTAGAATGGAAGTGGAGGTAATGATCAGGAATCGATACAATCAACCCACAGCTCCCATCAGAGACACCAAAGGGAAAGACACACAAACATGAAACAACAGACCCTAATGGAAACACCAACAACAGAAAGCCAAAAGGACAGTTACTTTCCCACAAAATGACCAATAGGCTATCCAATATATATGTTTTTTTTTTCTGAATTTATATACTAAGTCACCATAAAATTCGGATTCCAATAGACCTTGTTGCAGAAGATATTTAAGTCCAATATTGAATTTTGAAATTAAATCAGAATGGCGTTTATAAAATTTTGAAAAGGCTTTGCGAAGTTTATGGTACCGATAACCCTGATTAAGAAGTTTAGCCGTTAATAATTTATTACGAGTGTTTAAGTCAGTTACATGACTACACACTCTGGCAAATCGAATTTATTCCGAAATATAAACTCCATAGGATGGCGCACGAGGAACATCGCCATCCAAAAAAGGAAAACTTACAATCTCAAAGTTAAAATCATCGCGTTTATCATAAATTTTGCACGAAACAAACCCATCTACAATAGATAGATGTAAATCTATAGACGGTAACAGAAGAATTGGCTTTATTTAACTGAAGTTCTTGGGGTAAATCTGACTGATCAAACTATCGAAATAGGTATTATCAATATTTAATAAATCATCCAAATATCTAGAAGTGGAGCTAAAAGCTTCAATGATTTCAGCAGAAAGGGACATCATGAAGTATGTGGGATATACATTATTTTCACCCCCTTTGTGGGATATACATTATTTTCTTATTTCTGTTGTTAATCATAGATTGTGGATGCGCACTAGATTCTTCTCATTTGGGCTTGCCTAACGAACACCCACAATCTGTGTATCTGCGTTTAAAGAAGGTATAAGAAAAACATCCAAAAATCACATCTGAAATGTCTATAGCATTATTACGGCTTTTTTTCTTTTCTTTCTTTTTTAATCTCAACTTCATTCATTTATTTTTTTTATTTATTTATAAGATTTTTCCTGTCTTTTAAATGTTAAGCTGACGTGCTTTATTTCGACCAAGCTGACGTGCGTTCGACCATTTACACCTCCTTCGCACCTAATTAAAAGACCGACACATCGTCTTATCAACATCTAAGAAAATTAAAATATATCCACACCTGCTCAGTCACACTTTCATGTTTATTGGTTTGTTTTACAAAGATTATCACTGTAATATACTTTAATCGCATTGAACTGGCGGAATTTAAATCGACTGACAAATTATTGTGTGTCTTTTTATTTTTATTATTATTAATTATTATTATCATGAGATTAATATCAAATTATCAAACTCCAAGGACAGGAAATTTTGATTTAAAATAATAGTAGTTTGAAATAAAATGATTTGAAATCTAATAAAAAATAGAAGAACTGAAAAGTGGCCAAAAACCAGTTTCACTTAAGCAGTAGTTTGAGATATCAGTGTTTGAGATAACGAGAATCAACTGTAACATGACTCAAACAGCGAAAGAGCATCAAGTTAGCAATTACGTATCATGAAGACCCAAGAAACCCCACTTATATAGAAAAAACTGGGGTCCAAGGTGGTATACATTATTTTCCTTACTTTTGCTAAAAATATAGATTGTGGGTATTCGTTAGAACCACATCACTGGGGCGGTTCTGACGAACATCCACAACTTATGTTTGCAGTTTAAATAAGAAAAAATATCACAGATTTTTATCAGAAAACTCAAACATTTTTTAGATATGAAATAATGTACTGTGTCACACGGATGTGTTATCGTCATGTTAATTAATAAATTGATTCGTAAATTGGTGATATATTTATATAAAACGTACACGCATGCATTAGAGTGCCATACTATCTGGTTCTAGAAATAACTATTTTGATGAATATCTGTAATGTTTTTCAACCTATTGCTGCTCCAAACCCCACTAGGGAAGTGATTGTGGTGGGTCAGACGCACTTGGTGAGATTATTGTGAACTGATCCATATTCCACATTTTACAAATTGATTTGTGAACAAGGACATGCACAATGTGGTTATGAAATGAAAATAGTGTGAAGTTTATATAAATGTCCTAAAATATGGTGGAAACAGGTGTGAAAATTGTCCGTGCCGGCAATCAAGTCCGTTCCGGTAAATTTACGCACCCCCGAAAGACACCATCAGGTAGTGCAGTCAGGTAGTACTCAGCACTGTCAAGCTTCGGAGATGACAAGCGCCGACAATTGGTGCAGACATTGAACTGTGAGCAATTTGATAATGAGCATCTGATCCCGAGGTTATAAATCTTTTTCATGCTCAACTCACTTGACCATGAAATTTATCCTGCTCACAAAATTATGTGCAGGATAAATGACATTCTGTGCTGATATGAGCAGAAAAATTGCCTGATTTGTTTGTATTTACATTACAAATTTCATGATCAATTGCGTTGATCATGAAAAAGTTTTATAACCTCGGGGCCTGGATTTAGTTCATCCATTGAACACTTGGTGGCAGAATTATCAGCCCCAATTATTAAAATTACTGAAAAGGAATTACATGCAGCGCTCTCAGAGTAGAAGTAAAACAAAGATCAGGAATCGATACAATTAACTTACTCCACCCATCAAAGACACCAAAGGGAAAGAAATACAAACATTAAGCGACCAGACCGTAATGGAAACCTAAACAAAGGAAGGCCATAAGGACAGTTACTTTCCCACAAAATGGCCATATGGCCATCCAAAACTAAAAGACACATGTGATACACACAGTAAGTAACAAACAACAACATAAATAAATCGCCACAGAAGAGCCGCCTTGGAACGGTCAGTGGAAAGATTTCCACTGGAGGGCTTAAATCGATTTTACGTGGCCACAATCCTCGCCCTTACTTCCGTCGCGATTTAAACAAATAATTTGTTCAGTCCGCATGAAGGCCTCCTAACTCATCAGTGCAACATCTCCGTGAACACAAAAAATCAAAGAACCACAAAGGTGAGACAGAAAAATATATAACCGCAATGACTTCAGCACCCAATTTCGTAAAATCATTCTTCGATATAAAAAGATTGGGTACAACATGGATATTATACGACAGACTGCATGCATGGTAGTTAACCCAATCACGGTTGGCAACTTTGCTTCCCTCTTTAATTGCACGCCGGTGGGTCAGGCCTCAGATTCTATGACGGCTCCAACGTAAAGGCTTATTGAAAATTAAAGAGATAATGTTGGTTGGTGCCTGATGCTCTGTCTCTGGTCGGGCTCATCGGAGTCTAACGGTTGGTTTTCTTTTGCTCCAGCATTTCAGTGGTTTCTTGCTGTCGAGTCCTCACCGTTGTCTCACCTCTGTGGTTCTTTGATTTCTGTGTTCACGGAGATGTTGCACTGATGAGTTAGGAGGCCTTCATGCGGACTGAACAAATTATTTGTCTAAATCGCGACGGAAGTAAGGGCGAGGATTGTGGCCACGTAAAATCGATTTAAGCCCCCCCCCCCCCCAGTGGAAATCTTCCACTGACCGTTCCAAGGCGGCTCTTCTGTGGCGATTTATTTATGTTGTTGTTTGTTACTTACTGTGTGTATCACTTGTGTCTTTTAATTTTGGATGGCCATATGTCCATTTTGTGGGAAAGTAACTGTCCATATGGCCTTCCTTTGTTTAGGTTTCCATTATGGTCTGGTCGCTTAATGTTTGTATTTCTTTCCCTTTGGTGTCTTTTATGGATGGAGTAAGTTAATTGTATCAATTCCTGATCTTTGTTTTACTTCTACTTTCAAAAACACGTACAGCCGAAATCTAATCCTGTGTTTGCTCGTTACAAGTTCAACAACGAAGTACAAGGTGAAAACTCAGTTGAACAGTTTATAACACGTCTTTTAAAAGTGTTGTCGAAGGGCTGTTCCTTCGAAGAAATATATATTGAGGACATGATTAGAGACAGGCTCGTATTCGGGATAAAATCTAAAAAAATGAGAGAAAAGCTATTAACAGTTGGAGAGGACTTAACTCTAGCTAGAGCTGTCAAGATATGTCAATCTTACGAATATGCGCAAGAATAGCCCAGGACAATGTTACCGCAAGGGTCGTTTTCGGGAGCACAACCGCTGCTGTTAGTTACATGGAGAGGGGAGAGTCAAACCTGGGGACTAAACCAAAGGGACCGAAACCAAGGAAGGGGGCCACGGGCACAAATGCCAAACCTGGGAAACAGAAGCCAGCTGCTAACTTTCCAGACTGTGGAAATTGTGGTAAAAGCATGTCAAGGACCGGTGTCCAGCAAAATGGAAACAGTGTTATCACTGTAAAAAGTGGAACCATTTTGAGCACAGTGTGCAAAGCCAAGAGTGTTAACAATGTAGACATAACGGATGCTGTTCATTTTGAGGATATATACATTGACAGTGTTGATTCTAGGATAAGCAATGACCAAGTTTTTGCAGAAATGGAAGTTGGTCCATCAGAGCAAAAGGTTAACATTAAGGTTGACATTTTACCTTATTATGTTTTTCAACATTTATGTGTCTCAACTGCACTCTGTCCATCAAATATGAAAGTATCTGCTTTTAACGGCAACCCCCTTCAAACCGAAGGCACTATTACGCTAACCTGCACCCACCACGACGCTAATAAAACGCGTGAGGTCGAGTTTTATGAAGTACACACGCAGTCTACTCCGCTTTTCGGATTGCAATCGTGCGTGGAGATTTTGATCTTGTCAATATCACTTACTCTGTTGAAAACAAGCCGGCACAGAGCTATATGACAAAGCCTCTGTATTGACAAATTTCCCACATGTTTTCAAGGGCATAGGCTCAGGAGATGTTTCTATCCACATTGCCTCAGACGCGGTTCCGGTTGTACATCCGCCGCGTAAAATACCGGTTGCTCTTAGGGATCGCGTTAAGGATGGGTTAGACCGCATGGAAAAAATGGGCGTGATCAAGAAAGTTGATGAGCCCACTGATTGGGTCATTCCATGGTACTATCGGAGAAAACGTCCGGGATATTAAGGGTTTGCCTAGACCCCTATGACCTAAACAAGGTCATTCAACGCCCACGCTACCCCTTAAAAACGCTTGATGACATTCTGCCACAGCTAAATTGTGCCAGAGACTTTAGTAAGGTAGATGCGACGTCAGGATATTGGGCGATTAACCTGACAGAAGGGTCGTCTTTGCTGACTGTGTTCAATACAGTATTCGGAAGGTATCGCTATTTACGCTTGGCCATGGGCCTGAAAAATTCTATGGATATGTTCCAGAAAAAAGTTGATGAATGCTTTGAAGGGTTGTCGGGCGTCGTCGCCATTGCAGATGACATCATTGTTTCTGGTAAAAGTAGAGAGGAACACGATAGGAATTTAAGGGCAGTATTAAAAAGGGCACTAGAAAAGGTAATAAGACTGAACGAAAACAAACTTGAAGTAGGTGTCATCGAAATCAGCTACTTTGGACTCGTGTTGTCGGAACGTGGCTTGCAACCTGATCCTGCCAAAATAGCTGCAATCCTGGATATGCCGCCTCCGAAAAATATGACAGAGCTTGAAACCCTCCTTGGCATGATCAATTATCTATCACGTTTTGCCCCGAATCTCGGTGAGATCACAATAGAAGTGGAGGTAATGATCAGGAATCGATACAATCAACCCACAGCTCCCATCAAAGACACAAAGGGAAAGACACACAAACATGAAACAACAGACCCCAATGGAAACAGCAACAGCGGAAAGCTAAAAGGACAGTTTCTTTCCCACAAAATGGCCAATAGGCTATCCAAAATAAAATAACACAAGCGAGACAACCACCCAAAGACAAACCATAACAAAATTAAACCGCGGCAGAAGAACCGCTTTGGATCGGTCAGCGGAAACAAATTCAACTGGGGGGCTTAAATCCATTTTACGCGGCCACAATCCTCGCCCTTACTTCCGTCCTTACAAGCCCACTGCGTGAACGGTTAGGCAAAACTGTGAAATTTTACTGGGGAAGGTTACAGACTGATGCATCCAACAATGTTACAAAATTATAACGCAAGCTCCGGTTTTATGTTTCTACGACCCGGCTAAATCGTTGATTTTGCAAACTGAAAGCAGTAGGTCAGGGCTTGGCGCTACACAGTTGCAAGATGCTAAACCCCTCGCGTACGCATCCAAGTCACTCACACCTTGTGAAAAGAACTATGCACAGATTGAGCTCGGATGCTTAGGCATATTATTTGGACTAAAGCGCTACCACCACTGGGTGTACGGCAGAAAGGTTATTATGGAAACGGATCACCTGAGTTTGATTCCAATTTTCAAGAAACCCCTTTATGTAGCCCCAGCTCGTTTGCAGCGTATGTTATTACAAATGCAACGTTATGACATAGAGGTACGTTTCCGTGCAGGGAAAGATATAAATATCCCAAATACTTTGTTTAGAAAATCTCTCCGTGACAATTACCCAAGCTTGTCCGAAGGTCTAGACGTGCAAGTCAATATGGTCATTTCAAGTCTTCCGGTCAGCGATCGAAAATTGCAAGAAATTAAGGTGCAAACTGGACAAGACGAGCAGTTGTCTCTTCTGCAAAAAGTTATACAGCACGGTTGGCCAGTCTATAGAAACCAATGTCAGCCAGAAATCCTTGAATTCTGGAATTTTAGGGATGAACTAGCGTGCTTTGATGGCATAATTATGAAAGGTAAAAAATTGTAATACCGAAAGTATAACGGTCGAGCATACTTGATATCGTTCACGTAGGCCATATAGGTGTAGAGAAAACCTTGAAAAGAGCGTGAGACATTATCGTTTGGCCAAGAATTTCAGTGACATGACGCAGCTCGTGTTAAATTGTCCCACGTGTCTGGAGCACCGCTGCTCAAATGTTAAGGAACCTCTAATATTACCCAAGATTCCGGAATATCCTTGGCAGATCGTAGCAACAGATATCTTTACGTGGAATCAAAAAGATTTCATTGTAGTGGCAGACTATTACAGTCATTATTTCGAGGTTAAGGAATTGCCCAGTATGAAGACCTCGATGGTCATCAAACGTATGAAAGGTATTTTATCGCGACTAGGCATCCCGCAGAGAGTGATATCGGATAATCAAACATTTTACACTTCAGCCGAATTCGCACAGTTCGCCAGAGAATGGGACTTTGAAGCAGTAACGCCAAGTCCTTATCACAATCAAGGCAATGGTTTCGCCGGGGCATACGTGAAAATATGTAAAATAATTTTCACAAAGGCAAAAAAAAGCGAAGAGAGACCCTCTGGTAAGTCTCTTAGAATACAGAAACACGCCGCTAAACATTGGATTTTCACCTGCTACTCTCCTTATGGGTAGACAGCTGAGGTCAATTCTACCGACCTGAAAAGACAATTTGATGCCGCACACTGTAGCCCCAGAAATTGTACGTTCGAAATTACAGGCAAAAAGAAAAAAGTATTACGACAGAAACGCTAAACCGCTTCCACTGCTGGAGGTAGGTGACTCAGCGCGGATACAGCAAGACAAAACCTGGAAACAGGCGGTAGTTACGGATAAACTCAATGATAGGTCCTATTCGGTGCGCACTGCGGACGGTGCCAGTTACCGTCGCAACAGACGTCATTTAAATAAGACTAAAGAGTCCATACAATCCCGGAGGAGCAAATTCTTTCCAATACCCCTCCCGATCCTCCTTTCCAGAGCCACACAAAACTCTCATCCCTGCAAAAACTGGATCAGAGACAACTGACAAACCTGTTTACATTACACGTTATAGTATAGTTTTATATCAAATCAGTAGTTAGAAAACAGCTCTATTTTGATGTTGTCTTTCTAAGAAGATACAAATAACAAAGCAGCGTCCAATTTCGTGGGACTTTTAACCCGACATTGAGATGAAATGAGGTCTGAATCTGAATCGTTACTGGTGACAGGTCAAATGACATTCATTCGCCTGCTGCCCAATAAAACCAAAAGGATTTATATGCATGAACTGTCCGACTCGCACCACTTTGCCTGGGCAGGCTTAGACCTTCTAAGCGGTTTACCAGTACTCATGTGCGGTCGTTTCAGTTCTGCATGGAAGCATCATGCAGCCCAATCCATTTCTCCAAGCCCGATGGGCGGGGTCCAACTCATGCGTTTAGCACACAGGGCCAGACTGTTTTTTGTAGGACATTCATATTCGCAGGCAGGATGATCCAGTCTTGAGCACCCATGATCCATAAAATAGATCCCCACCAAACATCGAACCTTCTCTAAAATGCATATCGATATTTCTTTTCACTTTATATATTTAATATTCTTTTAATGAGATACTATGCTACTTATATTAGTAAAAATGGAAGTTGAAAAGTTGTTATTAGATAAAAATAATTTAGTTATATTTCATGGGGAAGCCTGAGTGGGTGGGGTTTCCATATCAGTCTAGACCTGAAGGAATTAGCTGGTGATCCATGTTTAACTAAAGGTTGAGGCATATAACTGGTAAGGTTTGGAAATCTTGCTGCCAAACTATCTTAATTAAGGGGGAATTTTCTGTAAAAGCTCTTTGATTTTGTGCTCAATTAAGGGAGGGTGAGGGTTCTGTAAAAGCTCTGTTATCTTGTGCATAATTAAGGGGGCATCTTCTGTAAATTTCTGTGATTTTGTCTTTGTCATTTTATCTATTCGGACGCCTGATTACACTCTTCTGGAGTCCATGTCTGTTGATCTGAACATTGATATTTGCCACATGTATCTAGGCCAGTGTTAAAGATTTTCGTCGAAGATTTCTCGGGAACTATAAAAGCTAGAAGTCTCAAATGCAATGAGAATGACTTGTATTGTGTAATTTTAAGAGACAATGGGTTTTCTGGGCTTATTTGTCCATCGGTTCTTTTATAATTCTTTCTCTCCATTTAGGCCCATGTTAAATTTTTCATCAAAGACTTCTCAGGAACTATGGAAGCTAGAATCCTCAAAGCTAGAACCCTCAAACCTGATATACTGTGCAATCATGTGTAAGGACAATGGGCATTATAGACTTATTTGTTCATCTTTTCTTTCATTCTTCCTTTTCTCCTTGTGTAGGGCAGTGTTAATTTTTTTTGGTAAAGATTTATTAGGAACTGTTAAAGATAGAAGCCTCAAACTTGGTATACTGTGCAATGATGCTGACTTGAGTAGTGTAAGAGACAGTTGGCCTTCTCACCTTATTTCTTCATCTGTTCTTTCATTCTTCTTTCTCTCAATGTAGGCTAATGTTAAATTTATCATTATCAAAGATTTCTCAGGAACTATAAAAGCTAGAAGCCTCATACTTGGTATGCAATACAATGATCATGACATGCAATATCATGTAATAATGATGTGCAGAGACAATGTGCTTCCTTGGCTTATTTGTTCATCGGTTCTTTCATTCTTCTTTCTCTCCATATTGGCCAATGTTAAATCTTTTGTCAATAATTTCTCAGGAACTACAAAAGCTAGAAGCTTCAAACTTGGTATGCAATGCAATTATGATGACTTATATTGTGTAAGAGATAATGGGCTTTCTCAGCTTATTTGTTCTTTCATTTTTTCTTTCTCTCCATATAGGCCAATGTTAAATTTTTCACCAAAGATTTCTCAGGAACTACAAAAGCTAGGAGCCTAAGACTTGTTGTGCAATGCAATAATGATGGCTTATAAAATGTAAGTTTGAGACAATGGATTTTCTTGGCTTTGTTCACTTGTCCTTTCATTCTTTATTTTTCTCTCTATACATGTACATGTAAACCAAAGTTAAGATTTTCGTCAAAGATTTATCAGGAACTATAAAAGCTAGAAGCCCCAGACTCTGTATGTAATGCAATAATGATAACATATTGTGTACATGTATAGACAATGGGCTTTCTCAGCTTATTTGTTCATTTGTTCTTTCATAATTCTTTCTCTCCATAAAGGCCAATGTTATTTTTTCAAACATTTCTCTGGAACTACAGAACCTAGAATTTTCTGCCTCAAGCTTAGTTTGCAATGCAAACATGATTTATACCGTTAAAGAGTCAGTGGGCTTTCTTGGCTAATTTATACAATTGTACTTCTTTGATCCTTCTTTCTCTCCATATAGGCCAATGTTTAATATTTTGTCAAAGATTTCTCAGGAAATACAAAAGCTGGAAGCCTCAAACTTGATATGCAATGCAATAATGGTGACTTACCGGTATATCATGGTAGAGGTGATGGGCTTTCTACATGTTTTTGTTTATATGTTCTAGACGCCATCAACTTAGTATGCAGTGTAGTAATGATTGGAAGAGACACTGGGCTTTCTGACTGGTGATCAAGAGGTTGTGTATTTCTGCAAAAATGCATTTAAGTGGGAGTATAGTCAGATCTTCTGACAGTTCTATTTTTTTCTTCGTTTTACAACCCTTTCAAGATTATTTCACTTATCAGTTTCAGATTACACAGAGAAAACCCGTATGACCTTCCCTAGCAGAACATGGCCTCACGCTTGTGACTCGAGCAATATTTGAACCACAGCAGTGTGAGACTTTAAGAAAGCCTGTGCTCTTACTGTGTCTATTTTTCTTTTTTCTTTTTTTATTTGGGGGGTGGGGCGGGGGTGGGGTGACACAAGTCTAGTCAAGCTTGGTACAGTTTTTTTTTCTTCTTCGTTTTACGCCCTTTCAAGATTATTTCTCTTAATGAGAGTCCGTGCTCTTACTGAGTCTATTTTTGTTGGGGAGGGGAGGGGGGGGGGGGGTGACACAAGTCTGGTCAATCCTCGGGGAGTTTCTTGTTATTCTTCGTTTTAAGGCTCTTATACAAGAAAAGCTTAATGATTTAATTGAATGGGCTTTTCACAGAGAAGATTCTCTCTATCTTGCATGTAATGTCAGAAATGCATTTTTCACTTCTAAAGAGCATAAGAATTATACACTTTGGTCATGTCAGAAAGTGTGTGATGCCCTCACCTTTCTACTTGACAATATTTATATTAGATTCGGTACTAAGTTATTTAGACAAATTGTGGGCATTCCGATGGGTACGAATTGCGCACCTCTTGTGGCTGATCTGTTCTTGTATTGTTATGAAAGAGACTTTATGTTGTAGCTTTCCATTGATAACCAATCTGAAATTATTGGAGTTTTTAGTTCCACTTCTAGATGTTTAGATGATTTATTAAATATTGATAATACCTCTTTCGATTGTTTGATCAGTCAGATTTAACCCCAAGAACTTCAGTTAAATAAAGCAAATTCTTCTGATACCGAGGCCCCGTTTTTGGATTTACATCTATCTATTGTAGATGGGTTTGTTTCGTGCAAAATTTATGTTAAACGCGATTACTTTGATTTTGAGATTGTAAATTTTCCTTTTTTGGATGGTGATGTTCCTCGTGCGCCATCCTATGGCGTTTATATTTAGTAATTAATTCGATTTGCTAGAGTGTGTAGTCATGTAACTGACTTCAACACTCGTAATAACTTATTAACGGCTAAACTTCTTAATCAGGGTTATCGGTACCATAAACTACGCAAAGCCTTTTCAAAATTTTATAGACGCCATTCTGATTTAATTTCAAAATTCAATATTGGACTTAAATCTCTTCTGCAACAAGGTCTATCGGAACCCGAATTTTATGGTGACTTAGTATATAAATTCAGAAAAATATATAACCGCAATGACTTCAGCACCCAATTTCGTAAAATCATTCTTCGATATAAAAAGATTGGGTACAACATGGATATTATACGACAGACTGCATGCATGGTAGTTAACCCAATCACGGTGGGCAACTTTGCTTCCCTCTTTAATTGCACGCCGGTGGGTCAGGCCTCAGATTCTATGACGGCTCCAACGTAAAGGCTTATTGAAAATTAAAGAGATAATGTTGGTTGGTGCCTGATGCTCTGTCTCTGGTCGGGCTCATCGGAGTCTAACGGTTGGTTTTCTTTTGCTCCAGCATTTCAGTGGTTTCTTGCTGTCGAGTCCTCACCGTTGTCTCACCTCTGTGGTTCTTTGATTTCTGTGTTCACGGAGATGTTGCACTGATGAGTTAGGAGGCCTTCATGCGGACTGAACAAATTATTTGTCTAAATCGCGACGGAAGTAAGGGCGAGGATTGTGGCCACGTAAAATCGATTTAAGCCCCCCCAGTGGAAATCTTCCACTGACCGTTCCAAGGCGGCTCTTCTGTGGCGATTTATTTATGTTGTTGTTTGTTACTTACTGTGTGTATCACTTGTGTCTTTTAATTTTGGATGGCCATATGGCCATTTTGTGGGAAAGTAACTGTCCATATGGCCTTCCTTTGTTTAGGTTTCCATTATGGTCTGGTCGCTTAATGTTTGTATTTCTTTCCCTTTGGTGTCTTTTATGGATGGAGTAAGTTAATTGTATCAATTCCTGATCTTTGTTTTACTTCTACTTTCAAAAACACGTACAGCCGAAATCTAATCCCGTGTTTGCTCGTTACAAGTTCAACAACGAAGTACAAGGTGAAAACTCAGTTGAACAGTTTATAACACGTCTTTTAAAAGTGTTGTCGAAGGGCTGTTCCTTCGAAGAAATATATATTGAGGACATGATTAGAGACAGGCTCGTATTCGGGATAAAATCTAAAAAAATGAGAGAAAAGCTATTAACAGTTGGAGAGGACTTAACTCTAGCTAGAGCTGTCAAGATATGTCAATCTTACGAATATGCGCAAGAATAGCCCAGGACAATGTTACCGCAAGGGTCGTTTTCGGGAGCACAACCGCTGCTGTTAGTTACATGGGAAGGGGAGAGTCAAACCTGGGGACTAAACCAAAGGGACCGAAACCAAGGAAGGGGGCCACGGGCACAAATGCCAAACCTGGGAAACAGAAGCCAGCTGCTAACTTTCCAGACTGAGGAAATTGTGGTAAAAGCATGTCAAGGACCGGTGTCCAGCAAAATGGAAACAGTGTTATCACTGTAAAAAGTGGAACCATTTTGAGCACAGTGTGCAAAGCCAAGAGTGTTAACAATGTAGACATAACGGATGCTGTTCATTTTGAGGATATATACATTGACAGTGTTGATTCTAGGATAAGCAATGACCAAGTTTTTGCAGAAATGGAAGTTGGTCCATCAGAGCAAAAGGTTAACATTAAGGTTGACATTTTACCTTATTATGTTTTTCAACATTTATGTGTCTCAACTGCACTCTGTCCATCAAATATGAAAGTATCTGCTTTTAACGGCAACCCCCTTCAAACCGAAGGCACTATTACGCTAACCTGCACCCACCACGACGCTAATAAAACGCGTGAGGTCGAGTTTTATGAAGTACACACGCAGTCTACTCCGCTTTTCGGATTGCAATCGTGCGTGGAGATTTTGATCTTGTTAATATCACTTACTCTGTTGAAAACAAGCCGGCACAGAGCAATATGACAAAGCCTCTGTATTGACAAATTTCCCACATGTTTTCAAGGGCATAGGCTCAGGAGATGTTTCTATCCACATTGCCTCAGACGCGGTTCCGGTTGTACATCCGCCGCGTAAAATACCGGTTGCTCTTAGGGATCGCGTTAAGGATGGGTTAGACCGCATGGAAAAAATGGGCGTGATCAAGAAAGTTGATGAGCCCACTGATTGGGTCATTCCATGGTACTATCGGAGAAAACGTCCGGGATATTAAGGGTTTGCCTAGACCCCTATGACCTAAACAAGGTCATTCAACGCCCACGCTACCCCTTAAAAACGCTTGATGACATTCTGCCACAGCTAAATTGTGCCAGAGACTTTAGTAAGGTAGATGCGACGTCAGGATATTGGGCGATTAACCTGACAGAAGGGTCGTCTTTGCTGACTGTGTTCAATACAGTATTCGGAAGGTATCGCTATTTACGCTTGGCCATGGGCCTGAAAAATTCTATGGATATGTTCCAGAAAAAAGTTGATGAATGCTTTGAAGGGTTGTCGGGCGTCGTCGCCATTGCAGATGACATCATTGTTTCTGGTAAAAGTAGAGAGGAACACGATAGGAATTTAAGGGCAGTATTAAAAAGGGCACTAGAAAAGGTAATAAGACTGAACGAAAACAAACTTGAAGTAGGTGTCATCGAAATCAGCTACTTTGGACTCGTGTTGTCGGAACGTGGCTTGCAACCTGATCCTGCCAAAATAGCTGCAATCCTGGATATGCCGCCTCCGAAAAATATGACAGAGCTTGAAACCCTCCTTGGCATGATCAATTATCTATCACGTTTTGCCCTTAATCTCGGTGAGATCACAATAGAAGTGGAGGCAATGATCAGGAATCGATACAATCAACCCACAGCTCCCATCAAAGACACAAAGGGAAAGACACACAAACATGAAACAACAGACCCCAATGGAAACAGCAACAGAGGAAAGCTAAAAGGACAGTTTCTTTCCCACAAAATGGCCAATAGGCTATCCAAAATAAAATAACACAAGCGAGACAACCACCCAAAGACAAACCATAACAAAATTAAACCGCGGCAGAAGAACCGCTTTGGATCGGTCAGCGGAAACAAATTCAACTGGGGGGCTTAAATCCATTTTACGTGGCCACAATCCTCGCCCTTACTTCCGTCCTTACAAGCCCACTGCGTGAACGGTTAGGCAAAACTGTGAAATTTTACTGGGGAAGGTTACAGACTGATGCATCCAACAATGTTACAAAATTATAACGCAAGCTCCGGTTTTATGTTTCTACGACCCGGCTAAATCGTTGATTTTGCAAACTGAAAGCAGTAGGTCAGGGCTTGGCGCTACACAGTTGCAAGATGCTAAACCCCTCGCGTACGCATCCAAGTCACTCACACCTTGTGAAAAGAACTATGCACAGATTGAGCTCGGATGCTTAGGCATATTATTTGGACTAAAGCGCTACCACCACTGGGTGTACGGCAGAAAGGTTATTATGGAAACGGATCACCTGAGTTTGATTCCAATTTTCAAGAAACCCCTTTATGTAGCCCCAGCTCGTTTGCAGCGTATGTTATTACAAATGCAACGTTATGACATAGAGGTACGTTTCCGTGCAGGGAAAGATATAAATATCCCAAATACTTTGTTTAGAAAATCTCTCCGTGACAATTACCCAAGCTTGTCCGAAGGTCTAGACGTGCAAGTCAATATGGTCATTTCAAGTCTTCCGGTCAGCGATCGAAAATTGCAAGAAATTAAGGTGCAAACTGGACAAGACGAGCAGTTGTCTCTTCTGCAAAAAGTTATACAGCACGGTTGGCCAGTCTATAGAAACCAATGTCAGCCAGAAATCCTTGAATTCTGGAATTTTAGGGATGAACTAGCGTGCTTTGATGGCATAATTATGAAAGGTAAAAAATTGTAATACCGAAAGTATAACGGTCGAGCATACTTGATATCGTTCACGTAGGCCATATAGGTGTAGAGAAAACCTTGAAAAGAGCGTGAGACATTATCGTTTGGCCAAGAATTTCAGTGACATGACGCAGCTCGTGTTAAATTGTCCCACGTGTCTGGAGCACCGCTGCTCAAATGTTAAGGAACCTCTAATATTACCCAAGATTCCGGAATATCCTTGGCAGATCGTAGCAACAGATATCTTTACGTGGAATCAAAAAGATTTCATTGTAGTGGCAGACTATTACAGTCATTATTTCGAGGTTAAGGAATTGCCCAGTATGAAGACCTCGATGGTCATCAAACGTATGAAAGGTATTTTATCGCGACTAGGCATCCCGCAGAGAGTGATATCGGATAATCAAACATTTTACACTTCAGCCGAATTCGCACAGTTCGCCAGAGAATGGGACTTTGAAGCAGTAACGCCAAGTCCTTATCACAATCAAGGCAATGGTTTCGCCGGGGCATACGTGAAAATATGTAAAATAATTTTCACAAAGGCAAAAAAAAGCGAAGAGAGACCCTCTGGTAAGTCTCTTAGAATACAGAAACACGCCGCTAAACATTGGATTTTCACCTGCTACTCTCCTTATGGGTAGACAGCTGAGGTCAATTCTACCGACCTGAAAAGACAATTTGATGCCGCACACTGTAGCCCCAGAAATTGTACGTTCGAAATTACAGGCAAAAAGAAAAAAGTATTACGACAGAAACGCTAAACCGCTTCCACTGCTGGAGGTAGGTGACTCAGCGCGGATACAGCAAGACAAAACCTGGAAACAGGCGGTAGTTACGGATAAACTCAATGATAGGTCCTATTCGGTGCGCACTGCGGACGGTGCCAGTTACCGTCGCAACAGACGTCATTTAAATAAGACTAAAGAGTCCATACAATCCCGGAGGAGCAAATTCTTTCCAATACCCCTCCCGATCCTCCTTTCCAGAGCCACACAAAACTCTCATCCCTGCAAAAACTGGATCAGAGACAACTGACAAACCTGTTTACATTACACGTTATAGTATAGTTTTATATCAAATCAGTAGTTAGAAAACAGCTCTATTTTGATGTTGTCTTTCTAAGAAGATACAAATAACAAAGCAGCGTCCAATTTCGTGGGACTTTTAACCCGACATTGAGATGAAATGAGGTCTGAATCTGAATCGTTACTGGTGACAGGTCAAATGACATTCATTCGCCTGCTGCCCAATAAAACCAAAAGGATTTATATGCATGAACTGTCCGACTCGCACCACTTTGCCTGGGCAGGCTTAGACCTTCTAAGCGGTTTACCAGTACTCATGTGCGGTCGTTTCAGTTCTGCATGGAAGCATCATGCAGCCCAATCCATTTCTCCAAGCCCGATGGGCGGGGTCCAACTCATGCGTTTAGCACGCAGGGCCAGACTGTTTTTTGTAGGACATTCATATTCGCAGGCAGGATGATCCAGTCTTGAGCACCCATGATCCATAAAATAGATCCCCACCAAACATCGAACCTTCTCTAAAATGCATATCGATATTTCTTTTCACTTTATATATTTAATATTCTTTTAATGAGATACTATGCTACTTATATTAGTAAAAATGGAAGTTGAAAAGTTGTTATTAGATAAAAATAATTTAGTTATATTTCATGGGGAAGCCTGAGTGGGTGGGGTTTCCATATCAGTCTAGACCTGAAGGAATTAGCTGGTGATCCATGTTTAACTAAAGGTTGAGGCATATAACTGGTAAGGTTTGGAAATCTTGCTGCCAAACTATCTTAATTAAGGGGGAATTTTCTGTAAAAGCTCTTTGATTTTGTGCTCAATTAAGGGAGGGTGAGGGTTCTGTAAAAGCTCTGTTATCTTGTGCATAATTAAGGGGGCATCTTCTGTAAATTTCTGTGATCTTGTCTTTGTCATTTTATCTATTCGGACGCCTGATTACACTCTTCTGGAGTCCATGTCTGTTGATCTGAACATTGATATTTGCCACATGTATCTAGGCCAGTGTTAAAGATTTTCGTCGAAGATTTCTCGGGAACTATAAAAGCTAGAAGTCTCAAATGCAATGAGAATGACTTGTATTGTGTAATTTTAAGAGACAATGGGTTTTCTGGGCTTATTTGTCCATCGGTTCTTTTATAATTCTTTCTCTCCATTTAGGCCCATGTTAAATTTTTCATCAAAGACTTCTCAGGAACTATGGAAGCTAGAATCCTCAAAGCTAGAACCCTCAAACCTGATATACTGTGCAATCATGTGTAAGGACAATGGGCATTATAGACTTATTTGTTCATCTTTTCTTTCATTCTTCCTTTTCTCCTTGTGTAGGGCAGTGTTAATTTTTTTTGGTAAAGATTTATTAGGAACTGTTAAAGATAGAAGCCTCAAACTTGGTATACTGTGCAATGATGCTGACTTGAGTAGTGTAAGAGACAGTTGGCCTTCTCACCTTATTTCTTCATCTGTTCTTTCATTCTTCTTTCTCTCAATGTAGGCTAATGTTAAATTTATCATTATCAAAGATTTCTCAGGAACTATAAAAGCTAGAAGCCTCATACTTGGTATGCAATACAATGATCATGACATGCAATATCATGTAATAATGATGTGCAGAGACAATGTGCTTCCTTGGCTTATTTGTTCATCGGTTCTTTCATTCTTCTTTCTCTCCATATTGGCCAATGTTAAATCTTTTGTCAATAATTTCTCAGGAACTACAAAAGCTAGAAGCTTCAAACTTGGTATGCAATGCAATTATGATGACTTATATTGTGTAAGAGATAATGGGCTTTCTCAGCTTATTTGTTCTTTCATTTTTTCTTTCTCTCCATATAGGCCAATGTTAAATTTTTCACCAAAGATTTCTCAGGAACTACAAAAGCTAGGAGCCTAAGACTTGTTGTGCAATGCAATAATGATGGCTTATAAAATGTAAGTTTGAGACAATGGATTTTCTTGGCTTTGTTCACTTGTCCTTTCATTCTTTATTTTTCTCTCTATACATGTACATGTAAACCAAAGTTAAGATTTTCGTCAAAGATTTATCAGGAACTATAAAAGCTAGAAGCCCCAGACTCTGTATGTAATGCAATAATGATAACATATTGTGTACATGTATAGACAATGGGCTTTCTCAGCTTATTTGTTCATTTGTTCTTTCATAATTCTTTCTCTCCATAAAGGCCAATGTTATTTTTTTCAAACATTTCTCTGGAACTACAGAACCTAGAATTTTCTGCCTCAAGCTTAGTTTGCAATGCAAACATGATTTATACCGTTAAAGAGTCAGTGGGCTTTCTTGGCTAATTTATACAATTGTACTTCTTTGATCCTTCTTTCTCTCCATATAGGCCAATGTTTAATATTTTGTCAAAGATTTCTCAGGAAATACAAAAGCTGGAAGCCTCAAACTTGATATGCAATGCAATAATGGTGACTTACCGGTATATCATGGTAGAGGTGATGGGCTTTCTACATGTTTTTGTTTATATGTTCTAGACGCCATCAACTTAGTATGCAGTGTAGTAATGATTGGAAGAGACACTGGGCTTTCTGACTGGTGATCAAGAGGTTGTGTATTTCTGCAAAAATGCATTTAAGTGGGAGTATAGTCAGATCTTCTGACAGTTCTATTTTTTTCTTCGTTTTACAACCCTTTCAAGATTATTTCACTTATCAGTTTCAGATTACACAGAGAAAACCCGTATGACCTTCCCTAGCAGAACATGGCCTCACGCTTGTGACTCGAGCAATATTTGAACCACAGCAGTGTGAGACTTTAAGAAAGCCTGTGCTCTTACTGTGTCTATTTTTCTTTTTTCTTTTTTTATTTGGGGGGTGGGGGCGGGGGTGGGGTGACACAAGTCTAGTCAAGCTTGGTACAGTTTTTTTTCTTCTTCGTTTTACGCCCTTTCAAGATTATTTCTCTTAATGAGAGTCCGTGCTCTTACTGAGTCTATTTTTGTTGGGGAGGGGAGGGGGGGGGGGTGACACAAGTCTGGTCAATCCTCGGGGAGTTTCTTGTTATTCTTCGTTTTAAGGCTCTTATACAAGAAAAGCTTAATGATTTAATTGAATGGGCTTTTCACAGAGAAGATTCTCTCTATCTTGCATGTAATGTCAGAAATGCATTTTTCACTTCTAAAGAGCATAAGAATTATACACTTTGGTCATGTCAGAAAGTGTGTGATGCCCTCACCTTTCTACTTGACAATATTTATATTAGATTCGGTACTAAGTTATTTAGACAAATTGTGGGCATTCCGATGGGTACGAATTGCGCACCTCTTGTGGCTGATCTGTTCTTGTATTGTTATGAAAGAGACTTTATGTTGTAGCTTTCCATTGATAACCAATCTGAAATTATTGGAGTTTTTAGTTCCACTTCTAGATGTTTAGATTATTTTTTAAATATTGATAATACCTCTTTCGATTGTTTGATCAGTCAGATTTAACCCCAAGAACTTCAGTTAAATAAAGCAAATTCTTCTGATACCGAGGCCCCGTTTTTGGATTTACATCTATCTATTGTAGATGGGTTTGTTTCGTGCAAAATTTATGTTAAACGCGATTACTTTGATTTTGAGATTGTAAATTTTCCTTTTTTGGATGGTGATGTTCCTCGTGCGCCATCCTATGGCGTTTATATTTAGTAATTAATTCGATTTGCTAGAGTGTGTAGTCATGTAACTGACTTCAACACTCGTAATAAATTATTAACGGCTAAACTTCTTAATCAGGGTTATCGGTACCATAAACTACGCAAAGCCTTTTCAAAATTTTATAGACGCCATTCTGATTTAATTTCAAAATTCAATATTGGACTTAAATCTCTTCTGCAACAAGGTCTATCGGAACCCGAATTTTATGGTGACTTAGTATATAAATTCAGAAAAATATATAACCGCAATGACTTCAGCACCCAATTTCCTAAAATCATTCTTCGATATAAAAAGATTGGGTACAACATGGGTGTTATACGACAGACTGCATGCATGGTAGTAAACCCAATCACGGTTGGCAACTTTGCTTTCCTCTTTAATTGCACGCCGATGGGTCAGGCCTCAGGTTCTATGACGGTTCCAACGTAAAGGCTTATTGAGAATTAGAGAGATCTAATTCAAGGTAATGTTGGTTGGTGCCTGATGCTCTGTCTCTGGTTGGGCCCATCGGAGTCTAACTGTTGGTTTTCTTTTGCTCCAGCATTTCAGTGGTTTCTTGCTGTTGAGTCCTCACCGTTGTCTCACCTCTGTGGTTCTTTAATTATTTGAGTTCACGGAGATGTTGCACTGATGAGTTAGGAGGCCTTCATGCGGACTGAACAAATTATTTGTCTAAATCGCGACGGAAGTAAGGGCGAGGATTGTGGCCACGTAAAATCGATTTAAGCCCCCCCCCCCCCATGTGGAAATCTTTCCACTGACCGTTCCAAGGCGGTTCTTCTGTGGCGATTTATTTATGTTGTTGTTTGTTGCTTGCTGTGTGTATCACTTGTGTCTTTTTATTTTGGATAGCCATATGGCCATTTTGTGGGAAAGTAACTGTCCTTATGGCCTTCCTTTATTTAGGTTTCCATTATGGTCTGGTCGCTTAATGTTTGTGTTTCTTTCCCTTTGGTGTCTTTTGTGGGTGGAGTTGGTTAATTGTATCAATTCCTGATCTTTGTTTTACTTCTACTTTATCTTTCAAGATTATTCCTCTTATTTTGAGTGTCTCGCATTTGGTCCGAGCGAGGTATGAACCACAGTGGTGAGAGACCTAATGATTAAGAGTCAGTGCTCTTACTCATAATAAATGAGTCAGGGAGACCCATCTTGGTAAAGTTTATCATGACAATTGATTCTGCCTTGATTATCCTGACCTCATTTTCAAACCAAACAGCTTTTGAGATCTTATTTATAGTGGGGGCATAGTTTTCTTATGAAAAGAATTATTCGAAAATAGACTAATTTTCTTCTTCAGTAGCTGAAAAAAAACCTTGGCCCTGTATTTATTCTTCAGCTAGGTTCTCTTTGTTAGCATGCACTTTTAACATGTTCTGGAAGACTTGCTTTCAGTGAATTACTAGTTGAAACCACAATATTACAATTTGCAGTATCTGTCAAAAATCCATGTATAAAAGCATTTGTGCCACCTCGGACCTTCTAGTGCCATGTCAGTGTTATATAAACCCAGATGAAGTATGTGCCCCACGCTTTTCCCCTGCTTTGCACATGCAAAAACAACCAGTGTTGAGATTTACACCTAAGCTATGCTTTATCCACAGGTTTGAACATGTTACAAGTTCTGCTGGTGGTATGCCTAGAAATATCCTTCTTGCTTTTTATTGATTAAGTTGCAATAATACCACATAATACACATAATTTTACTAAAAATTAAAGTCCACCTGAGAAAATATTGCATCCTTCACTTTTCAAAAAACTTCTGGAAGTAGTATAGTATCTCATGAAAAAGGATATGTTTAACAGTGAAAAAGAATATGCTTATTATTGAACAAATATTATAGCCGGCTGTCAGCAGACTTTTAGGTAAAAGGCTGTCAGCAGACACTTCCTTTTTTGTTTTTACACCATTGAGTTTCTGAAGTGAACTCTTTCCGTTTAGGTAGATTGTTTGTCAATCGACCTTATCGACCCAAAGTTACAGAGTATAAAAGCTCTTCAGTGCTAAAATCCACGTGACTGTAACTGAATTGTCGGGTAAAGACTATTTATAGCAAATGACCGCCGTGAGGTCAGAGCCGCAGATCGCGCCGTCTGATCAGGGTCTACATCGATTGCTTAAAAAGCTTAAATTCAAGGGTTAAACGAAACAGTTCAAGACTCGGTCCAGGACTAAATTCCTAGCCTACACTCAGACAATCGATCTTTCCGTACTCTTCGTGCTTTGGTTTGACATTTGGGCATGCCCATTCTTGTAAATATGGGAGTTTAGTCAAAGTCATTAACAAAATGGAAAAAAAAGTTGAGATATTGATAACTATGAACCGTCTCATCTGGAACTACGCTGTTTACATATTATCCAGACTGGCTTTACGGCACCGTCAACACTATTAAGGTCATTTTGGAGACATTGCTTCCAACTTTGTGTGACTTTTAATAAATATTGAGATGAAATGACATCTCAAGCCCTACCGCCCAAACATACCAATAACGTTTGTATGCAGGTCAGTCCGACTCGCACCACTTTGCCTGGGCAGGTTTAGACTATCTAAACGGTTTACCAGTACTCATGTGCGGTCGGTTTCAGCTCTTCATGGAAGCACCATGTAGCCCAGTCTATTTCTCCAAGCCCCGTTGGGCGTGGGAATGAGGGTGGATTAAAAGGATTAAAAGGGACGCTTGCTATTCTAACTAGTAGGCACGACTCCAAGTGTGTAGGCCGCAGTCGAACTACCCGACCGTGGACACCAAAGCTTTTAACAGCCTGCCTCGAACAACGCAGCGCCCATTGGAGAATGCTATAAGTCGGTTTACCGATCAAAGCACTGACAGCACTGACTTGTTGTTTGTCTCTGAGTGTAGGGTGGGAAAATAATATTGACTTTGACTATTTCGTTGACTATTTCCTTAAATTCCTGTACTTTAAACAAACCGTGAATACTCTGATCAGACGCCGCGCATTGTTTGCCACTCTCCCCGAATTTGAGCCCATTCCATGTTTTACAGATACCCCTCTTAACACTGCTCTCTGACATCCTAGCGACAAGACTAGTACGGCTGTAACTATTATCTGGACATCATGTGAACACGTCCGTGTGATGAACACCCCTCTGAAAACCACGTGTATGTGTGTGAATTCGGGTTTAACGTCGCTTTCAAAAAATTTTCAGTTATATCACGACGGTGTCTGGTTGTGACAGGGAGCTCAATGCTCACTTTTATAGTGCTGCCTCACTGAAGTATCATGTCCCAGACACATTACATGATACCACACCCAGTCACATTATCCTGACACTGGGTCGACCAGTCCTAGCTCTACCCCGTAAATCTGAGTGCCAAGCGAGGAGCAGTTAGTACCATTCTTAACGACTTTGGTATGTCGCGGCCCGGGATCGAACCCGTGACCTCCCGTTCCCCGGAGCGGACACTCTACCAACTGAGCTATCGGGGCTGAAAACCACTGTGGTTTACACGGTATACATTACTTTCTTAATTCTGTTCTATGACGTCTAGGGACGCATGAGAACCGCCTCAACGAGGCGGTTCTAACGAGCACCCAAAGCCTATGTTTGGAGCACAAATAAGAAGAGAATCAAATTTTCATCAGAAAAGTCACTATTTTGAAGATATAAAAGAATGCATTATGCAGCACGGACGTGTTAACACAATGACTTTGTTCATGGGCAGCTTCACGGTCGCAGGGATCATTACGAAAACGCGTCTATATAAATATATTGTAAACTTTACCACAGAAAAACGAAAATTTTTAAGATGAACAATTGTGATAGTTTTCTTATTTCTGCTTCAAATAGAGATTGTGGGTACTCGTTAGAACCGCCTCATCGAGGCGGTTCTAACGTGTACCCACAATCTAGATTTTAGAGCAGTAATAAGAAAAATAAGGTTTACCCCTGTAAACCCCAGTTTTTCTATATAAAAGTGGGGTTCAAGGGGTCACAATTACATAGGCGTGTTTTCGTGATGTAGTCACGTGTACAGTAACAGGCGAGAAGATTCTGAAGTATTTGTTACTGTGGGCCGATTGATAAACAATCGATCCAAGATAGAAACGGGAAATGGAAACACATGGCATTATTCATTATAAATGATTACAATGAGAACAGTTTTCCAATCTCCCTGCTTGTTTTCCTGTATATTTTCCCCTCCGGAAAAGAAAAAAAAAATGCACCAAGGGTGAAATTTCTGTACTTGAAGAGATTATGGTTGACGAGGAAGACAAGGCTACTTCTTAAAGAGTTACCGCCACGAAGCTTTGTCCATTCTCTTTATGTTCCATGCTATCAAATAAAATGCTCAAAAGTATAGATTGTGGGTACCCGTTAGGACCCGCTCTAGAAACGACCTTCCACAACCTATGTTTGGCGTATAATTTAGAAAAAAGTTATATGACGTCGCGTCTGAGAGTGTAATAACGCCATATATTACATTTTTGCGGCTATTTTAAGTAATTTTTGGGGGAAATAAAAATGGTATTTTCCTGCAGGGAAAATATTCCTTTCAGGCGGGGATATATTTCCTTTCGAACGTCATCATGCACTATGACGCGCCAAAATCGGGACAAATTACGTCACGTCACAGCGCTAATTACGTCATTTTTAGACGTTAGAAAGGCCAAAAACGACCGATTTAATAAATGTGTAATATAAACATTTATACATCTTTAGTTTTGAATACAGGAAATATTTCCCTCGAAACTTGCAAATCTTATAAACAAACTCGTGCATTCGCACTCGTTTGTTTACTTGATTTGCAAGTCTCTCGGGAAATATTTCCCGTATTTAAAACTAAAGATGTATTAATCTCTATGTAATATTTTCGATAATCCACTAGTGGATTAAATATGCAAATTAGCTAGATACGTCCCGTAACGTTACATGTACGACGTCATTAACGACGTCGCGTTTACTAACGGCGGAAAATTGACGTTTTTGTAAACAATCGTGAATAAAATGCGTTTTAAATGTCATATGATAAATAGAATCTTGCATTCGTGCTCATGTAATATTGAATTTATTAAACTCGTTCAGGAAAAGGGATAGAATGCTCGACAAAGCCTCGCATTTTATCCCTTTTCCTGAACTCGTTTAATAAATTCAATAATACGTGAACACGCATGTAAGATCCTCTATATCACACGTTTCCATTAGAAAAATAACCGTTTTGGAGCTATGAAAGAATTATGTCACACGGATGTGTTATCGCAATGTTTCTGATTGTTTCAGTTTATAAAGTCTCAAAAGTTGTCTCCCTTGTACGAATGGCGGGAAAATAGATGTTTCCGTACCCTTAACCCATTTTGTTTGTTAGTTATATTTGTGGTTTAACGTCCCCGTCAACACTATTTAGGTCATTTGGTGGGACTTTTACCCGAAATTGAGATGAAATGACATCTCTAGCCCTGCCGCCGAATGTGTATGCATGGACTGTCTGATTCGTGCAAGCTTTAATCCATTTTGTTTGTTGGTTTGATTTGAGGTTTAACGTCCTCGTCAACACTGTGAAGGTCATTTTGGAGACTTTGCTTCCAATTTTGTGGGACTTTTACCCGACATTGAGATGAAATGACATCTCAAGCCCTGTCGCCCAATGAAACCAATAGGGTTTAATAGCATGGACGGTCCGCCTCGCACTGCGGTTCCTGGACAGGCTTAGATCCTCTAAGCGGTTTACCAGTACTAGTGTGCGGGCCGGATTCAGCTCTGCGTGGAAGCATCATGCAGCCCATATATTTCTTCAAGCCCCTATGGGCGGGGGCCGATTAATCCATTTTGTACCGAATGCACTCTTCCATATACTCATTATGTGTAGCAGGAATCCATTCGAAATTAAGAGGGACCGGTCTGATTTGATCTTAATCGATTTATAAATGGCTGAACTTTTTGGGTCGAGACCCATAGTTACTAACTACAGAAGCTTCCCGTCCGCTATTGTCCACGTGACTACTGCAAAACATGTAACGACCATTTATACAGCGCTTGTCTTCTCCCTGTGACACCAGCGCGCTATGTAAAAAGTATAGAATCTGCAGTGGGCTCGTTATATTGGTCATTGGCAAACAGTGTAGTCCCTGATCAGACGCCGCGTTTTGCTGCTTGCTTACAGAGCAGGAAATTAAGAGTTAAACGGAACGGTCTAAGTCCCCGTTCTAGACCAATTTTTCAGCTTCACTCACAGACAATCGACCCTCCTCAGTTCTTGGCGGGGGCATACAAGTGACAGAGCACCCGGAGAAGAAAAAACATCTGACCTTCCATTGCAGAACTTGGCATGCTCAGATGTGGCCACAGCGGTGAGAGACCTAATGATGAAGAGTCAGCGGTCTTTTTCACTGGGCCACAGAGGCCCGAACAAAATGGGCTAATTCAGGTGTTGGTTTCACATCTAAATAGGGCTGGCTAATCGGAGCTGAAAAGATAATCGATTATCAGTCCTGTCATTGTGATCGATAATCGATTAGTAATCGCTATGGTTTTTGTCATAATTTTACCTATCTGGCTTTCTTCTGAGCATGACTCTTACCATATGTTGCACTTTATCATATGTATATTTTAACAGACAGGCCTGGGCAAACAGTGTAGACCCAGATGAGACGCCACAGAATGCGGCGTCTCATCAGGGTCTACACTGTTTGCCACTCATCCAGCTATTTTAGGCATAACTTTGGGTAGTAAATTGTACCTATCAAGTAATCGATTAAAAGCAAATCAGAAATGATAATCATTTTTGTGGAATTAATCGATCGATTAATCGATTATACGATTAATTGTGTCAGCCTTACATCTAAGTGTTTGGATATGGAGGTCTAGGTCCCGGTCTAGGCAAACAGTGCACGGCCAGATATGTCAGAATCTGGACAGAAATCACGTGTTGGGTTTGCTAAACATTGTCAACCCAGATAGACGCCACGGAACACGGCATTTGATCACGGTCTACAGTATTTTGTAAAAATACTGGTTCCAGTGTTAAATCGCAGTTCAGGACTGTCGACAAATCAGTCATTAATGTGCGACTGTTTATGTCGTCTGCTCTTTCAAATATTGTGGAAGCTGATCAAACTGCTCATAGTGGAGCTGCTCGATGCACATGTGGGTTCACATTGTTTGCAACAATGACGAGAATTATTGTGATTGGCATCTTAAGCGTCTATCGTATGTAGACGAAATCAACTGAAGCCCACTGACGGACTTCAGCTGGTATTGAAAATTCTGAGCAAAATACATATAGTTTGATTCCGGCCAGCAAACCAAGCCTTAAGAGAGCAATTAAGCGGTCAAAATGTTTTAACATGAAAAAAAAAAAAACACCTTTCCAGCAAAGCTTGTTTTGCATTTGCGCTTGAGCACTATCAATGGAATATTGTAAATGCAGTAAGATGAATCTGTTGTGTTGCTCCTACAGTGGAACTTCGATGGCTCGAACACCGATGGCTCGTTTACCATGGATGTGTCGAACCCATTCTTGAGCCCTCAGGGAAATCCTCTACATAAGAAATAGTGGGGATAATTAAGGAGATTTTAGTCTTTTATCTTGCAAATGTATGCTGTGTGTACTCATTAGAATCGCCTCGATGAGGCGATTCTAATGAGTACACACAGCATACATTTTCATTATAGAACACCGAAAAGATGTCTAAAAGTATCTCGTTATGGCTCCTGAAAGTAACCCTCAGTGGCTCGAACTACCCCTGTCTCGAACAGATTTTCGAGGTCCCAAAGGTGTTCGAGCCATTGAAGTTCGACTGTATTTAGTGCATACATGTATACAAAAGGGCACACGATGAAGCTGAAAAGATTTTGGGCTAGGTCAAGAAAGGAAATAAATAAATGCATGTTAAATAAAAGATAAATTAACTGGAGAACCTCCAAAATGCTCTCAGTGCAACAACAGCTCCTGATTGGTGAATAAGCAAACCGTGATTAGATACATAAACAGACGCCACACAAGGCAACATAACGCGATGTCTGATCTGGCCTATCAGAATTTAAGGATCGGCAGAACAGTCTAAGTTCATGACTATTTTCTCAGCCTACACTCAGAGACAGCCGACCCACCAGTACTTTCAGTGCTTTGATTTTTTGTCCTACATGTTGTTGTCCTATCAGCCTCTGGACCCTAACAAAGTCAAACACCGATAAAGGACATCGGTAATTGAGAACAAAACATGACGTATAATGAGATCCCGCACGAGAAAACTTATCTTCCGGGCTTGGGTCATGGTAAGGAACAAACTGGCCTCCTCGGCTGCACAGTCTAGCAAGCGTCTTGAAATTTTAGATGTAGAAACTGAAGGCTTTGTACTATCCAAGGAGCAAAAAACTGAGATGGTGATCAGCCTGCGCATGCGCATGCACAGGCTGATCAGCATCTTAGTTGTTCGCAAATGGCAAAACAAATTTTCCCATGCCGTAGCTCGTATGTGACACGCTGTTTGACAGATCAGCCTGCGCATCGATTCATTAGACGGTTGGTCAGACCGATGATAGCGCGACAAGTGCAGACCTGGATCAGACTGCACGGATGAACAGGTTGATCATTGTCCGCCTGCATGGCCGCACACGCCATTTTGTAGGTTTCGCTGCGCCCCGGCTCATTCATTGCAGTGCGTTTCGCTATCACTTGTCCTGTGAACTCAAGTTGCGTATTAGATAAGCTGTGGGCTAATTTAATCAGCATACATACGGACGAACGTTGCAAATTAATATTTATCTTTAACAGAGCGCAAAACAGAAGTTTGTCCAAGTCGCTATGAAACTCTTGATAGTTTTCGCGCTTGTCGGGATCTGTTTTGCAGGTACTTTCTTTCTTTTTTAAATGCTATTTTTGAATATAAATTTTCGCGTATCATTGACTTCTCTATCGAGATGATGTTTCACATGATTTAAGAAATAGATCAGCTCTAGCTGTGATTTGTTGAGTAATAAATCACAGTTTGGAGGTCAGTTGTAAAGTAGACAAATCACGAGCCAGTAGCGCGCGTGATTTGTCTACTTACAACTGACCGACAAACTCTGATTTATTACCTAACAAATCATTGGCTAGAGCTGATCTATTTCGATTCTAACACGCTGAAACTCGGCAATAATGCTGTTGTTTCCTTCAAATTCTCACTACTTTTCGCCATTGTTGAAACTAATCCCGCTAAACTTATCGACTGAAACACATGCACTTATATCCTTTTCTAACGTTTTCGATGCGAGAAAATGACGTTACACCGTCCAACGTCAAGGAAATCGAGTAGTGACGTCATAAATTTGCAGTTTTTAATGACTTCACTCGTCACGCTCTTCCTTGCCGCGATTTGTTGCAGAATAAAACACAGTTATTTTCCATTGCCTATATAGGCGCGCTGTGTTAGAATTAAGAATAGAACGCGCAGAAATGTGTGTTGATGGAGGGGACCCTGGTTATAACGACATTATTTGTTCCCCAACATTTTGCGATTATAAAGAATTATCCCGAATAGGTAATAAATGTTCCTTTTCTCAATTACTCAAACAAATATCGCCCCCGCCCATGGGGGCTTGGAGAGATAGATTCGGCTGCATTGTGCTTCCGCACAGAGGTGAACTTTAGTTCTGGTAAACCGATTAGGTCTAAGCTTGCCAATGAAAAATAGGTGCGAGTCGGACCCCTCTTTAAATCCTATTGCGGCTCCTTTGGGCGGTAGGACTTGAGATGTCATTTCATCTCAAGGTCGGGTAAAAGCTTCTCAAAATTGGAAGCAGAGACTCCAAAATGGCCTACATAAATAGTGTTGATAGGGACGTAAAAAAAAACTCCGAGTAATAAATGTTGTGGACATTTGTTAGAATTGCCTTAGTGATGCGATTCTAACAAATACCGAAAACATTTGTTTCTTGGAATATAAAATGCAAGTTTCGTGAGTATCCATTTCAACTGGAATTGTGGTTCGTTATATTGAATGTCAATATAACCAAAGCACTGACAGTACTGAGTGAGTGTTTCAGTTTTACGTCCCACCAACAGCTAAGGTCATATGGAGACGGGACCTCGGTTTAAAGACTCATCCGAAAGTCTGGAGAAGCCCGGGATCGAACCTGCGACCCCTGGTTTACAAGGCGAGTAGCGTAACCACTCGACCACGGAGGCTTCTACACTGACAGTACTGGTAGGTCGATTGTCTCTCAAGTAGGTAGAGTAAATGGACCTGAACGGGGACTGAATGAACTGTTTCGTTCAACCCTTAAATTCATGTATTGTAAGCAAACAGTGTAGACGCTGATCAGACGCTGTGGGTTTTGGCGTCTGACCCTTAAATTCCTATACTGTAAGCAAGCAGTGTAGACCCTGATCAGACGCCGCGTTCTGTGGCGTCTGATCTGGGTCTACACTGTTTGCCAAGCCCAACCCAAGATTCCAGCCCAGGTTTTACGGATAACCTTTTTACGCATACACACTGCCCTCACTGCGATAAAAATCTATAAATAAGTTGCGTGGATTTCCTACAAATCAAAGATAGTCACGTACACTCCAGCACTAATAGAGATTTTGTCCTTTATAATTTTGGGTCAATCGACCCAAAAAGGACTGACCGTAGAAAAACAGAATCTGAGAGATGCATCTCCTAGTTTAAAGACCATATTCTTGGAAAAGCATTCTGAAGTAGGCCCGATGTCTGGGCCTGTTCTCATCAAAGAAATACTTTAAAGGTATTACCCCTTCTTTCTCATCAAAATAAAAACGAAAACACTGGTATAGGTTTCTTCCAAAGTGAATATAGATAAACGCTCCTGTTTCTCGCCATTTTCGCAAGAAGAAAACACGGGCCCCTGCAAAAAGTGGATCTACTCTTACAAGAAAGAATCTGTTCTTCGGAAGCAAATTCTTTCTTTCAAGAGAAGAGCCGTATTGGTAAGGGAGACAGTATTATTCCGAACAAATTACTTCCCATGAGGGAACACTCATACCCCTTAACCCATGCCCTGCTGAATAAATTATTTTGCCGCACCCATCTCTGACTATAAGCTAATCAAACTACTTGACGCAAATCATTCTTGCAAATTCACAAACTGAATGACAAACAGTGTAGATCCTGATCAGATGGCTTCTTCAGAAGCCATCTTATCAGGATCTACACTGTTTGCAAAGGTATGCCTGTCTTCCCTCAGCAGGCCAAGGAGTAAGTGTGAAACAAGGTGAGGCTAGAACACAAATCTTAGTGTTTCTTTGGATTTTTTCCTTTTCTTTGGATTTTTTTCCTTTTCATTTTGATGTATTTTCAGAGAATGTCGAGCGGATAAAGCAGAACTTTGAAGAACGACTCAACAGCAAACTTGTACAACAGATTAACTATGAACTGCAGGCCAGCTATCTCTACCAAGCTTATGTGAGTCAGATTTGCTTTTTCGAAAAAAAGTGGGGATATTGTAATCGTCTTCGCCGTCCGTCCGTACGTACGTCCGTCCTTCTTACCAGATAACACCTCCTAGACCTTTAGAGATACAGACTTGAAACAACCTTGGGTACTGATATATCTTTGGTTTGGGGAGCGCATGACACTTTCGGAATTTTGATCCAACCCCAGGGGATGGGGGCAAGGCCGGGGGGGGGGGGGGAGGGGCCCGGGGGTTAAAACGCAAAGTTTTCAGAACATGGTCGGGTGACATATCAAATCGAATGACATGATGAGAGTACATTGCAATCAAAGGAAGAGATAAAAAAAAAAAAAAAAAAAAAAAACACCAAAAAACATACCCCCTTTATAACGATTACCGGACCGTTAGACTTCGGAACTGATCGATCTTTGATCTGGGGAGTGCATGATACTTTCGGAATTTTGATCCCTCACCTCGAGGGTAAAAAATAAAAGTTTTCAGAGCATGGTCGTGTAACATATCATATCCAACGGAAGCATGGGGATATGCGATGGCGTGCCATTGACTGGACGATGCTAAGAACCTTTTCCCTCGGGTTTGCTCGTTTAGCTTATTTACCCCATGCTTTACAGGCTGTGACAAGGAAGAGCGCAGCGTCTGACCAAGGTCTTCACTGGTCGCAAAAATTTTAACAATTTTCTTGCACACCAGACAAGGAAATCCGCGATTTTACCCTGGGTTAGATGTTCTGACTCTGGTGTTCCGACCCCAAATCGAATAATAAATTATAATCGCACTGGTTGATTACGACCTTGTGTGCGCCGTCGTTAAGGTTGACGTCATGCACGATCTGTGACGTCACTTTACATTCTTGCTGTGTCAACACAATATGGCGGACGTTGGTAACCGAAGTGACTGCAGCATTGAAATTCCGTGCTAAGAAATGGAAGGTATGCAAGAAAAAGAATCCAATATGGATGTGAGGGGTGGATAGAAAAATCCGTCCCTCGGGATCACTGTCCGGCATCACTCGGCAAGCCTCGTGATGCCGAACAGTGACCATTGGGACGGATTTTTCTATCCACCCCTCACACCCATATAGGATTCTTATATTCTCATACATACAGCCACACTTCAGTGGTTTGAACACTCCTGAGACCGTGAAAAATTGTTAGAGACAGGGGTAGTTGGAGCCACTGAGGGTTTATCATAACGAACTGTTAGGGGCCATCATGTTTATAACCTAGGATGTACTTTTAACTCTTATCATGCTGTTCACGACAACCCCAATCTTTGGAAACAGTGTAGATCCAGATCAGATGGCTTCTGAAGAAGCTATCTGATCAGGATCTACACTGTTTGACATTATGTTTATGGATTTGTAAGAATAAATTACATCAAGTAATCTGATTGGTTCAAAGTCAGAAATGAGTGTGGCTAAACAGAATATTCAGCAAGATAAGGGTTAACCTTCTATAAAAAGTTACGTTGTGTGTACTCATTAGAATCGCATCATCGAGGCTCATTCTAATGGGTACACACAATATAAATTGTCCAGATATATTTAGAAAACATCTCCCCATGGGCCTCTGAGGTTCAATCAGAGCACATACAATACTTTAAAAGTCACCCATCATACCCAAAATGCCTATCAGCGAGCGCAGCGAGCAGGGCTCGCTACGCTCGCCATATGCACAAAAAGGGCGTTTAATCTTCTTGATCAGCCGATTTTTTGCTTTGATGTAACGTCAGACGCCCGTGATCTTCCTCATTCACTCTAAAAAGATGCTGTCTGGAGTAATGGTGAAAAAAAAAACCTCCATGGACTCAAGAACTTTTGATGCAAAAACTTTCTTTCTTTCTTTCTTTCTTTTTTTTCTTTCTTTCTTTCTTTCTTTCTTTCTTTCTTTCTACGAATACATTCGACCATTACTCGCAGGTGTACGAACACATTCGACCATTACTCGCAGGTGTACATGGTTGCAGGATGAACGCATACACAGTAATCATTTAATTACGATAGGGATCTTTAACCTGCACAGGGGAGGGTCTAGCCTGCACAGCGGACATCCAGTTAACGTACCGATCCGAAAGACGGGGCACTTTGTGGCATTCATTCCTGCAAATGATACCAGTGGAGCATGTTCGGGAATCGAACCAAGGGCCTCTAGCATCATAGGCAAGTGCACTCAACACTTTCTTTTACCAGTTAACCTTTGATTTCGCTTTTACAGAGCCACTACTTCGGTAGAGCCGATGTGGCTCTTCCAGGCTTTGCCAAATGGTTTGAAGAGGCGTCAAAAGAAGAGCGGAGCCACGCCACAACTCTTATTGATTACATCAACCAGCGAGGAGGCTCAGTATCGCTAGCGGATATTAACGTAAGTTTTTGATGTCAGTGTTACAAATGGCGAAACCTCATTGTTGTTGAGTGGGTGGAATTTTATAGAATTTTATAGTTGTCCCACCCACCGACCCACCAGTAGTTTTCTGCTGACCGCCAAAAACGGTCACGTCTTTGCATGTTTGCCAGTGCAAAAGTTGCCAACATGGAATGTGTTTCTGTTCCAATTCAATGATGACTCGAACGCACAAATACAACCAACCATTGAGGTTAGACGTATAATTTTGTGATAAGCGCCCATTTTATAAATATGTTATAAAAAGAGTTATCCTTTGGAGGCAAGGAATGCACCGCAGAACTGAAAAGTATTGAGTGAACATGCTTTCTGGGCCAGACTAGTTAGGTTCGGCCAAATAGGCCTCATCAGTGACCCTCAGCTATTTTCAAAATACTATTCGATAGACTGCATGTATGACAGTAAACCCAGTCAGGGTTGATAACTTTGCTTCTCTCTTTAATTGCACGCCAGCGGGTCTGGCCTCAGATTCTGTGACGGTTCCAGCGTAAAGGCTTACTTAGGTATTGTTGGTTTGTACCTGATGATCTGTCTCTTGTTGAGCCCATCGGAGTCTAACTGTTGGTTTTCTTTTGCTCCAGCATTTCAGTGGTTTGTTGCTGTCGAGTCTTCGCCGTGGTTTCATCTCTGTGGTTGTTTGATTTTTATGTTCTTGGAGATATTGCACTGATGAGCTAGGAAGCCTTCATGCGGACTGAACAAATTATTTGTCTAAATCGCGATGGAATCAAGGTCGTGCGAAATCGATTTAAGTACAACCCACCCACAACTCCCCAGGTGAAATGCTTTTCACTGACCGTTCTATAGCTTATATCTATTTGTTTTGGATAGCCAACTGGCCATTTTGTGGAAAAGTAACTGTCCTTATGGCTTTTCGCTATTGATGTTTCCATTGGGGTCTAGTTATTTGATGTCTGTTTTCTTTACCTTTGGTGTCTCTGATGGGAGGTGTGGGTGAATTGTATCGCTTCCTAATCATTGCCTTCACTTCTATTTAACAAAATGTCACCTTGAGCTCATGAGTGGAGGTATTGCAGAGGTAACTGATTGGGAAAATATAAACTTTTAAAAACTTTAAAAAGAAATATTTCTAAGTTCTTGACATTGCCCTTGAGTTCATGGGTAGGTTATTGCTGAATAAAAAATGGACCAATATCAAACCAAATACGAACCAAATCCAACATATGAGCTCTTAAAACTTTAACATTAAAATTTCTAATTCAATTACAATGACCTTGAGGTAATGGGTATGAGCGGGAGTATTGCTGAATAAAGCTTTGGGCCCATATCTATCGTCATACCAAATATGAATCAAATCCACAATACGGTTAGGAAGTTATCGGCTCTTAAATCTCGGTGGCGGTATTGGGGAATAAAACTTTAGGCTTACATCTATCACCATACCACTTTTTAAAATATGAGCTCTTAAAACTAACATTTAACATTTCTAAATCTTCGACCTTGACATTGAGGTCATGGGCATGGGCTGGAGTATTGGCGAATAAACCTTTCTACCTATATCTATCATCATACTAAATATGAACTAAATCCATCAAAAAGTTTGTTAGTTATGAGCTGTTAAAACATGTATGTGTATATCAACATATATTAAACGTGTTTTAGACTGGATAAATTAGCTTATCATGTCAAAACAACATCTGCCAGCGGTGCAGGTAGCGGTGTTACACTGAGCAGAGAGAACACATTCTTGTGTTTGTGATATATTTTCAAATATGAGGCATACTTCGAATTTATTCCACACGAGTGAACAACGCCGATGCGCTCTTGGGTACAAGCTAGTATTTGGATACATGAAAACAAGTCGCTTTATTTTCTCTCCTCTCCCTTGTTGCCGCCATTGTTTCTATAAAAAAACGGTGCCATTAAGGGGGAAACCTAAGCCGGTTCGTGAGAAAAGAGCCCTTACCATTCTTCTTTAATAGACTTCAAATACACGTGCACAGGCAGCTAAGAGGTCTTGCATGACGCTACTTCAAGATCTCCTCTACATGTCGGTGAACAGCACGGCATTACGATAATACACCCGTACGACATAGGGCATTATTCTCATCTCCAAAATGGCTACTTTTCTGATGAAAATCGATCACATTTTTCTTATAAATACTGCAAACATAGGTCGTTGGTGCTCGTTAGAACCGCCTCATTGAGGCGGTTCTAACGAGTACCCACAACCTATGTCTTGGAGTAAACATAAGAAAAATAAAGTATACCCCATGAACCTGAGCTTTCTCTATATAAAGTGGGGGTATAGGGGGTCTTCATTTCACGGACTGCATAAGCAGGAATACTCGTACTACAGGTACTAATTCACACTTATCTGTCACTTCTGTGACGTCACAGCCAGTCGCTAGTTTTCATACAGGTAATACTAGGAAAATGTATAGAGTTATATAGGAGCCCGTCATTTAACTAATAAAATCTTTTATTTTCGTTTCTACAAGATATTATTATAACCTCGCATTTGATAGAAAAATGTATCTGCTTCATTTTGGTACCAAATTTGTTGAAATAAAATAAATTTTAAAGTGGCCCAGATTCTGATGAATGCCACTGGGGTATTTCCCTATTAAGTCTTTGTATTTTACAACAAAAATGAAAAATAGCCTTAATTCAAAGGCTCAAAAGTCATATTTGTTAAAATTTCTCCGTGCGCTATAACCTCTCACTAGAAAGATCTATTTAATATCTATATTCATGAGGTAAAAAATTTAGAAAAACAGTTTATTAAAAGTGGCCCACAGGTTGTAGAAAATAGCTATATTTGAAGTTTCGGATCAAAAATGTGTAAAGATTACACAGACGCAGGGCTTGTATACACAGGATATTAGAATGAATCGCAAAAGATATGAGAAATGAAAATCGGTATCAATATGGATAATATTGTCTAATATTCTTGATAGAATTAGAAAGAATATTTTGCTTTAAGAAAACAATTATACATCTGTAATTAAAAACTTTGCACTGATAACTTAATTAATTTATTTTTGGTAATGTAAAATTATGTTTTTAATTTGCAACCTTTTGAAGCTTGTTTTAAGATTTGCTTTAATTATATTTTCGCCTAGGAAAACTACTAACTGCTTAATTAGAAAACTTGAATGATACGATGTATATTTCCACCATTACGAAAACGCGCCTATACAAATACATTGTAAATTTCACGGCCAACTTACAACAATTTAAGAAAAAGTTCTTTCCTATTTCTGCTCTTTATTATAGATTGAGGGTATACTCGTTAGAATGACGATGATGACTCGATAGAACAGTCAAACGTATGATTTTAAGCTCAACAGTTTTTTTTTATTATTTTATCTCATTTTGGGGGCTTTTGGGAGATTGGGATTATTCGCAGGCTCGTCTGAGCCACTACTGTTCGCCTTTGCGATAAAAGCCATTTCTCATGTATAGACGCAATTATTTTCATTTCTTATATGAGAGAAAATATTTAAAATTACAATCCTACGTCAACAGCATAATTCTATAAATGGTAACAATGTGTTATTAAACAGTTCTGTTTTTCAGTATAATTCGATGTGTACAGTAATCAGCGACGAGCTCTACAGAATCAAAGAATTTGGAAGAAGCCGTGCATGCGTGAGTATTTTTTCTTGTAGCTCATTTGAAAGAAATATGCTAATTTATCACATTTGTCGTAAAATTAAGGGGATGGTTGGGTGAGGCAAAGTTGGGGTGGTTTTCTACCAAATGTCATGAAAGCGAACCCGGTGCAAACAGTAGGATGTTTTGGGTAGTTTTGGGGATACATTACCTTCGTTTAAGCTCCTTTCAGTTTTTCAATGCAGCTTCAACAAATTTTCGACAATTTTTGGACGAAAACTCGACTAAACATCGTGACATACGTCGGAAATATGTATTCGACTAAGTGGTTTTCGATCAAATGCCATGGAAGCAGCATACCAGGTTACTTACTTTGAGTTAGCAAAATATCGATGTATTTAAACGTTAATATATCCCATTTAACATGGGTGATTCCAGCCTAGAGAATTCTTTTCATGTCTCCCGGTTTACACAGACATTTAGGATTATCAAGAAAATGGTGTATTATGTCAATAACAATTTTGCCATTTTAGTTTTCCTTGCTTAATTCACTCTGTTATTTATGATACAATTGCACCACAACGTCGTTATAACAATGTTCGTTATAACACGGTTTGGATATAACCCGGTTTAAAGATGGATCCCAAAAATGTGTAGATTATATAGAAAAATGAACGTTTTCTATATTATATATACTTTTTGTTTGGATATAACACGGTTGTTTAACTAACATGGTTTCTGCTTTGCACCCCACTAAGGTTGTGGTGTAGTACCGCAATATCTGAAATGCTATGTTCTCTGCTTCCAAAGAACTTTCTAATACAGTTTTTGTTTCCCCAGATATGCTCTTTTATGTCTCACAAGAAAGAAAAGTCCCAAACTGGGGAATGCGCAGTAAGTATATAAGCCAGCTATTGAGAAAAGGCACCTAACGCATAAGCGACAGTGTTAAAAGGCTCTTCCTCTGCTGGCGGGCTCTAATATTTGAATAAGCCCTTGAAAAATTATAATTGTCGCATATGCGACCAGCAAAGGGTCTGGCGGCCCTGCGCATGCGCGCAGATTCGCCAGACCATTTGCTGCTCGCAAACATACAGAAGAGACGCTGAGATAGCGTGTTCCAAGAATGCAAGCGTATAGGCGTATTAGTTGGCTGCAAAGGCTCATTTGAAAATAAATTGGAAAATAATAATAGCCTTTTCCTCACATGTTGGCTTATTTAGTGCGATACACAAATGTTTAACCACTAAGGCTGGCTAATCAGAGCTGAAATGATAATCGATTATCAGTCCTGCATTTGCGATCGATAATCTTTTTGTAATCGCTGAAGATTTTATCATATGACTTAACATATGTTATACAATATCGTATGTATTGGGACAGACAGGCCTTAGCAAACAGTGTATATCCTGATGAGACGCAAAATTGGGTAGTAAATTATACTTATCAGATAATCGATTGTTATCAAATCAGTAACGATAATCATTGTAGTGGAATTTATCGATCGATTAATCGATTGACCGATTATTTGTTCCGGTGTTATTGGCCACCATATGAACACGACAGATCCTGACCTAACTTGATTTTGTTTCGACAATGCCACCCAGCAACCCAGCCAATGCCCACTATAATCATCTAGACGTTTTGGTTTTTAATCGATCTTTATAATAAAGTGTAGCGAACTAATATTTTGAAAACACTCTATGGTTAAAGATACATGTGTATTACAGTGTTTGGTATGGTTGCTTTGCTTAATATTGCCAAAACAAGAACTTTTACCGTTCAGGTTGCTACACAACATCATATTGAAACTATCATTTCTTTCTGCTTCATGTTTGTTGTGAGATATGTGTATGAAGTAAACAAAGTTTTTGACCAATGTAACATTAAAAAAAAGGTTTTTGACCAATCTATCCAAACACGTTTTTATTAAAAAAAGTGTTTTGAATGTTTTACAACAAATATGGATCTGCTGGGCAGAAATGCAAAAATTAAAATTATCACATGCTGTATCATGTTTTAAAATAATTTTGTTAACAACAAAACGTTTGAACAGATTCACACGATGCTGAGGAATTTCCCCGAATATACCTTTGAGTAAAATCTCAGTATCTGTAGCTAGCCTCAATGAACTGTGCACGACAGTAATGGAAGTTATCATGCTATTGGTTTTACACAAGAGTTTTCCGTTGTTCAATTTTCTACCTGGAAAAGAGCTAGTAGCAAATAATACCTGTTCAAACAGTGAATCTGTATTAAGAACAACAATATCCATTTGACTGTTTGCACGAGGTGCTTTGGCCAAATCAATAAAACTCTCTCTAGATATCACTAGGGTCACCAACAAATCAATCAAAAGTGAACCACCGAAATTTGTATGAGCATAGTCTGCAATATAGAGCACACAACAACTTTTTGGTCTGTTCGTCGCAAAGATTTGTCAGGGCGTGCAAGCTTTGTGACGTAAGCGTTGTCAGGTTTCCTTTTCTGTTTTTCTGTCCCTAATCTGGTATGGCTTCATGGTTACCGATAGTGCTCCTCTCCCCAACCCACTTCAGCCTTATACATAAACTTGTTGTTTTAGATTGGCGATTAAGTTACAATATGTTCTAGAAAAGGGTTATCATTTGGAAGCAAGAAATTAACCACATAGCTAAATATACATGTTTTCTGGGCGTGACTTATTAGTTTCGAACAGTGAGGCCTCATCTGTGACCCTCAGATATTTTCAAAATTCCACAATGGAATCAATGATCCCAAAGGACAAGAAAATATGAACTACACTATGATGAAGGACTGGAAGACTTTTTACGGTCGCCATACATTCCTTAACAACAGCTGTAGTGACATTAAAATATGTTCTAGAACAAATACTTGTTTGAACCACAGTGAAAGTGAGGGTGAGGTTGGGATACCGTATTTTAGTTAACTTAAACTCGTGGTTCCTTCGTGTTTTGTGTTGGTGATTCTGATTCATTCCCTAATCTTATATGTTGTCACGTTGATGATTCTGGTCCTCTCCCCACCCACTACACACACACACACACACACACACACACACACACATACACACACACACACACACACACACACACACACACACACACACACACACACACACACACACTTTTTGGTTGTTCATTCACTTTTAGTTACGTTTGTCCTTCTAGTTTAATGTCTGTCCTGTTTATGGATCTGATTATTCCCCCCCCCCCCCCATTATGTATATTGCTGATTTTAGTTAGGTTTGGATATTCTGAGTCACCACCTGTTTGGGAAACAGCTGCTGACTCGGTTTACCTGTGGTCCGTTTTGTTTACTGTCGTCACCCCATTTTTCGACTTCTTTCCCTAGTGATATTGAAGGAAGTATTTGGGAACTGATTGTATCAGTTCCTGATCGTTTCTCTTTAATTATTTTTGGAAGCAAAGAGTTCACCACAGAACCGAAAAGTATAGGGTGTACATGTTTTCTGGGCCAGACTAGCTACTTTCGGCCAATTAGGCCTCATCAGTGAGCCTGAAATATTTTCAAAATTCCACAATGAGAGAAGACGAGAAAATATAAACTACACTATGATGAAGAACAGGGGGACTTTTTACGGCCGCCACACATTCCCTTAACATAGGTTGTAGTGACGTTAAATATGCTCTAGAAAAGGGTTATCGTTGAAAGCAAGGACTTCACCATAGAACTGAAAAGTATGGGATGTACATGTTTTCTGGGCCAGCCTAGCTAGTTTCGGCCAATTAGACAAGCATGAACATGTGTATATTTATTTTATCACAGGACCGCAATACGTGGAAGAACGGCCTATGGGCTATGCAGGATGTGTTAGTTTTGGAAAGATTCGTCAACAAGGAGTTGCTCAACATTCGTAGGGATGCAGATGCAGATCCACACGTAAGTCTTGTGATTTTCTTACTTTTGTTATTTAACAAAATGCAGCACAGATGTTTTATTCGCGAAAATTACGACCTTCTCACAGCCTGATAAAAAGTAGATAACTTCCGAAATAACAACTAAATACGAGTGAAATGGGGAGTGTAGTTTCTATTGTTAATATTTCACACACGGAAACAACTACACACTTTGTTCTTGAATGTTTTCGCGGATAAATCTAAAACCGTCCCATTTAGAGTTCATAACTTCACGAAAGAACTTGCCCTGAAATTTGTGAAACATTTTAATTGACCAATTCACCTGAGCATCAAATTTGTAGTGTTAATTATATACACACAAATGAGATGATTTCCTGTTCATGTCAGCAGAGAATGTCATTTGTCCTGTTCATAATTTTTAAAATCCCAACAGCTTTAGAGCTTAGCAAGACAAAGTTCATACTCAAGGATAGTTGAGTATCACAAAGTTTTACAACCTTAGAGCCTTTTTAGATATATCGTTACAATCGGACGTTTTGAGAAGTGACAAAACGGTAAGCATTTTAACCATTTATCTTAATACTTATATGCTGATGCTCTGTCTCTGGTTTCGCCCTTCGGAGTCTAACTTTTAGTTTTCATTTGCTCCAGCATTTCAGTTGTTTCTTGCAGTCGAGTCCATACCGTTGTTTCATCTCTGTGGTTGTTTGAATTTTGTGTCCTCGGAGATGTTGCACTGATGCGTTAGAAAGCCTTCATGCGGACTGAACAAATTGTCTTAATCGCAACGGAAGTAAGGGCGAGTATTGAGGCCGCGTAAAATCGATAAAGCCCCCCCCCCCCCCCAAACACAAACACACACGCCAGTGAAATACTTTTGACTGACCGTTCCATTGTGGTTCTTCTGTCGCGGTTTATTTTTGTAACTGTTTATCTATGAATGTGTGTATTGCTCATATTTTTGTTTTCGATAGCCAATTGACCATTTTGTGTGAAAGTAACTATCCTTCTGGCTTTCCGCTATTGAAAGTTCCATTAGGGTCTAGCTATTTCATGTTTGTGTTTCTTTCCCTTTGGTGTCTCTTATGGGAGTTGGGTTAATTGTGTCGATACCTAAGCATTGCCTTCATTTCTATTTTGTATACTGATATTGATTTACAGTTGGGAAAATATGTTCCAGAAAGGGTTATCCTTTGGAAGCAAGGAATGCACCACAGAACTTGAAAATATGGAGTGTGCATGTTTTCTGGGCCAGACTAGCTAGTTCGGCCAATTAGGCCTCATCAGTGACCCTCAAATACTTTAAAATTCCACAATGGAATCAATGATCCCAAAGGACAAGAAAATATAAACTACACTATGATGCAGGGCAGGGAGACATTTTACGGCCGCCACACATTCCAAGACATCAGCTCTAGTGACGTTAAATATTTTCTAGAAAGGGTTATCCTTTGGAAGCAGGGAATGCACCACATAACTGGAAAATATGGAGTATACATGTTTTCTGGGTCGGACTAGCTAGTTTCGGCCAATTAGGCCTCATCAGTGACCCTCAAAGCCTTATTTCAATGCAGCAGTTAAGGGTAGAGGTGGATGTTATTGTATTCCTCTGTTTCTTCACTTTCATTCATTTTCCCCCACCCACCTCTCATCTCTTCTACTATCTATTCTATCTCTTTTTACCTATCTCTGAGAGACGACATAAACTGACCCACAAAGATATACGTGTCGTTTTACCCCAACACAGTCAATCAATCAATCAATCAATCGTTCATTCAATCAACACATAATGTTTATTGTTTAATTTTTCAGCTTTCACATATTCTGGAACACGAATTTTTGGACGAACAAGTACATGCAATCAAGAAGGCTGGCGACTATGTCAGAAAGTTGGAGCGTGTCGGTGATGGCTTAGGAGAGTACATGTTTGACAAGGAGCTTTAATAGATAAACACCAGACATTCATGAAAACATGAACATATAAAAGACACTAGCAAATGTTACAGGTGCTATCAATTAAGCATTAATAGCGGACATTTGTAGGCCTATGAAATGGTTTTTTCGTACAAATCATGACAGGACTTATGGCTCAGTCGATTAAAATTAGAAAAGTTCTAAGCTTCAAAACAAACATTAAAGCGATTTGAAAGTAATGACTGATATCATCATTTGAAAGTTGATCAGTTTAATCTTAGAAAAGATTGTATTCAAGTAAAAGTCAGTACACATCTACGTGTTGGGAGTTTTTTTAATGAAAATTGACCGTATAAAATTATAAAGATGAAACGTGTTAATACTTTATCTTAGTGTCTTGCTACATAACAAAGAATACCAGATACACCACAATGAAAATTCGAAACAACCATTGGTCAAGAAAAATGGCAAGAAGACAAAACACCTAAGTAGGGACTATGACTCTGCAACCAAAGACCGAAATACAGTTATCCACTGTAAAATGACGACAACCAAGTGTACGTTGTGTGGCACATGACGAAACAAAACAAAATATTTACATTCTCAATGCACTGATAACTATTAGGAAGTAATGTTGTTCATACCTCAATGAATACAATGAAGCACGCTGCGAAACATGATCACTGGGTGACGCCAAAATAAACATTGCTCTTTTCAATAAGACGTTATGACGCCAACGACGCTCTTCAGCTGTTAAAGGCAATTATTCTTGATTATTGATAACTATCATTTCATTACATAATGTTATGTAGCCCTCGGTGCTGACTCAATAGAAGTCCTCTGTCTTCAACAAGTGGGGAAAATCAATAGTTTAATAACTGTTAACTAGTGTACATTATTGATTTTCCCCTTAAGTGCCCCAATAATGTACAGTAGTTAACAGTTATTAAACTATTGATTTTCCCCAAGGAGGCCCCTTACTAGCCAGTCAGGGGATTCAACAAGAGCTACTAATCACCATAATAAGGGCCGCCTTTTATCTGCTATAGACAGTATACAACAAGGGGCAATAAAACAATTATGGACACAAGGTGTGTCCTACTGTTACAAGAATAAATGCCTTTAGCAGGAAAACTGGTTGCAATGGTTTTCTTGTTTCATTTTAAGCCCTCAAACTGGATTTTTTTTGTCACATAACGGTTGGAAAATAATTTAAATATAACTAATATACGTTCATTGAAGTAAGAACAACATTGGATCACGAGCAAAGTGCTCTGATGTTGTTCATACTTAGTGAACGTTAAATAACTTACTCTCATTCCTTAAACACGCGCACAAACAACACAATGTCACGACACGAGAAAACCTGTCTTCGAGGTTTGCGGCCAGGTTAGTCACAAACCGAACTGCTCAGCTTACTGACCTGCGACTGTCTTGAAATTTAAGAAAACTGGAGGTATTATAGTATCATTAATTCTTTCGTGAAGTTAAGAACTCTAGTATCATCCAAACTGCGAACACAAATGTGCTGTTCAGACTGCTCATCCATGATTACAGCTGATTTTATGTTCGCCAATGGCAAATAAGGTTTTCTTATGACATGGCTCATTAAAGAAGTTACAAAGGAAAAATGCCTTGGGACAGTCAGCAAGAAAACTACTTGGGATTTCAGGATTCATGAGGTTTGTCACCGTCCTCAGTTCCATTGCAAGTTTTCTCGGAGCGGAGATCTTGCAATGCTTGGCTTTAAAATAGAAGTGAAGGCAATGATAAGGAATCGATACAATTAACCCACAGCTCCCATCGGATACACCAAGGGAAAGAAACACAAACATAACTAGACTCTAATGGAAACATCACTAGCGGAAAGCCAAAAGGACAGTTACTTTCCCACTCCAAAGCAAAATAATACAAGCGATACACCCACTCAAAGACAAGCCATAACAAAAATAAACCACGACAGACGAACCGCCTTGGAACGTCAGTGAAACGAATTCCACTTGGGGGGGGGAAGGGGGGAGGGAGCTTAAATCGATTTTATGTAACAATCCTCGCCCTTTCTTTCGTCGCGATTTTAACAAATAATTTGTTCAGTCTGCATGAAGGCCCCTTAACTGCCTGTGGTGTTTTATTAGGGTGCCGATGCTCTATGTTTGTGTTTTGTTTTTCTTTAGTGTCATGGTTGGATGGTTTAAGGTAATCTTATAGCCTCCTGATAATTGCCTACAATTCTATTTTATAAATAATAACAAAAATAAATTGATCCTTTTGTCAGAATCCTAGCACAACAGTGAGCAATTACAATCAAGAAACAGCGCGAAGGCCATATCAATCAGCCAAAGCAAAAAGCCTCATTAGCTAAATCCCGGTTGCCCAGACATCAGTGTAAAGACACAAATTTTGTGATTTCCTCTTAGCTTTTCTGCTACTCAATCTTCCAAACAAGTATAATTCAAAAAAAAAAAAAAAAATAAAAGAATTTCTTCGTCGGGGACTAATTTTTATCCTGAAGACTAGACCCCCTGTTGACCAAGTTGTATGTAATGTACACCTGCAAGTAATAGTCAAATGTGACCGATCGCAGTATCAGCAGAAAGATAGAATGGTGTATGAATGTCATTTGACGTATCACCAGTAACAATTCTGATTCTGAAGAAAGAAAGATGGGAGAATGTTTTGTAATAGTTGCCTCCCTGAAAGGTATGCCCATTCCTTTTATACATTTGAATCGATGCTAGTTTGACGGAAGTATGTACAATTGTGGTTTGTGTGGGTACATTTTAGTTTTGTTTTGACTCATGGTTCAGCTAGGATTATTCGAAGTGGACCAACTTGTTTTTGTTATTCTTATTTCAGCGCTTCTTTGTTTAAAAATGCTGTGACAATGGCAATGGCAAATAGAAGTAAATGCAATGACCAGGGATCGATACAATTACCAAACACTTCCCATCCAAGACACCAAAGTGAAAGAAACACAAACATAAAACAATTTCACCATAACAAAAACGTCACAGGCGGAAAGCCAAACGAACAGTTACTTTCCCACAAAATGGACAAACGGATATCCAAAATAATAAAATATATATATTAGAAATACATACATATAAAGACGAACTATAACAATAATAAACCACAACAGAAGGACCGCCTTGGAACAGTCAGTATTTTTTGCTGATGGGGGGTGGGGGTGGGGCTTAAATCGACTTTACGTGGCCACAATCCTCGCCATTGTACTCTGTCGTGATTTATCCAAATTATGCACATAAAGCAACTACACTATAATTAAAACAAGAAGAAAGTTTCGTAACCCTTGACCTGCTGAATATTTATTTATGCCACACCCACTACTGATTATCAACCATCAGCTTTCAAATTATTGCAACAAATTCTTGAGCTGAATGACAAACAATGAAGATCCTGATCAGATGGCTAAGCCATCTGATCTGGATATTCATTGTTTGAAAGATAAGACATATCCGGGCTCAGCAGGACAAGGGTTAAGCAACGGCCAAATGGCCAGCCAAAATAAAATGTTTCCAGTACCTCAAATCAAACAAACAAACAAACATGCAAAGACAATGATAATAATAAACACAACAGAAGCACCGTCTTGGAACGGTCAGCACAAAAATACCGAGGTCGGGGGTGTAAGGGAGGTTAAATGGATTTAACATGACCATAGTCCTCGCCCTTGTTTCTGCCGAGGTTTAGACAAATAATTTGTTCAGTCCGCATGAAGGCTTTCTAACGCATCAGTGTAACATCTCCGAGAACATAAACATCAAAATATAGAGATGAAACAACGATGCGAACCCGTCTGCATGAAATAACTGAAATGCTGGAGCAAAAGAAAAACAACAGTCGGACTTCGGTGGTTCATTTCGTAATGTAGGCCGCCGGTCAATAATACAGCACAGCTGCAGTATAGCTAAAGTAGTATAATAGAGCCTCAATTTCTGGTTCAAACAATGCTGTTTTTCTGGTATTACACCACGTTTGCTAAAGTCTCGTTACGTCTCTGAATGGCTTCAATAGGATATTGTGCATGATTCATTTTGATTTTGCATCAGAGCATGAAATCGTTGGGACAGGATGTCTTTTATTATACCATCTCTGAATAAATCTATGTCTTAAAATCCGCTTAAACAGGGTATTGCAAAACTAAATGAAATTCGACCTCAACCCGGTTATTATTGCATAGAGTGCAGATACGCTGGAAGTGAGGAATACCACCATGCCGCCCTGTCACAATTTAAAGTTCATGACCTTGCTAAAATTCTTTCCTACCTCTCGGGAATACCACGCGTATCCGGAGTCGTATCTCTATAAAACAAGAGGGCACACAGGGCCATCTATCGCTTACTGAGTGTCACTCTCTTTAGAACATTCTATAAGACTATTATTTCTCCTTATATGGCTATGTATGTTTACAATTTGTTGAAAATAAATGTTCTTGGATGCTAGGCTGTTAAGAACTGTGTTTTACAGGCCTTGGAAGTATTTAATGGTGATTGGCAGATTCTGGGTATTTCAACTAATTAGGATTATGTCAATTGTGATCAGTAAACCTAACCACACTATTCCTCAGTCTTGGGCAGGCTTAGACCTAAGTGGTTAACCATACTTTTGCCAGTAATTGACAACTGCCCTTCTTGAATCAGCAGAAGTGGGAGAATGATGGTAGTAAAACATTCCATGATTAATTTCCATCAAAGTACATGTATATAGCCGGATTGTGTCTCGAAATCGCAACCTCTAGCTTCTCTGTCAGACATGCTTCCAACATTTATTACGCTAAGCAGCCTGGCTCCCCACCTACATGCTAAAGGACAAAGAAATGAATGTTATGAGCCCCTAAGTTTTGAGAAACTAGACAAACCTGTGTACCAAATAGCAAAGGCCTTGGGCTTCTGGTTTCAGGCAAGAAGATTTTTAATGGTTTTCCCTATATAAGTCTATGTAAACACGTGGGTCCCAGAATGGGAACACTTTTGGCCCTAGAGCTATAATTTGAACAATCTTGGCTAAGGTCCCCTAGGTGGAGCTACATACCAAATATCAAAGACCTGGGCCTTCTGCTATCACACTAGAAGATTTTATCTAAGGTTTTTCCCAACAAGGGACAATGTAAAACATGTGACCTCTAGGGCAGAGCCAATTCTGACCCAGGGCTATAATTTGTACAACTTTGGGATGTAACACATGTCAATGTCCCGGGGCTTCCGGTTTTAGACAAGAAGATATTTTAAGGTTTACGTATATAAGTCCATGCAAAATATGTGGGCCTTTTGGCGGGGCCATTTTTTGCCCCAGGGTTAATTTGAAAATCTTGGCAGAGGTCCACTAGTAGAAGATGTGAACCACATGTCAAAGGCCTGAGCCGTCTGGTTTCAGTCAAGAAGATTTTCAAAGGTATTCCTTATGTAAGTCTAGCCCTTGTGCGGGGCCATTTTTGGCTCCAGGGCTATAAGTTGAACAATACTAGCAGAAGTTCCCCAGATATCAAAAGGCCTGGGCCCTCTGATTTCAGAAAACAAGCGTATTAAAGTTTTTACCTATTTCATTCTATGTAAAACAAGTGGGCCTTAAATGGGACAATTTTTGGCCCCAGGGCTATGGTTTTAACAATCTTGGTAGAAAAAGCAGAAGTCCTTGGTATGTAGCTTCATCTAGATGAAGCTACATACCAAGGACTTCTGCTTTCGGCAAAGATTTGTTTTTTGTTTTTACTTTTATCGAACCATGTAAAACGTGATCCCTAAGGCAGGGCTAATATACGGACCCCAGGGCTCTAATTTGAACAACTTTGGTAATGGTCCATTAGGTGAAGCTACAAACAAATTATCAAAGACCTTGGCCTTCTGTTTTCACACAAGAAGATATTTAAAGGTTTCCCCCTTTATAAGTCCATGTATACCATATGTGATCCCTGGGCGCAGCCATTTTAGGCTCCAGGGCTATAATTTGAACAAACGAACAGCCTTTCTTTGAAGGTACTTTTGCTCCATCGCTGGTAAACAAAATAGATTGTCCACGGTTGAGTAACCCTTTCGGAAACCAGCCTGGGCTTCATCGGTCATGTTATTGATATCGGTCCGCTTTTGGAATCTTTCGTTCAAAATACCGGTTAAGGCCTTGTTTTAGACATCTATCAGGGACACGCCTCTAAAATTGTTGGGGTCATCGAACGGACCTTTCTTATGGATCGGACAGATAATGCTTTCTCCCCATTGTTCTGGAAAATCACCCAAGTAAACTTTTTATTAAACTGAACGACTTAAACCGGACAAAATTTCAGCATTTCTGAAATAATCCAATCGGGACCTCATGAATTACCAGTTTTTATGAACCCCAACTTCGTAGAAGTTGAGAGGGCATATTTGTTTGGGTCCGTTGGTCCTTCTGACCCTCTGTCCGTTCGTTACACTTGCATACGGCCAGGAATGGTTAGAGGTTTTGTTTGTTTGTTTGATTTGTGGTTTAACGTCCCTGTCAACACAATATAGGTCATTTTGGAGACGCTGCTTCCAATTTTGTGGGACTTTTACCCGACTTTCCGCTTTCCGACCAGCTTCTAACTGTCCATTAGAAGCCTCCGTGGTGTAGTGGTTATGCTACTCGCCTTGTAAACCAGGGATCGCAGGATCGATCACGGACTTCTCCAGACTTTCGGATGTGTCTTTAAACCGAGGTATCGTCTCCGTATGACCTTAGCTGTTGGTGGGACGTAAAACTCAAACACTCACTCACTCACTCACCCACTCACTCTAACTGTCTAGGGTTTAATGAAAAATGTTGCATTTACGTTCTCACTTGATGCTTTTTGAGAACAGAATACAATTTCTTCTTTACTAGGCACGACTTTACATCACACATCAAAAGTTGGTTCCCGAACATGTGGTACACAGGATCGTTGGCCCCCGGCCATCGGGGCTTAAAGAAATAGATGGGCTGCATGATGCTTCCACGCAGAGCTGAAACCGACCCGCACACTAGTACTGTTAAACTCCTTAGAGGACCTAAGCCTGCCAGGCAAAGCGGTGCGAGTCGGACCGTCCATGCATATAATCCCTATTGGTTTCATTGGGCGGCAGGGCTTGAGATGTCATTTCATCTCAGTGTCTGGTAAAAGTCCCTAAAAATTGGAAGCAACGTCTCCAAAATGATCTATACCGTGTTGACGGGGACGTTAAACCTCAAATCAAACAAAACAAAACACAGGATCGTGGCCGGACTGGTAACCATACGTCACGGTTGATTGATTTAACCTTTTTAGCTTAAGGGCATGGTGCCTCAGCGTGTTGTAATCATGCAATCGTTTGGTTTCAGAATCAAAGCACCGAAAGTGTTGGTGGGGTGTAGGTTGGGGAAAAAGTCCTGAGCTGAGATTAAACTGTTTAATTTAACTCTGAAATTCCAAAAAAAACAGTGAACATTTTGATAAGAAGCGCGTTCTGTAGCGTCCGAACTTGGTCTACACTGTTTGCCAAGCTCACCCTATGAATCTAGGATGACCCTCTTCAGTCTTATGGAATACCCTGATCTCACTGCGGCTATTTTCTGCAAGAAAAAGGTTATTCCGAGAAGTCAGTGATAGTCACGTAGACGTTAGCTCTGAATCGCTTTTTATATAAGTAACTTCGGGTCGAATGCCAAACAATCAACCCAAACATAGCCGGGTCGTTTGTCAGTCTTGGGTACATGTTAGTGTTATCTGTAAAATCTGCACTTGAATAAAATGTTCGATCTGGCAAACAATGTAGACTAAGATCAAACGCCACAGAACACGGTGCTGATCTTGTTCTACATTTTTTGCATCAGTTACTAACATCTTAAGTTTAAACGGATCTGTCCAAGTCCACGTTCATGACCAGCCTGCATTTAGAGACAATCGGCATGAGTGTTGTCAGTGCTTTGATTTATTCACTGCCTTGAGTTTCTGGAGTATACTCGTCCATCACTGAAGTTGGGCTCGTCCATTCTGCTAAATATCGCACCTAGAATTATATCACAGGACCTACACTGTTTGCATAGGTATCTGTACCATATTCCAGGGTTGAAAGGGAAGCCTTTCTCGCAAAGTCTGATATACACCTAGTTGTAACTGACCTAGACTTGACCTCGAATGTCGGAAAACCCATTAATATTCTGGTCTGCAGCTGACCGGCTGGTCTTTAAGGATTAAATATTGACAGCACTGTTAGAAAACAGTGTAAAACCTTAGCAGACGTCTGAGCAGACGCCGCATTGATCTGGATATACACTCGCATGATGCAGCTGATTCATATGAAATGCTGAATCTATTCTCTGAAAGGTAAGATAAAAGCGTCTGCTTCAAAAGTTTGTATTGCGATTATAGGATGTACAATTTTGATAACTGCGCAAAACCGGACTACATTTTGTGCGGACTCATATTTCTTTGGCGGTCAAAGCCGGAAGAAAGTCGTAAGAAAGCCGGAACTACTTTACAACACGCAGGATAGCTAGAAATGACAGATTGAATCTGTCATTAAAAACGGGACGTATTATGTTATACTACCTGGCGTCCGCCTGTCTGTCTGTCCGTCTGTCCGTCAGTAAACTTTTCGTTTCCGGATAACTCCTCCTACAGTTTACACCCGATCAAGCTGAAACTTCATACATACTTAGACCATGGTATGGGGCAGCGCAGATTATTTCGAGGTTAAGGTCCACCAAACATCAATAGAGGTATGCCCCTTTGAATTTTTTGTTAGCTTTTCGTTTCCGGATAACTCCTACAGTTTACATCCGATCAAGCTGAAACTGAATTCATACATATTTTAACCATGATGTGGGGCAGCGCATATTGTTTCAAGGTTAAGGTCCACCAAAAATAATAGAGTTATGCCCCCTTGAATTTTTTTGTTAACTTTTCGTTTCCGGATAACTCCTCCTACAGTTTACATCCGATCAAGCTGAAACTAAATTCATACATAGACCATGATGTGGGACAGCGCATATTGTTTCAAGGTTACGGTCCACCAAATAATAATAGAGATATGTCCCCTTGATGGCACCCGTCCATCGGGGCTTGAAGAAATAGATGGGCTGCATGATGCTTCCATCCAGAGCTGAAACCGACCCGCACACGAGTACTGGTAAACCGCTTAGAGGATCTAAGCCTGCCCAGGCAAAGCGGTGCGAGTTGGCCCGTCCATGCTTATAAACCCTATTGGTTTCAATGGGCGGCAGGGATTGAGATGTCATTTCGTCTCAATGTCGGGTAAATGCTCCACAGAATTGGAAGCAACGTCTCCAAAATGACCTTTACGGTGTTGACGGGGACGTTAAATCTCAAATCAAATAAACAAACAAACAATGTCCCCTTGAATTTATTTTGTAAACTTTTCGTTTCCGGATAACTCCTCCTACAGTTTACATCTGATCAAGCTGAAACTTCATACATAGTTATACCATGATAAGAGGCAGTGCATATTGTTTCGAGGTTACGGTCCACCAAATAATAATAGAGTTATGCCCCTTTGAAATGTTTTGTAAACATTTTGTTTCCGGATGACTCCGCCTACATTTTACATCCGATGAAGCTGAAACTTCATATATAGTTAGACCATGATGTGGGGTAGCGCATATTGTTTCTAGGTTACTGTCGACCAAATAATAATAGAGTTATGCCCCTTTGAAAAATTCTGCAAACATTTTGTTTCCGGATAATTCCTCCTACAATTTACATCCGATTGTGCTGAACCTTTACATACAGTAAAAGACCATGATATGGAACAGTGCATATTATTCTGAGGTTACGGTCTGCCTAATATTACCAGAGTTATACCCCTTCCACTGATTTTTCTAAACATTCCGTTTCCGGATAACTCCTACATTTTTCTAAACATATTTTGTTTCCGGATAATGCCTCCTACATTTTACATCCGATGAAATTGAAACTTTATATATAGTTAGACTATGATGTGGAGAAGCGCTTATTATTTCAAGGTTATAGTCCACCACTTATTACCAGAGTTATGCCCATATTATTTTGAGGTCATGGTTGACCAAATATTACCGACAATGAAAATTTGTTGGAGACAGGTAGTTTGAGCCACTGAGGGTTATTAATAGTGCTAGATAAGAATATAAGGAGCACATATTAATCCTTGGTTACATTCCACAAACTCAAACTTGTACAACTGTCAATATATATATGCTCCATCTTACTAATTGCAACGGGCGTATAATGCCCCGTTTGCGGAGCTCTTGTTGGCTTTGAAATTTGACGACATACAGTGGGTACTTTGTGTGCGCAACTCCTCGTACAGTTTGCCGATCAATATGAAACTTTGCAGGTATTTTTTCTTGGTCTGTAGATGTGCAGCTGAATTTGGTATTATCATGAATTTAACCTTTGTCACATTTCTTCACTTTTGAACGTAGCCATTTTTGGGGTTTAAATACTATTAAAGTGCATTGTAGTGGTTACCAAATAGTTAGAGCTAGAATTCTGAAATTTTATTTATAGCATCAGCATGAAAATTAGCGGACCTATATACGTATTTTTCCATCTGGGTTCATCTTGCGGAGTTATTCCCCTTGTTGCCCTTTTGCGACTTGGGCATTTGAAGTTTGATGGGTACTTTGTGTGCATAACTCCTCATACATGTTTATACCAATCAATTTGAAAATTTGCAGGCAGTTTTGTCATGGTCCGTAGATGCGCATGGTATTCTCATCAGTTTAATTTTTGTCACTTTTTAGACCTTTGGAATTAGCCATTTTGGGGGTTAAATGCTAGTAAAGTGTTTTATAATAGGTACCAGAATCTTGCAATTTTATATATAGCACCAGCATGAAAAATAAGCAGACATTTTTTTCATTGGCATTCTCCTTACATTTAACAACAAGATGTTGGGTACTCTGCATACACAACTCTTCATACTAATTTATACCAATCTTTTGTAATGGTCTGTTGATGGCGTTGTCATTGATTAAAGTTTTGTGACTTATTTTGAACTCAGCTTTTTTGGTGCGTGCGTATTTTAGCCGATGCATGTTTAAGGGAAAGCATGCAGTTGGTGACTTGGTGGCACAGTGTTTAACAAACACATTTTCTAGTTAATACAAAAAAAAAAAAAAAAAAAAAAAACAAACAAACATAAATAACAACATTTGGTAGTGTCATGAAATAGTTTAAGGCCAATTGAATAACTTTGTAGAACCAGAGTTCATAATGCATCATTCCAAATAAAGAAAGAGTTACTCAGGAAAAATCACGAGGAAAATGACAGCCATTTGAATTAGATATATGAAGGCACAGACTAAAACTCAAAACAGCACAGGGGCAACTAGGACAGTTAGCAGAAACTCAAACTTCTAAGGTCATCAGCCATGTGATTTCTGAGAAGAGTATCATTTTTGAAAGTTGATTTTTAAAATCAAGTTTCTATGTCAATACATTTCTACTTCCGGTACTGGACCGCGTTACTGCACTTCCGCTGTTCGTTCGCTGCATAAAATAGTCCAAAGGAACGCTTGAAAATGCATGGAGCGTCTTTCAAAATATTTCATTTTTCGAGACTTTATACGGATTGAATATAAATTGGCACAGAAAGACGAATAACAATTCTCTGGGACCATTTTCCTACGCGCTTTCCGATGATATTTATGTAACTGGTTGGTTTGAGATTTTACTCTTTCATCCCTGAGTTTCTGAACCGGACTCTTCTAGATTTAAATATATTCTTATAGAAAGGGATTTCTGATTAGTTTACTGACATGATGGCAAACAGTGTACAGCTAGTTTCTGACGAGATGTGCTAGCTACGTGCCGTCTTATCAGAATCTGCAAGTTTGCATAGCTACAGTTTATTTCTACCTCGGCGTCTGCACCGGTCTACAGGGTTAAAAGGGTTAGACTAAACAACCCTTTACTGACCGACATCGAACACAGTTATTCACCTGCTTTCGAGAGCTCTAATTACAAAACATGTGTTGTCGGCTGTGAGTTTTAAATCAAGTTCCGTACTTTAAGTAAATAGTGAAGACACCGATCAGACGCTAAATTCTGTGGCCTCTAATCTGTCTTAACTGTTTCCGAATGTCCCAGTATTGAAACGATTGGCATTTATGGGTTAATGTACAGGTTGGAATGAACGTATTTTAAGTTCGCAAAACGCGGCGTCTGATAAGGGTTATAATGTCTAAAACAAATGGTTTAAAAATGATCTTTTTTCGTCAAGTTATTCCCCTTTTTATGTCCCGACGCCCGAAGGAACATAGCTCCAAGCGGCTGCATAACGTATATGCATCGTCGTATCAACGCGATGTTGATGCGACGTTGCTAAGCCGTCGTCTGCCCACTAGGAGAATTTCTCTGTAAGATTATTAGCAGATGGGACAAGCGCAGAATGTACTGAGCTAATTTAGAAATCTATGGTTTTACCATGAAGAAATAAGCAGACACGTTTTCTTTCTTTCTTTTTTCTTTTTTTTTTTTCTTCGTAGGGGTAGTTGGGTGTGTATCTTGTGTCATTGGGGTGTCCAGCTGATATTGACTTACAGTTGAGCAAGGCCTGCTGTCCTTGCAGCAGGTAACGGTAGAGTGTGTGTGTGTGTGTGTGTGTGGGGGGGGGGTGGTTGTTATTTCTTCTGTTTCTACACGTCCGTTCATTTCCCCTTTCTCCTCCGTCCCTCACTTTTATCTCCTTTACTATCTCTTCTATCTCTTTTCTCCCTTTCTCTTGGAGAAGACAAAATGATCCGCAAGGGTTGACCTGTCGTTAAACTCAAAACAATCGATGAATCATTTTTTTTCTTCGTCGAATTTGTTAAACTCCGGGACCTTGTTAACAAAATATCTAGATAACTGCTTGATCTACGACTGGCATTGTTAACATAATAATTATTCCTCATAAATCAACTTTCCTCAGTACTTTCAGTACTTTGATTTTTTTTACATATTTGGGCATGGCGGTCTCTTGGTTATGCGACATAGACATTACATAAGTATTACCTGGACCTTATGACATACTGAATCTGTGAGACTGTGGACCAGTTTGTGTGAATGATCTATGTCTTTGGTATTTAATATAATGGTTTATGTACTTCTTTATCTTGGTCGCATATACCACCTTTGATATCCCCTACTCCTACCAAAGCTTGTCGTATAATAGGCAAAGATCCAGCTAGGGTATCATTTGAAAAACACTGCTGTACCCGAATCCCCAATACTGTGTGCTAAGCCCAAAAGTATTAGGCATTTTTGATAAAAAAAAGAAAGAAAAAAAATCAAATGTGTTATGGCAGTTTTAGGCATGACGCCAGTATATGTCATTTCACCCAAGCCACATGAACTTCCATTGTCCCGTCAGATGGTGTCTCTGTTTATTATTTGGCTTCAATCGACCAAGTTGTTTCAGGCGTCTGTAACCTGATTGGTTCCTTGTGCACTGCTACATCCATTTGACAGGATGAAAGAGCAGACTTGCTGTCTGTGATTGATTAACATGTTGCATTAGGAGATGCATTCTTGCTCTTTCGTTTGCTTGTTTTAGCCACGTCATGAGAAAACATGCTTTGCCACTTACGAACAACAAAGGTGCAGCTCAGCCTGTGCATTCGCGCATGCTGATTGACAGCTTAATGTTCGCTTCTTGGAGAATACGATTTCTCTTGTTCCTATATCTAACATTTAAAGACTTGTTAGTCTTGGAAGCTGAACAGACCGGTTTGTGCTTACCAAGTCGGAAACCCCGAAAACATGTGTTTATGTAGCTGGGCTGTCGTCTTTGATTGATATTTGTCTTAACCCTTTTTGTACCAAATGGAATCTTCCTATTTATATATTGCAAGAGTCCATTTCAAAATTTAGTGGTGTCAGGTTGTATTTTGATCAAAATCTATTTGGAAAATGACTGAACTTTTAGCAAACAGTGGAGGCCCTGATCAGACGCCGCGTTCTGCGGCGTCTGATCTTGGCCTGCGCTGTTTGCCAACTACCCGTTTTGGGGTTTCCGGTACTAAATGGGTTAATGCTGATTTGAGATACTCCTGATCGCTCATTAACTCTTAAGAATATTCAATTAAAGGGACGACTGAGAAGTTTATATGAGTGCCCTAACATCTCATAGTAGGAAACATTGGCCGTATTCGACTGGGAAGTTTCGTGAAATTTCACGCAGGAGTGCGTTGTCTTTCTTGTAATAGCCGATCGCATGGTCCAATCAAATATCAGTTATTTTTCAAATACATAAGCGTTTCTATTCGAAGGAAAAGTCGAACCTTTCGTGCACCAAGGTCGCTTATGAGCTTTTTTTTGGTTTAGGTTTTACGGCCCTTTCAAGATTATTTCACTCATATCGAGCCGATCGTTAATCAGAAGTGGGCGAAAACCGGAGTATCCGGAGAAAAAACACCTGACCTTCCGTTGCAGAACTTGGCGTCTCACATGTGACCCGAGCGAGGCTCGAACCACAGCGGTGAGAGACCTAATGATCAAGAGTCAGCGCTCTTAACCACTAGGCCACGGAGGCCCGCTTATGAGCTATACACAAATGAAATATTTGATTGGACCATGTGACCATCTATTACAAGAAAGACACCACAATCCTACGTGGAATTTCACGGAAATTTCACGAAACCTACCAGTCGAATACCGTCAATATCAGGCACAGGGTAGATTATTTGATTGATTGTTTTGGGTTTAACGACACGCAAACCTTGTGGGTCATTTAGTGTCGTCTCCAAGAGGAAGGGAGAATAGTGATAGAAGAGATATTAGAGGAGATAAAAGTGAGGTACAGAGAAGAAAGAGGAAAATGAACGAAAGTGAAGAAACAGAAGAAATATCAACATCCCCCTCTAACCTTACCTGCTGCAAGGGCAGCAGGCTGTGTCCAACTGTTAGGCAGAAACCACAGGGGCCAGTTTCAAGCTTTTTGAGAGGAAAGATATACAGTCGAACTTCAATGGCTCGAACACCTTTGGGACCTTGAAAATCTGTTCGAGACACGGGTAGTTCGAGCCACTGAGGGCTAATGCCAGGAGGCGTAACGACATACTTAAGGATATCTTTTCGGTGTTCTATAATGAAAAATGTATGCTGTGTGTACTCATAAGAATCGCCTCATCGAGGCGATTCTAATGAGTACACACAACATACATTTGCAAGGTAAAAGGCGAAATTATCCTCAATTTTTTCTCTCCCTATTTCTTATGCAGAGAAATTCCATAGGGACTCAAGAACGGGTTCGACTGAGCCATGGTAAACGAGCCATCGGTGTTCGAGCCATCGAAGTTCTACTGTACCATCCTATAATAATATAGACATCGGCACCATTGGGAAAATATGACCTCTCGTGAATGAAGTTGTGTAGCTCTGGCAGTTTGTAACACACAAGTCAAAACCCTTGTCACACATGTAGATAACACATTTATGTATACAATAGTACCTGCTATGTCTAATCTAGTCTTCACGGTATGGAGCAACGCCACACATAACCTCCAGAACTGCTAAAAATGATCGCGTGTAGCTAAGCCTGTCTGCTCTCTTCCCAAGAGATTCCAAAGTTTTCCAGGACACAACACAAAGAAAATTTATATCCATGTCCAGTATTTTTGCCAATACCAATCACCTGTGTCCATAATTTTAATAAAAACTTGCAAATACTACTCCAAAACTTGAAAACAATCACACACAATTTTGAAATCTCCTGGCTCTGGCAGCCATCTTTAGCTCACCGTCACGTAGTGACGAGGTGAGCTTTTGGGATCACTTTTTGTCCGTCGTCCGTCGTGCGTGCGTGCGTCCGTGCGTGCGTGCGTCCGTGCGTAAAATATTTCTTCAAACGACATCTCCTCCTAAACCACTGATCGGATTTTGACCAAACTTCACAGGAATGATCCTTAGGCGGTCCCCTTTCAAAGTTGTTCAAATAGTTCCGGTCCGTTTCACATCTAGGTCACAGGAGCCAAAAAAAGATTTTTTTTTTTCACTGAAAACTTAAAAAATCGTCTTCTCTGAAACCACAAGGCCCAGGTATTTGATATTTAGTATGAAGCTTGATCTATATTATGGACCCCTACCAAGATTGTTCAAATTATAGTGCTGGGGCAAAAAATGCCCTCGCCCCGGGGCCCTTTGGTTTTACATAGGCTTATATAGGGTAAATCTTTAAAAATCTTCTTCTCTGAAACCAAAAGGCCGAGGTCTTTGATATTTGGTATGAAGCTTCATCTAAAGGACTCCTACCAGGATTATCCAAATTATAGTGCTGGGGCCAAAATACCCCCGTCCCGGGGCCCTTTCATTTTACATAGGCTTTTATAGGGAAAAATTTAAAAAATCTTCTTCGATGAAACCGCATGGCCCAGGACTTTGAAATTTGGTATGAAGCTTCATCTAATGGACCTCTACCAAGATTATTCAAATTATAGCCCTGGGGCCAAAAATGCCCCCGCTCTGGGCCCTTTGGTTTTACATAGACTAATATAGGGAAACTCTTTAAAAATCTTCTTATCTGAAACCACAAGGCCTAGGTCTCTGATATTAGGTATGAAGCTTCAGCTAGTTGACATCTATCAAGATTGTTCAAATTATAGCCCTGAAACCAAAAAATGCCCCCGCTCCGGGGCCCTTTGGTTTTACATAGACTTAAGATATAGGGAAAATCTTAAAAAAATCTTCTTCTGTGAAACCACAAGGCCTAGATCTTTGATATTTGCTGTGAAATTTCATCTAGTAGACCTATATCAAGATTGTGCAAATTATAGCCCTGGGGCCAAAAAATGCCGCCGCCCTGAGACTCTTTGCTTTTACATAGACTTATAAAGGGAAATCTTTAAAAATCTTTTTCTCTGAAACTGCAAGGCCCTGGTCTTTGATATTTGGTATGGAGCGTCATCTAGTGGACCTCGGCCAAGATTGTTCAAATTATAGCCCTGGGGCCACAAATGCCCCCACCCCGGGGCCCTTTGGTTTGACATAGACTTATGTAGGGAATATCTTTAAAAAAAATCTTCTTCTCTGAAACTGCAAGGCCCAGGTCTTTGATATTTTGTGTTTAGCTTCATCTAGTTGACCTTTGCCAAGATTGTTCAAATTATAGCCTTTGTTGATGTTTGGTATGAAGCTTCAGCTTTAAGACGTACCTCCCTCAACATTATGCACATTAAAGCCCTGGGGCCAATAATGGCTCTCCCTGGGGCCTACTTGTTACACTATGGATCAGGTGAGCGATCCAGGGCCACCATGGCCCTCTTGTCTTGTTACAGAACAGGAGTAAATAAATCATAATGTAATAGTATTAGGTTATTTTTTCATTGGCCAATTTGAATTGTTGAGATTTTTAACCAATGAAATCGTTCCTTTCTAATGGCTCCAAAAATGGCTGCCAGAGCCAGGAGATGTCAAAATTTATTGTTTTCAAGATTTGGAGTAGTATTTACAAGTTTTTATTGAAATTATGGACACAGGTGATTGGTATTGGTGAAAATACTGGACAAGGGTATAAATTTTCTTTGTGCTGTGCCCTGGAAAACTTTGGAATATCTTGGGAAGAGAGCAGACAGGCTTTGCTACACGCGATTATTTTTGAGCAATTCTGGAGATTATGTGTGGCGTTGCTCCATACCGTGAAGACTAGATTAGACATAGCAGTTACTATTGTATACATAAACGTGTTATCTACATGTGTGACAAGAGTTTTGACTTGTGTGTTACAAACTGCCATAGCTACACAACTTCATTCACGATTTGTCATATTTTCCCGATGGTGCTCTTGTCTATATTATTATAGGATAGTATATATTTTCTCTCAAAAAGCTTGAAACTGGTCCCTGTGGCAGAAACAGTTGGACGCCCCAGTGACGCAAGATACACGTCACCTTTGCCTCAACCAACCACCCCGACGCACAGGGTAGACCCTGATCACAAGCCGCGCTTTGCAAAATCTACAAGGGCCACGATCAAAGTAATGACCTACTCTGCTTCGTTTAAATATATGTACACTTGTATGGATAAATAAGTATGACATATTCCTAATAGCTTCACGGAAGACACATATTATTCACAAATTTATCTTCGATGGTCCGAATTCGACCGTTACAGCCAGTCAAACAGAGAACCGGACACAGTGGAGCTACTCAATCACGAAATCTCATTATTTTACATAAAACGCTCTTCTGGGAAGATGGCATGCACCTTTTTGTTGGTTGTAGATATACACATGATAAATCGGACTGTTGCAAATACGATTTAAGGAAAATTTGAAATTGGAAGGCCCGCAGTGAGAAATCCTAGCTCCATTTTCAATACAACTCCCACGGGCAAGGAAATGGGTACAACGCATATGATAAGACACAAAATTTTCCGAGGAAAATGGTAGTTGTATGGTCGTAGCACTAGTAAATTTCCATCTCAGATTAGGTTTTCCGATATTGATAATTAGTCCTACATAGTTTAAAGCACAATTGGAACCTTTAGGAAACGTTCAAGGTGTGTGTGTGTCTTGTCTTGGCATGTGCAATGCTCTGGTTCTTGCAATATCACCGCACCCCCACCCCACCTCCACGAATCTAGGACGATATGACTCAGATGATTTGACGGACAATTCGGCTTAGGACAATTTGGTCAGCAAAAAATATTGGGTAGGACAATTTTGCCAGGTTAATATAATGTCCAGTTCAAATTGACAATTTTTTTTTTTTTTTTTGCTTTGTTTTCAGTAATGCTTGTGGAAGGAACATTTTAAAGAAGATTTTAATCAATTAGAAATTTGTTTTTTTTTTTTAACTATATCTTTAAGCCTGTGATATTCTGACTGGCCAAAATCGTTAGTAGCAAAGACATAATAATTGATACTTAGACAAAAAAAAAAAAAAAAAAAAAAGAGTTAAATTTAATGATTTTGTTTAAATTTTTGGAAGACAAGATCAATTAGCACTTGATTAACTGGCTGACTGATTTGTTGACTGTTCATGTTTCCTTGCTTTCTTAATTACCTTTTTCACACTTTCATTGTTGGTTTTGTTTGTTTGTGTATACATTGTGATATTTTCATTAACTCTTAACATGGACCCACAACATATTTTTGGGATGTGTTCCAAAGATAATTTGGGATAAACTTCCTTATTTCTTGTCAGTAGTATATGTTGTGGCTGCACGTTATAATCGCCTCGAATGAGGCTTTAGTTTACTCTGTACCCACAACAATGTTTTGAATAATGTTTGCAAACAGTGTGGATCAAGATCACTCTGCACACACAAGTTTGAATGAAATAGACACAATTTAGTTGGGTATTTGGGAAAACCGAAAACAAACTTTTACCGGAAATAACCGAAAACAAATTCTCACAACCGAAAACAAATTATATCACCAATTATACCATGATTATTCTACATTTAGACATATACATGTTTATTTGCTATGTAAACAGATAATATGGCCAAGTTTTGGAGAATAATTTGAAATAATAACGATTTTATTGCATTTTTATATCATTTTCATATATGGACCGGGATCTATATTACTTGTATTAACTGTTTGCCTTGTTGTTTGTGATCTAAATGAATACATTATACTTAGTAACTTGATTGTTTGAAAGACAGAAATGTTTGTGACTAAAACAATTTATTTAACAGGATTCAGCTTAAGAAATTTAGTCAAAAATGGTTTAACTGGCTGGTAATCAGTAGGTCCCAGGTTAGGTAAATGCCAAGCCAGTAACATCAGGATCTACACTGATTGTACTTTACTGCTTGCCATGTTGTTTTTTATTTAAATGAATACATTATATCATGTACTTTGATAGTCAGGAATGGATGTGACTAAATTAATTTATTCAACAGGATACGGCTTTAGAAATTTTGTATATAGAAAAAAAAAACGTCGAGTATATCCTTCGGATGCGCGTCTCACTGGTCATCAGGAGGTCAATGGTTTGATAACGGCCCTGCTAGGAACATCTTTTCATGAAGATTGATCGTTAAATCCTTTCAAGTGTGACACTTCCTTCTGCTCATCCAAGAAGGGCAGTTATCAGTTTTATAACAAAAGAATCTGCACTGGACTAGTTAACAGTATAGGTGGCTAAGCCTATCCAGGAAAAAGTGATTAAGTAATTGACTCCCTTGATATGACCTAAATAGTGTTTTAAATAGGTCTTTTAAACTTTAAGTAACACATCAGTAGAATAGAGTGCATACTTTCATATCTCATATCTCCAAACAATCATTTTTATTGGTTGTTTGTTTGTTTGATTTGAGGTTTAACGTCCCCGTCAACACTGTAAAGGTCATTTTGGAGACGTTGCTTCCAATGCTGTGGGACATTGAGATGACATGACATCTCAAGCCCTGTGGCCCAATGAAACCAATAGGGATTATAAGCATGGGCGGAGCGACTCACACGGTATTGCCTGCGTAGGCTAAGATCCTCTAAGCGGTTTACCAGTACTCGTGTGCGGGTCGATTTCAGCTCTGCATGAAAGCATCATGTAGCCCATCTATTTCTTCAAGCCCCGATGGGGGGGGGGGTCTACTTTTTTAATGGTTATAATATATTATTTGTTCTTAGTATACAAAATTTCTAAAGCCGTATCCTGCTGATCCTGAGGTTACTGGTTGGGCAGTTAGCTAACCTGGGACATCCTGAGAGCCAGCCAGATGAACCATTTTGACTAAATTTCTTAAACAGAATCCTGCTAAATAAATTGTTTTAGTCACAAACAATTCTGACCATCAAACAATCAAGTTACTAAGTATAATGTACATGTATTCATTTAGATCACAAACAACAAGGCAAAGAGATAGTACAAACAGTGTAGATCCCGGACCATCTATGAAAATGCAATAAAATCGTTATTATTTCAAATTATTCTCCCAAACTTGGCCATATTAACTGTTTAGATAGCATTTAAACATGTTTATGTCTAAATGTACAATAATCATGGTATAATTGGTGATATAGTTTGTTTTCGGTTATGAAAATTGGTTTTCGGTTATTTCCGGTAAAAGTTTGTTTTCGGTTTTCCCAAATACCGTGACTGTATATTAAATGAATTGACGGTATCTGAGTATTTTCTGTTTATTTTATTTTTTTGTCTCCCCTATCTCTCTATGCCGGCCTCGGTAGCTCAGTTGGGTGCGCGTCTGACTGGACGTGGGTTCGATACCTACCGGGGTCGGCAACATTCTTTCATTCTTTTCTGACCTGCTCATTTTTTGAGTCGGTCAGTTTAAAAGAAAGAATGTTGCCGACCCCTGCAGGTATCTAACCCTCGTCCTCCTGATCACCAGTCACTGAGCTACCGAGGCCGGCATAAAAATTCAGTTACCAATACATGTACATACTTTATATTTTCTTGTCCTTTGAGATCATTGTTTCCATTGTGGAATTTTGAAAATATTTGAGGGTCACTGATGAGCGAAACTAGCTAGATTACACTTCATATTTTCCAGTTCTGTGGTGTATTTCTTGCTTCTAAAGGATAACCGTTTCTAGAACATATTTAATATTTGTCTTATATCCGACGACGAACTGCGTATAAATGGCCTGGTAAGATTCCCCATTATATCTGCCCCCCCCCCCCCTCCCCCCACACACCCCTGAATATTTGTTTCATAAATGTTTCATGGTGATAGCCAAATTAAGTTTAATGAAAAGCTAAAACTTCAAAGAAAAAAAATCAATAAAAATGTTTGGTCATTCACAAATAAGGTATGTTTTTACCATGACTTTACCCCTACCCCCAGCTAATTTTGACAAAAATTGATAAATTTTGTCACCTTTGTAGTTCTCAAAATATAACAGCCTAGCCTTTCTTGTGTATATTTTATATTTTGTTTTGATATGTTAACATGTGATGAAAATATAAAAAATAAAAAAATGGACTCTTTATTTTCTAATTTTTCATAACTTAATTTTTGGTCATTCTCAGAAATTTCAACATAAAATTACCATAAGTCCGTTCATACTAAAGATAAATATATGTTATTGTTACTCCTTTTCTTAGTTAGAATCCAATGAATAATTTGGTACCTGTTTCATTTTGATCCTGTAATTTTTCATTTTTCATATACCTCCATGATATTGCAAGTGAATATAGAAGCCTCCGTGGTCGAGTGGTTACGCTACTCGCCTTGTAAACCAGGGGTCGCAGGTTCGATCCCGGGCTTCTCCAGACTTTCGGATGAGTCTTTAAACCGAGGTCCCGTCTCCGTATGACCTTAGCTGTTGGTGGGACGTAAAACTGAAACACTCACTCATTGCAAGTGAATGGGGTAACTAGGTACGACTCACTTAGTGCACAAATGGTTTGCAGTGCTACCTGACCTGATATAAATGCGCCAATTGAAACCTAAATCAGGTGCTTCCAAAGGCACTTTCTATTGTCTTTTTCTTTCGAAGGGATATACTTTTATCACACTTTTCTTACTATTTTCGTCATAATTTATTAACTCAATACAGACACATCAAAAGTCAAGTTATTCTGAAAATACATGAAGACGAACAATTTGTTTCTGTATGTTTCCATTAACTAAGCCTGTTAACAATTGAAACGATGCACACTGAAGAGGATTTGAGTGGGGGCCAAAGAGGAGCCAAATCATAGCAGGCCCTTTAATGACGTCTCACGAATTTGGCGAAGTTATCTACCTTTTTTTCAGCCAAAAGAACACACATACAATTTTCTACCAGAAATACTGCATGAACATATATATCATTTCTCTAATTCATGATCGCGATGAACCCAATCCATCTATCCCCAATAGGTGATGATTATATTGCTAGAACCAGAGCAAAGCACATGCCAAGACAAGGCACACACACTTTGAACGTTTCCTAAAGGTCATAAATGGTGCTTTAAACTAACATTTTCCCCGGAACACTTTGTGTCTTATCATATGCGTTGTACCCATTTCCTTGCCCGTGGGAGTTGTATTGAAAATGGAACTAGGATTTCTCACTGTGGGTTTCCAATTTCAAATTTTCTTTAAATCGTATTTGCAACAGTCCGATTTATCATGTGTATGTCTACAATCAACAAAAAAGTGCATGCCATCTTCCCAGAAGAGCATTTCGTGTAAAATAATGAGATTTCGTGGTTCAGTAGCTCCACTGTGTCCGGTTCTCTTTTTGACTGGCTGTAACTGTCGAATTCGGACCATCGAAGGTTTTGTGAATAATATGTGCCTTCCGTGAAGCTAATGTGAGCATCCGTATTGATTAGTTACCATAACACGAGATCTAGAACAACAACAAACCTGCACATGTGATGCCGATTCCGCCATTTTCTTCCTTATCCTGAGCGGAAAAATTTCCTTATCCTGAGCGGAAAAAAATCTTTATCCTGTGCGTTTGTTCCTTACCCTGCGCGCTTGCCTTTACCAGTGTGATATTGCAACTGGGCATATCTTGGGTCACACTAATCTTTGTGCAACAGATAAATATTGAATACAATGTCGGGTAATTTGGGTTATAAACCCATATTTTGGTTCTGTCGCGAGAAAACCTGTCTTCAGGGTTTGCCACCAGCTAAGACACAAACCAACCTGCTCAGCTACACAGACTAGCAACAGTCTTGAAGTTTTAGATATAGAAAGTAGAGATACTGTACTATACAAGTAGCGAACAAAAATGTGCTGATCAGATCAGACTGTGCTGATGCGCAGTCTGATCTGCACCTTTGTTGTTCGCAATTGCCATAAAACATGCCTTTTTTCAAGATCGGGCCGATTTTTAGCCCCTGTTATGAAGGAGTTCGATAACGAACCGTGGTGAACCATGGTTAACCAGTGGTTAACCCTCAGTCTGGTAGCATGGCGGGAAAGTCGTGACGTGACTCTGGACCAACCAGACTAAAGCGTTGGTTTCTCTGGTAAACCGGATACAAGATGGCGGCGAAAAGTAAGAAAATATGTTGGCCCTAGGGAAATACACATTTTAAGTGTTGTTAAAGCATGTTTATTTATAAAAAAATATGTAAAATATGCACAAATGTGCACAATATGAAAGACAGAATCGACACTGTTATTTCTGCAGTGTTCAAAATGTTGATCTTCCTCGTCCAAAAAAATTCAACCGTCACATGGGGTCTGCCATGTTTGTTTTCCAAAGGTCTACCAGAGGTCGTTCGATCACAACGGTGAAAGAACATGCGCAGTTTTGATTTCCGCTACCATAGTTTGGTCGATGATCGAACTGCCTTTATATGTGTTGTGCACGCAAAGTTCTGCAACGGAGGGTCAGGTGGTTTTTCACCGGGTTCTCCAATTTCCGCCCTTCTCTGATTAGCGAACGGCTCGAAATAAGTGAATAATCTTGAAAGGCCGTAAAACCAAAACAAAACAACAACCATAAATGTCTGTAGTGGACGTCGTGTTTTTGTGTGCGCCTTCATGTCACAAAATAGAAGTGAAGGCAATGACCAGGAATCGATACAATTACCTTACGCCTTCAATCCAAGACACTAAATAGGAAGACGTGCAAACTCGTACATATAGCGACATCACCGTATGTAGAAAGCACCGCCCCCACCCCCGCCCCTCCAAAAAAAATAAATAAAATAAAATAAAATAAAATAAAATAAATAAAATAAAAATGGCCAAACGGCTATAAAAAAAAAAAAACTTACATATAAAGACAAATATTAATGCGTATGATAAACCGCACAGTCTTTCTCATTTTGTGTGGTAGCTCCTTGCTGAGAAATGTTTTTCATTTCTACAAGTATTAGCTTCCACAAAAAGCTTGAGTCTACGCTTAGCCCAAAGTAAAACGTGTGTGATGTGTTAGTGAGTCACTAAATATGGAAGTGTGTAATAGCCAAAGATTCTAAGTTCATACATAGACAAAACTACGAATCTGTCACTATGATAACGACTCGTTCTAACGAAATGGAAAAAAAGTCAGTAGAACAGGTTTATCTACCTACATTTACGTTTTCTTTAATTTCGCATTGTAGGTATACCTCATGAAAAAAAAAAAAAATCATCATCCCAGCTAGCCGCCTAATACTTTTTTTTACAAAAGTAAAAAACAAAAAACAAAAAGTAAGTGCATTGTATTATGGGAGGAAAGTAAACAACATGTAAACCCAGAATGCATAATTATTTTATAAGCATGTGATAAACTTTAGGAAGCGTTCCGGTCAATCCAGCGGGCTTAAGATGCGAAAGAGGTAGTAGTGTTGAGTTTTTGGATTTAGAAATGACCGCAGTTGTAATCCGAACGACTTGGAAACTCTACTAATTTCGGGAACTTTGGAAAAAATGCTCACGTGGGCATAGCATGCTATATGTGTAGGTGAAAGTATATATTCAGTCCCAACTCCAGTCTCATCCTTGTCGAAAAGAGTTTTCATTTTATCAATGTGCTTAGATGATTCAGTACAAAAAGGTACCTGGCATCTGTGTACTAAAGGGTCGAAATGTTAATTTGCATTATCATCTTCAATGCAAAGATAAATACACTTATCACATTTGGACATTTTGAACATTGTTTATCAGCAGTAGATATCAGTAACCCATTGATCAATGTCACAGTTTCTACAGGCACATGCCTAAGTTTTCGACAGTTTTTAATGGCCTTGTGAAATTAGTGACAAATTTTTGATGTTATCCAATCGGATGGCGCGTTACATACGCAAGTGCATTAGAATTGATCATAGGGGCTTGAATCATGATTTTTTTTTTGTACTATATTAGAGACAAGGGGGGGGGGACTTCGGCTCAATTATTGGGGGGTTACCTCATTTGACCCAGTGTATCTTTTTCGCAAATGCAGTTTTTACCTGCTTATTATGACTTATACAAGTTAAATAAGTCCACTTTGCAAAAATAATCCGCCTCTGTCTGCCACTTGCAGGAAACATGTTTTTCTCGCATGGATTAGCTCAGCAAAGCAAAATTCGGCATAAACGTGTGACAAAAATTTTCAGGTTTTCATCAATCACAACCGAACTAGTGATACGGGATGAACTTTTTTCGCTTTCACCCGTTGTCTTTCATTTCACTTTAGCTCTCTTTGCCAATTTAAATCCAAAAAGATGTACTCGCAGCTGTAAATATAGGTTTTACGACTTTTGCTTCGCTTTCCGCAGTGTTCTGTCAATGATCGGTACAGAAACCCGGGCGCTTGCCACAATCGTCGTGTTTAAAAAACGGGACGTGCAAGACAGATACAATCCGGAACTTTGGAAACTACGTCCGAGCAGTGGAGTAGCTGTTGTTACTGTTAAAATGTGTGTGATAGCCTTGGTTTCTCCTTTGATTTATTTTTTTCAATGTAACATATTCTGCTAGGACTACGTATACACGTATTACGCAGATAAATTAACTAAATGGTGTTTCTACGTATAATGGGCTGTGCTCTGGGAATTTTGTATTGTATCGCTTTGCGGTCAACTTCCAATTAGCCGCTGTAACTTTTTTGACACATGCGCAGAAAAAGACATAAAATGTTAACTGAAAAGCAGAAGACAGCCTTAGATCTGATAAAAAACAAGGCCCAACTGCCTTGTTTATGTCCAGGCTGGGACGGGCACAACCCACGTTATCGATAAGATTGCTAGAGTGCTCTGTATTGAAGGGAAATGCTTGTCAATTTCTTGCACGACGGGTATCTATAAAATCTATGTGTTTTTGGCAGAGTGCTAAAGAACGTGTGTACATGACGTCGTCATCTTGTGTTTAAACGCTCGTTCCCGGTACACGGCGACGGTAAGCTAAGCAAAAAAAAAAAAAAAAAAAAAAAAAAAAAATAAATAAATAAAAAATGCAGCAGTGTTAAGCCAAACGGCTCAGAAAATAAGTTAAAAGAGATACGACTAGAAATAACTTGAAATTATTTTACAAATTTGGATTCAAAGTGGTCGGAATGACTGACGACTTTAAGTGTGTGTTCTAATATTGTTACCTAAATAACAATAGCTGTTTTGGTGCCAATAGGCCTTCTTTTTTTCCTTTGTGATAAGTTGAAACCTATGAAAAAGCGTTTCAACATGTATTTTGTCTAACGTTTGCTGTTCTCTCTCTCTCTCTCTCTCTCTCTCTCTCTCTCTCTCTCTCTCTCTCTCTCTCTCTCTCTCTCTCTCTCTCTCTCTCTCTTTCTCTCTCTCTCTCTCAGATATTTGTTCGGAAGAAATTTGTGGAGGTCTTAAGATTAAGTAGAGGGGTATGGAAATATTGTGTACTGTTCATTCCAGAGGTAGAAAGAACGGAGTACAGACCTAAACTGCACCAACCTGACCCAAGGATTATAAAACTTTTTTTCATGCTCAACTGATAGGGTATGAAATTTATCCGGCTCATAAATAAAATAAAATGTAATGTAAACACATAGAAAACAGTGTAGTTCATACTTCCGTGAACGCATCGAGTCACATGATTTTCAATGATGTCAAGTGACGTCATTCTAAACCATGGTTCTCTACGGGCGTTGGTGAGGTCAACGCTGTAACTCTCTTTGTAGTAAAATGGCGTGGAAATGTTTTTCAGTTTAAAACGTTTGCCCTAAAAGCATTATTTTTCGCCCAGTGATGAGGGGCAAAGAATGTAATTATAAAACAATAAACTTATTTTTTCTGCTTTTCATGAAAGTATGAACGACAGCGAGTCGCTAACAAAGTTTACATGAACCCCTTCGGGGTTCACTTACTTTGCACACAGCCCACTGCGTTCGTACTATCATGAACAGCAGAAAAATAAATTTCATTTCTTAAGTGTTTGTTTTCTTTGCCTCATACTGCTGCCTCACTCTAGGGTTTATTAGCTATCTCATTATGTCAATCATTGCAAAACACCCACATTGAGCCGGAGGTAATTTTGTTTTCAAAACCGTCTTCTGTAGCATGTTTTGTTATCCATGCGATTAGGGGAGCACACTCTCAGCTTCTCCTTAAATGTACAATTTTAACAGTCAGAATGACATGTCCTTATCAACTTTTAATGAAATGGACATTCAATTTGTCATCAAACTGCTGTCAAGTGTCAAAGAAAGCAGGTCATGAAATGTACATGTACTGCTTTTTATTTCATGCGTAGCACTTTACATGTAAACGGGTGCTTTAGACGCAAACTTTAGCGGATACTGGAAAAATGATGACGATTTTCTTCAGGAGGTATGAATATTAAAATACTAACATTTTGTTGTGTTACATTTGTGTTAATGTGCTTTATCGCTTATTAATTTCTGTATATTTGTGCAGTCTTTGCATTCCCAACGCATTCTTTAAAGTTTTCGGACCCGCCCATCGGGGCTTAAAGAAATATATGGGCTGCGTGACGCTTCCAAGCGGAGCTGAAACCGACCGCACGCGATTACTGCTAAACCGCTCAGAAAATCTATGCCTGCCCGGGCACAGCGGTGCGAGTCAGACCGTTCATGCTTATAAACCCTTTTGGCTTCATTGGGCGACAGGGCTTGAGATGTCAATTCATCTCAATAACGAGTAAAAGTCTCACAAAATGGATTCAACGTCACCAAAATGATCTGTTGATGGGCACTTTAAACATCTAATTAAACAAATAAATTCCTTAAAGTGTTTGGGTGAGATAAATAAATAATATTGCGGTCGTGGCTTCGGACTCGTTTACAGTGAATTAAAGTCTCATGTTCGACAAAACCCCACATGCTACTTAACTAAACTGAACACTTGCTTGAAAATTCCTTGTTTCGGCCTCAATCTCATCATACATTCTATTAGCCAGTTCTTATCTAAGCAGGAAACGGCCCCCGCCCATCGGGGCATGAAGAAATGATGCTTCCACGCAGAGCTGAAACCAACCCGCACACGAGTACTTGTAATCCACTTAGAGGATCTAAGCCTGTCCAGGCAAATCGGTGCGAGTCGGCCCGTCCATGTTAATTAACCCTATTGGTTCATTGGGCGGCAGGGATTGAGATGTCATTTCATCTTAAGGTCGGGTAAAACTCGTACAAGAATGGAAGCAACGTCTCCAAAATGACCTTTGCAGTGTTGACGGGGACGTTAAACCTCAAATCAAACAAACAAATCTAAGCAGGAAAATTGCCTGAACTATTAGTAATTGAAAATAGCGAGCACTACAAATTTAACGCTCGGCTGAATTGAGCATGAATAACGTTTTATAACCTTTTAATAGCCTGGTCAAGAAACACTAAGATTGGAATGCCGCTTTACTCAACAGCACCAACATTTTTAAATGTCCTATATAGCGTGATAGCTCAGTGGTTAGTGCACTTGCCTCTGATGCTAGAGGTCCCGGGTTCGATCCCCGGCAGCGGCGATAAAATTTCGGTGTCCGAACACGCTCCATTGACATCATTTGCAGGGATGAATGTCATAAAGTGTACCGTCCTTCGGATCGGGACGTTAACTGGAGGCCCCCTGTGCAGGGAGAACCATCCCCTGTGCAGGTTAAAGATCCCTACCGTAATTACATGATTACTGTGTAGGCTTTCATCCTGCAAAACCTGGAGTGTATGTAATATACACCTGCGGTAATGGTCAAATGTGACCGACGCAGTATCAGAAGATAGATGGATAGATATATTGACAAGGCCACATTTTTCACTAACTTTCCAATACACTCTAGGCTAATACAAGTACTTTTTCAACAGATCTAAGCACTTCACCATCAAACCTTTCATAACAATCATCTATTTTAAGGCATTCAAGAGTTATGCAACGGAAGGCCAGGTGTTTTTTTTTTTTTTTTTTTTTTTTTTTTACCGGATACTACGGTCTTCGACCACATGTGATTAACGATCGGCTCGATATGAGTGAAATAAACTCGAAAGGACCGTAAATGATCCACGCTCCGCCCCCCCCCCCCAAAAAAAAAAAAAAAAAAAAAAAAAAAAAAAAACGAGGTTGATATGTTCTAGCTTATTCTGATTTTTTTTGTTTCCTGTGTTGTGGTGAGTTGTGGTGCCTATTCAGATTAATACAAACTTGCTGAGCAGAAGAATTGAGTAATGTTTTTTAACAAAATCCCTACATCAATGGATTTGACCGAATTCATAAATAGAAGCGTACACTTCAGAAATTCGCGGATGAGAGAGCATGTGTGTGCTGCACTGTAGGGGTTCTGTCCCCTTAAATCCTGTTGGCAAAGGACCCAATTGGCCCAACCTAAATATTGCTTATTGTCACTTACTGGCCATTAGCGACCCAGGTTCAAAATTTCAAAACATGAAAAGGAATATGTTGCAATAGGGAACAAATTGTTTCCATGCTGCATCATTTTGAACATTTACGTATTGGTGGCATTTTTAACAAGCTGGCTGTTTTTTTATTTCTGTCTACACAAGCATGAGTGAAACTGTTTTGCAAATCACACAAAACTTCCACGATTTCAACAAAAATACATTTCACTTTTTCTGAGTCCGGTAAGGAGATAACTACGGCTAATCCCTACCTTCCTAAATTTAGCCACCCACCTAGCTCTGTGATTAGTCCATTTGCCTCAGATGCTAAAGGTCCCTTGTTCGATCCTCAGCAGCGGTGACAAAATCAGAACATGTTCCATTGGCATCATTTGCAGGTATGGATATCATACAGTGCATCGACCTTCGAATGTGGACGTTAACTGCACTTGCGTATTTAATGCGCACTGTGGCATAACATGATGCTTCCACGCAGAGCTGAATCTGGCCAGCACACTAGTACTGGTAAACCGCTTAGAGAATCTAAGCCTGTCCAGGAACCGCGGTGCGAGGCGGACCGTCCATGCTAATAAACCCTATTGGTTTCATTGGGCGACAGGGCTTGAGATGTCATTTCATCTCAATGTCGGGTAAAAGTCCCACAAAATTGGAAGCAACGTCTCCAAAATGACCTTTACAGTGTTGACGGGGACGTTAAACCTCAAATCAAACAAAACAAACTGTGGCATAACACCATATGAATCGTATCGCACTATCAATTCTAATGCACTTGCGTATGTAATGCGCACTGTGGCATAACACCATATGAATCGTGTCGCACTATCAATTCTAATGCACCTGCGTATGTAATGCGCACTGTGGCATAACACCATATGAATCGTGTCGCACTACCAATTCTAATGCACTTGCGAATGTAACGCGCACTGTGGCGTAACACCATATGAATCGTGTCGCACTATCAATTCTAATGCACTTGCGTATGTAACGCGCACTGTGGCGTAACACCATATGAATCGTGTCGCACTATCAATTTTAATGCACTTACGTATGTAACGTGCCGTCCGATTGGTTAACGTCAAAAATTTGTCATGGTATATTCTGTCATAAACTAAAGGCGCCTGATTTCCATGTATAAATAATACTTTCTGAAACAACCATTAAATCTACACTCAAAACTCAGACACCAAAAATGGCTTAATTTGGCACCAATGAACCTTCTTAGCTGTATATTGATGTGCAGCGACTTTCAGCAGTCGAAAACTAAACACAAGGTTTTGTCCATCAAAACATTGATCTATTGAAAATGTCGAAATATGAAGGCTCTGATACAATTTCAAATAAATGGCTTAGTGTCACTTTTGACTTTGAACCTTATGAGCTACTTACGGACAGAACTTCAAGATCCTGTGCATAAACTGTCATCATGTAGCGTCTGGTACTTGGATTTTTGCAGCTCCCAGTGCTTGCCAACGCAATTTTTAACCAAACAACTGAATAAGTGCATTTGAATGGGGATAACGGTATTGAAAAGTCCAATGCTCTAACCACTGAGCCAAAGAGTCGAGTCCCTACCCCATTGTTATGCCCCCGCCATTCGAAGAATGGTCAAAAGGGCATATAGCGTTGCTCCTGTCCGTCCGTCCGTCCGTCCGTCCGGGCGTCCGTCCGAAACTTAAACGCAGTCAATAACTTCCTTATTTATTGATGGATTTTAAAATTACTGGGCAGAAATGTTAACCATCATGAGACGACGTGTCACGTGCAAAACCCAGGTCCGTACCTCCAAGGTCAAGGTCATACTTAGAGGTCAAAGGTAAAAAAAGGGTCCGAAACTTAAACGCAGTCAATAACTTTCTTATTTCTGGATGGATTTTGTAATGACTTTGTAGAAATGTTAACCATCATGAGACGATGTGTCACGTGCAAAACCCAGGTCCGTACCTCCAAGGTCAAGGTCATACTTAGAGGTCAAAGGTAAAAAAAGGGTCCGAAACTTAAACGCTGTCAATAACTTACTTATTTCTGTATGGATTTAGAAAATACTTTGAATAAATGTTAACCATCATGAGACGATGTGGCACGTGCAAACCCAGATCGGTACCTCCAAGGTCAAGGTCATACTTAGAGGTCAAAGGTAAAAAAATGGTCCGAAACTTAAACACAGTCAATAACTTTCTTATCTCTGGATGGATTTTGAAATTACTTTGCAGAAATGTTGGCCATCAATAGACAATCTGCCTCACACAAAACCAAGGTCCTTACCTCCAAGGTGAAGGTCATACTTAGAGGTCAAATGTGATAAAAGGGTCCAAAACTTAAACACGGTGAATAACTTTCTATGGATGAATACGAACATAGACATATTTTCAGGCGGGGGCATCCGTGTCCTATGGACGCATTTCTAGTTGTCAGAGAGTGATGACAAACCTGTAAGCTATGCGTTATCTACCATTGTAGATAACTGAAGGGAGGATTTGCGGTCCGGAACACATTTTACATAAAATGTTTGGTACTCGCCAAAGCCTCGTTACATAAATTGACCACAAGTTAAAGATTTTCCATGTATAAATAATACTTTCTGAAACAACAACAAAAAATGTTGCTCATTAAATCCACACTCAAAACTCAGACACCAAAAATGGCTTAATTTGGCACCAATGACCTTCTTAGCTGTATATGGGTGTGTAGCGACTTTCAGCAGTACAAAACTAAACACAAGGTTTTGTATCGCCCCGCCCATAGGGGCTTGAAGAAATATATGGGCTGCATGATGCTTCCACGCAGAGCTGAATCCGGCCCCCACACTAGTACTGGAAAACCGCTTAGAGGATTTAAGCCTGTCCAGGAACCGCGGTGCGAGGCGGACCGTCCATGCTAATAAACCCTATTAGTTTCATTGGGCGACAGGGCTTGAGATGTCATTTCATCTCAATGTCGGGTAAAAGTCCCACAAAATTGGAAGCAACGTCTCAAAAATGACCTTTCCAGTGTTGACGGGGACGTTAAACCTCAAATCAACCAACCAACCAAGGTTTTGTCATAATTGGCGAAAGAACACCCCAAACTTCGCCACAAATGGTGTTAATTTGTGGCGGTCGTAAAAAATCACCCTGTCCATCTCCATAGTGTAGACTATATTTTCTTTTTTCGGGATTATTGATTGTTGCGAAGTTTCCGATAGTTATGTATTGAACGAGCTTGTGTCGTCTGTTGGGTGCTATTATTACTTTATTTTCCATGTTCACATGCTTTTTTTTTATCTGATTTAAGTATGTTTTCATTATATAAATGCTAAACAATTTCTTTGTAATCGTAAGAGGGGAGGAAAAGATTGGGGAATATAGCCAGTTAAAATGTCTAAGTTGTTTGCGTATTGTGTTAATTAAATCCGGTGTGGTGGAGAAATAAACGGATTATGAAACAAAAGGATCTCTGCCATGGAATTTTAAAAATAACTGAGGGTCGCTGATGAAGCCTAGTTGGTTATAACTAGCCCGGCCCCTTCGATTTTGATTTCTGTAGTGTTAACCCATTGTATACTAATGGACTCTTCCATTGCTACATGTATATGTTGGACAAGTCCATTTGTCATATTAGGGTGGTAGGTCTATTTTTTCGTTTTTATTCAATTTTTGACGGAATATTCTGTTAGCAAACAGTGCAGGCCCTGATCAGACGCTGATCTTGGCCTGCACTGTTTGACAAGGTACCCCTTTAGAGTTTTCCCGCATACAATGGGTTAGGAAAAATAAACGATTATATGATAGATACAACAAACCTCATAAAATACACCATTTCGAAAGTTTCAAACATATTTGAAACACTGTCACAGTTGGAATACGCAATGCTAAGAAACATGAAAAAGACAAGTTGACTGAGGGGATGGGGTGGGGGCTTGAATCGATTTGACGTGGCCACAGTCCTTGTCATTGGTTCTATCGTGACTTAGACAAATAGTTTGTCCGGTCTGCATAAACGTAAATTGCATGACGGAAAAAAGGGCTGAAGTGGACATTGCATGCTATAAATTCAGATGAAAGTATGTTCTGTTTTAAACTGACCTATCCAACTCCACTCTCATTCTTGTCGATATGAGTTGTCATTTTATCAAATAGATTAGATGATTCAGTGTAAAAACGTAGGCGAAGAGTTGTTCTACATAGAGCAGATTCTACATGCCCATGATCCTATACATCGAGTCACAGGCAAGGTTTATTCTCATTATGAAAACACGCCTATCTAAATATATTGAAAATTTTACCTCCAAAAATGAAAATTTTCTGATGAAAAATTGCGATATTTTTCTTATTTCTGCTCGAAACATAGGTTGTGGGTACTCGTTAGAACCGCCTCGCTGAGGCGGTTCTAACGAGTACCCACAACCTATGTCTCAGAGCAGGAATAAAGAAAATAATGTATACCCCTGCAAATCCCAGTTTTACTATATAAAAGTGGGGTTATAGGGGGTCAAAATCATATAGGCGTGTTTTCGTGATGGTTGTGGTTTATTATTGTTATAGTTCGTCTTTGCGTGTATGTATTACTAATAATAGCGATTTGAGCATTTGGGAGGAAAGTAACTGTCCTTTTGGCTTTCCAATTGTGACGTTTTCATTACGGTGAAGTTGTTTTATGTTAGTGTTTCCTTCCCTTTGGTGTCTTGGACGAGAGGTGTGAGGTTATTGTATCGATTCCTGGCAATTGCCTTCACTTCTGTTTTTAAGTGAAGCTGTGGAAGAGATCCAAACATATAGAAACAAGCAAATGTAAGATATGAAAAGAATGATTCGCCTGATGTTCGAACTATCAGTGACAGTAATGGAAAAAAAGGTATATAAATAACTTCTGAAGTTAGATCCTTTGGGAGCAAGGAATACACCAAATAAACGAAAATAGCAGACTCGGTGTTATTGAGTCTGTTCATGACCGGCACTGAAATGTGCAACACCGGTCACGCCCTCTAGCACCGGCTTAAGCAGAACTCTATTTTCAAAATGATACTAAATGAACTCAATGATCCAAAAGGACCAGAAAATATAATCTGCACGTTTTTAACTTTTTTTTCACACTAATCGGGTCACGACAACAGTTTGGTCAGACAGTGTCCTAATTGATTCTACAGTTAATCAACAGTCGCGTTTTTTTCGCGATAACTTTTTCAGTTTTGATTTTCGAACAGAACATTCAGCGAGAAAGTTGAAGAGGAGAGGCTCCACTAACTTCTCATGAAGGTCCCGTCTGATGTCCTCTACGGAGGTTAAGACGTAAAGGAAGAGAGATAGATAAGTATGCAAAAATTATCTGAGTAGAGCTGTTACCAGAAAATTTCTGTAATTTCAAGTTTCTTTGAAATTTTCTGTTTCCACAAATCACTGATGGTGTGGTTTTGAAGATTTGTCGTCTGTTCAGTGCTTGACTGAAGGATAATTATGTGAGTCATTCAAACAGCATCCATGTTTACAATGTGCACATTCGTTAGTGAAACAGAAACTACATTGACCGGAGTAGTATTTTTGAAATTTTGATAATATACATCATTGATTTGGTGTCTGAAAGCACGTATAGTACATGTATTTAATATTTTTGACTGTCTACGCACAAAGTCCCATCCGTTTGACGCTTCGTAGGCTGCAAGGAATTTATCCAAAATTTCAAATAGCCTAGGCATTTGTTTACAGTTCAATAGTATGACAAAATAAGAAAATCAAAGCAAAATGTTGTATAAACCTGGAGGCGGACTTCTTTTCGAGAAGTCTGGGGAGCTTCGTCTCCACAATTTTCTCCTGGATGTGTTGATCAAAAATAAAAAATAAAGATGTTATCGCCACCGAAAAAACGCGACTTTAGGGAGTATCAATGCAGATAAATGTGTTGCTTTTGGGTTGTTTATCAATCAACTACGGTAAGCTTTCCAATGCTGAAGTTCACGTGTCCATCACTAACTTGTCGGAAAACCAGGTAACGGCTATTTAAAGAAATAGTCTCGCTATTCTTATTGTTGCGTAAGATTGTTATCTATAAAATCTGGACTGGAATCATGGGTTGGGCATGGCAAACAGTGAATACCCAGAAAAGACCTGGAGGTAGACTCATTTTCGAGTGGCATGAGTGACAGACTGAAGAAAACCATTTTTGTCTTAAGAACGCAGTGTTTGATCGGGGTCTACGTTCTTTGCTTAAAAACTGAAATTTAAGAGTTAAACGAAGAGTTTAAATCTCTGTTCATGGCTATTTTGCCAGCCTACACTCGAAGGGTCGACCCATTATTACTTTCAGTACTTTGATTATTATGTATGATACTGCACTTGTCGAGGACGGTTGAGTGAGGCAAAGGTGATGTGTATCTTGCGTCACTGGGGTGTCCAACTGATATTGGCTTACAGTTGGGCAAGGCCTGCTGTCCTTGCAGCAGGTAAGGGTAGAGGGGGATTGTTGCCATTTCTTCAGTTTCTACACTGTCATTCATTTTGTCTTTTCTCCCCTATCCCTCGCTTTCATCTCCTCTACTACCTCTTCTACCCCCTTTTCCCCTTTCTCTGGGAGACGACACAACATGACCCACAAGGGTTCACGTGTCGTTAAACCCGAAACAAGTAAGCAAGCAAGATACTGCACGATTGAAAAGTCCGCAAGTAAGTTTCAGCTTTTCTCCTCAATGCTCCAATCGCGTTGATCCTTTACAGTAAACTGCAGTAAGACTCCCCCAGCCTAAATACTAACTTAAACTTTTTAAGTAATGTCGGCTGGTGCCTGATGCTCTGTATCTGGTCGGGCCCACCGGAGTACAGTTGTTGGTTTCGTTTGCTCAAGAATTTCAGTTGTTTCATGCTGTCGAGTCCTCATCGTTGTTTTATCCCTGTATTCGTTAAATTCTTATGTTCTCGGAGATGTTACGCTGATGAGTTTGAAATCCTTCACGCGAACAAAACAAATTACAGTGAAATTTCTATATGAATTCCACCTTTGGGACTGTTCAAAAGTGGTCTTAAAGACCACTTTGGAACAGTCCCAAAGCTGGTGTCTGACCAGAGGACACTACATGCAGAAAACACAAAGAAATATTAACTGTAGCCAACTAAATAAGCTTTTTAAAGCAGAATTAGTCTTAATTTTAGGTGGTCTTAATAGCGGAATTTAAACCACGACAGAACCAAGGGCGAGGATTGTGGCCACGTAAAGTCAGTTTAACCCTTATCTTGCTGAATATTCATTTAAGCCACACCCAATTCTGTCTATCAACCAATCAAATTATTTGATCTAATTTATTGCTACAAATCCATTAACTGAATACCAAACAGTGTAGATCCTGATCAGATGGCTTCTTCAGAAGCCATCTGATCTGGATCTACACTCTTTGCAAAGACAGAGGTTGTCGTGAACAGCAAGATAAGGGTTAAGTCCCCCGGTAAAGAACCTTTCACTGATCGTTCCAAAACGGTGCTTTTGTTGTAGTTTATTATTGCCATTGTCTTTGTATGTACATTACAATTCCTATATTAAGACCACCTTTGGGATTGTTCAAAAGTGGTCTTTAAGACCACTTTTGAACAGTCCAAAAGGTGGCCCTAGGCCGGAAGACACTTTCAGAAAACACAAAGAAATATTAACTGTAGCCTACTAAATAAGCTTTTTAAAGCAGAATTAGTCTTAATTTTAGGTGGTCTTAATAGCAGAATTTAATCGATTTAAGTCCCCCAGTAAAGAACTTTTCACTGATCGTTCCAAAACGGTGCTCTTGTTGTGGTTTATTATTGCCATTGTCGTTGTATGTACAGTAAAATTCATATATTAAGACCACCTTTAAGACTGTTCAAAAGTGGTCTTTAAGACCACTTTTGAACAGTCCAAAAGGTGGTCCTAGGCCAGAAGACACTTTCAGAAAACACAGTGAAAGAATAACTGCACCCTTCTAAATAAGTTCTTTAAACCAGAATTAGACTTAATTTTAGGCTGTCTTAATAGCGGAATTTCACTGTATGTACTGGTAACAATTTATTTTTTGATGGCCGTTAGCTGGTTAGGTCGTGGTTTAAGAAGGAAACTTTCCTTTTGGCTTTCTGCTTGTAATAATAATGTAGTTACTTTGTGTGCATACTTTGGATAAATCACGACAGAGTGTAAAGGCGAGGATTGTTGCGACGTAAGATCGTTTTAAGCAACCCCCCCCCCAACCCACTAAAACGCTTTTTACTGGCCGTTCCAAGGCGGCTCTTGTGTTGTGGTTTATTGCACGACCCGCAGAAAAAGAGACCGACTGAAGTCGGTTGATTTTCTAAGAGTGCCCTAAAATCATCTTGTCATTCTGTCATTCTGTCTGTCCGTCCGTAACCCGTTTGTGGAAATTGGTGATAGTGACTTAACCGCTTGGAATATTTAAACAATTTTTGGCATACTGATAGATATCAATGAGATCTAACCAATAAACTTGCAAAATATTACATTCCATTTAGTATAGCCTCGCCGAGGCGAAAAATGTGAAAATTTTCGAACTGCTTCTAATCGGAAACCGTTGGGCCGATCGAAGTCAAATTTCATATGGAGCCTTAATGGGATGAGGGAAACCAAAATTTGCTCATGGGGTCCAGGTCACATGACCGAAATGGCCGCCAAGCCATATATGGTCTGTCTGTCTGTCCGTCCGTAACCCGTTTGTGGAAATTGGTGATAGTGACTTAACCGCTTGGAATATTTAAACAATGTTTGGCATACTGATAGATATCAATGAGATCTAACCAATAAACTTGCGAAATATTACATTCCACTTAGTATAGCCTCGCCGAGGCGAAATATGTGAAAATTTTCGAATTGCTTCTAATCAGAAACCATTGGGCCGATCGAAGTCAAATTTCATATGGGGCCTCTATGGGATGGGGGAAACCAAAATTTGCTCATGGGGTCCAGGTCACATGACCGAAATGGCCACCAAGCCATATATGGTAAAAACCCTTCAAAAATAGTCTTCTCCAGAACCACTGGGCAGATTTCCACGAAACTTGATAAATAGTATCTGGGGCGTAGGCCCATCATAAATTGCTAAAATTGTGACCCTGGGTTGACCTTGACCTTCTTTGTGCCTTGGTCAAACTTTGACACATATACTTTTGTTGGAATATTTAAACAATTTTTTGCATACTGATAGATAGCAATGAGATCTAACCAATGAACTTGCGAAATATTACATTCCATTTAGTATAGCCTCGCCGAGGCGAAAAATGTGAAAATTTTCGAACTGCTTCTCCTCGGAAACCGTTGGGCCGATTGAATTCAAATTTCATATGGAGCCTCTATGGGATGGGGGAAACCAAAATTTGCTCATGGGGTCCAGGTCACATGACCAAAATGGCCGCCAAGCCATATATGGTAAAATTCCTTCAAAAATAGTCTTCTCCAGAACCACTAGGCAGATTTCCACGAAACTTGTTAAATAGCATCTGAGACGTAGGCCCATCATAAATTGCTAAAATGGTGACCCTGGGTTGACCTTGACCTTCTTTGTGCCTATGTCAAACTTTGACACATATGCTTTTGTATTGGAAAAGTGAGAATGCATTTTATCCTGCAAACGAATCAGAATACAGTACTAAAGTATAAGATATATTTTTGCTCCTTACGATAAGGCGCATTTATTGGGGGAACCGTTTTAGGTCCATGTCACATGACCAAAATGGCCGCCATACCCATATATGGTAACACTCATAAAGCTAAAAGCATCCGGTGGATCGTGCACTTCACTGAAACACTGGTTATTGTTATAATTCGTCCTTGCATGTATGAACTGCTAACATCCTTTTATTTTGGATAGCCGTTTGGTCATTTTTTTTTTTTGGGGGGGGGGGGGGGGGGGGGGAAGAAACTGTCATTTTGGCTTTCCGTTTCTGACATTATCATTATGGTGAAGTTGTTTTATGTTAGTGTTTCTTTTCCTTTGGTGCCTTTGGTGGGAGGTGTGGTGAGATAATTGTATCGAATCCTGATCACTGCCTTCATTTCTATATACTATGTGTTGTTGGTCTTTCTGTTTTGTTTGTTCGTTGATAGTGCCTTTTCCTGAGAAACTATTTTTATTAATTTGATAGGAGGGTCGTGCCATTACATTGCCGCGAAAATTTAATTGTATTTTATAAAGTGAGCAAGGGCAGGAGAAACCCAGTCTCATTACGAAAACACGCCTACACAATTATATTGTAAATTTTACTGGCGAAAAAAAAATTCCTATGAAATATTGTGGTATTTTCTTAATAGATTTTGGCGGTTCTAACGAGTACCCACAATCTATATTTTAGAGCAGAAATAAGAAAAAAAAAGGTTTACCACTGTAAACCCTAGTTTTACTGTATAATGTGGGGTTCAAGGGGGGTCAGAATTATATAGGCGTGTCCTCGTGATGTGATGAGTATCTAAGCATTCACATTTGAAGGGAATAATACCTCTATATTATGCATAATGACTTGTTTAAAGACTCTTTGTCAATCGACCCAAGTTCCTAAGTACAGTAGCTTTTCCATGTTGATGGTCATTTGAATCACTGATGTGTAAGGAATCCAGGTAACGGTTATTTATAGAAAATAGCAGCTGTGTGATCAGACTGTAGTATAAGAGGGTTATCTATAGAATCTGGCCTGGAATCATGTGTTGAGTTTGGTAAACATAGTAGACCCAGATCAGACGCCACAGAATGTGGCGTCTGATAGGTGTTTACACTGTTTGAATACAATACAGGATTTTTAGGGTTAAACAAACTAGTCTAGATATAAGGGAAGACAATGATGAGGAGTCGACACAATTAACACACACCTCCCATCAGAGACACCAAAGGGAAAGAAACACAAACATGAAATAACTAGCTAATCGAAACATCAATAGCGGAAAGCCAAAAGGACAGTTACTTGGGGGAGGGGTGGGATGTGTGTGTGTGTGTGTGTGTGTGTGGGGGGGCTTTAATCGATTCTACGTGGCCGCAATCCCCGTCCTTACTTCCGTCGCGATTTAGACCAAGAATTTGTTCAGTTCGCATGAAGGCTTCCTAACTCATCAGTGCGACATCTCCGAGAACACAAAAAATAACCACAGAGATGAAACAATGGTGAGGACAGCAAGAAACAACCCAAATGCTGGAGCAAAAGAAAACCAACAGTTAAGACTCCGAGACAGAGCATCAGGTACCAACAAGTCCCAGTTTAGGGCCAATTTTTCATGCTTACAATATGAGCCAAGCCAGCAGGCACACGTCGCTAGGGCAACGTCAAATCAACGTAGGTGCAACGTCACGACGTTCCATCGACGTTGATGTGACGTCGCATGAACGGCATGACGTGGCACCGACGTTGATGTAACTTCACAATTACTATATGTGCCTACTGGGTATCGATCCACCAGTGTTGCCAGTGCTTTAATTTTTACCTAGTCGCAAAAATCTGATCACAGAGTTACTTGTGACGCGACACATTTATTTAGGGGATAACCGTTTTCAAAATTGTCATTTTTAGAGACAAAACGGCGGTTTTACGGTCGGAAATTACGTTTAACGGCGACGTTAATTCGCCGCGGTAAAACGAAATTTCCGACCGTAATACCGCATATTTACCGCCACAAATGAAATTTTCAATACAATTATCCCCATAATGCACTTATTCGGCTTTTAAGTAAAATTGTACTATTTTGCACAGTGCGGCGAGCGCCCTGAGCTGCGTAAAACCAAATGTCAGCCATTGAAAACTGACGGTACGTGACGATGTCGGATTTCCGGCAGTATATCGCAGAATATACTGTCGCAATTTTTTGACGTTATCTAATCAGGCGACGCGTAACACACGCAAGTGCATTAGATTGTTTGTTTGATTACAATATCGTCTTCCATACAAAAGGCTGGATTATAGCTATTTATTATATACCCAGAAAATGACCCTTTTACTTTGTACAGAAGTTACCGGTCAATATTATAGGTTATTGACTTTATATTGTGAAATATTCGGCACGAGTTCATATGGCGAAGGACGCACGAGCTTGCGAGTGCGTCTTCGCCATATGAACGAGTGCCGAATATTTCATAATATGAAGTCAATAACCTTTTTATTATATCCCAAAACTTGAACTGTCTACTAGAATTCAGCATTTCCTGGTATAGAAATCTGAACGTAAAATCAGATTATATATCTTAAGTGGTTTGAAATGTAAAACAATGAAGGCCGTTAAGTGTCTCCATACACGTTGAAAACCACGCCCAATGGCGCCAAAGCGGAGACGACGTTAACGTTCGTGGATGTGACGTCATCAAAAACATTGACGTTTCCCAGAGCAGGACGCCATTTTTCCGAAGCGTCGGTTATATTTCTTTCAAAATACTCCTGATTTCTTAGAAGAAAGTATTGAAAATGTAAAAAAATTGCAGGTAGGTCATATTGAACAGCATAAAATGCGTTTTATGCACTTTGTCAGAACCTATATTCGTTATGTTTTGCGTTCTTTCGGTCGATGCGTACGACAAGATGGCTGCCGATGTTTCATCTTGAATTACATATGCCGCCACTCCCGGTTTTCGACGATCAAAGTTTTACCACTTATGTAGTGGATAAAAGGAAAATAATTTAGCCTGGTTTCCCATGGTACCAAGGTAGTTAATGTTTCAGTATAGATATTTCAAAGTAAGAGCTTTTCAGCAATAAAATAATTTTATGTAAAATTTCTTTAGGGTCTCTTCTTACAGTTAACGAGGAATGATGATCACAGTTCTTCATCTTGTATTTACAAACTTGTCAGATATGTACCTAGGCAGCATTTTCTCATGCCAACAGGAATTCTCATGGTACCAAGGCAAATAGATAAGCAACAAATATAGAAAACTGATTCGACAAAAAATACCTGTAATGGCATTTTATATTATTTAAAACAATAAAGATTAGTTTTGAAAATAGGAGAAACTGCAAAAATGATTTAAAATATTTTTTGATTGATTTTAATCCTGCAAATGGAATAATAAAGTAAACTACAGTTGAGACACAGGGGGTACTAATCATCACGAGGGTTATGTGAACGTCAAGCAAGTTTGATTCATCATATGACTTTAACTTCTAAGCTTATACTTAGAGGTGTCATTTGGGTGCAGAAATACTGGGAAAGTTTGGAGTGTTTTAAAGAATGCATGCATAGACCATCTGGGCACTTGAGGCTAAAATCTACTTTCAATGCTAAACGAATAGCATACCTTTAGAAGGCAGTATATATTAAAATGAAATATGCAGGACGGTTCTTTCCATATTTCAGTTTTTAAGAACTACCTGAGAAATTCTTAAGCCACAAAAGAAAAATCACTGGGTATTTTAAAAATAAACTAAAGACAAATTTAACAACCAGGGGGTGAAGAGAAAATGAGAAAACTCATATTCCGCCTGCCCTTTCACTTTCTAGATATTTATCCAGATATTTATAATAACAATGTAATGAAAGATATTTCAATGGAAAGAAATATATCCTACTTTATTGATGTGAGAATATCACTGTCACGTAATGACCGAGTAGAATGTTGATGTCACACCCTTAAACCCGAGTACAAACAACTCAAATACTTTAAAATTAATTCTTATTATTAAAATGTTATAAAACACGAAATATTCAGGTCTGTGTTTAGAGTTCGTCACATCGAACAGATTAACCTCCGATAAATCAACCAGTATATAGTGTTCATCACGTAGGGGAATTAACTTTGTAGTTGAATGTCTGTAAATGTACTTTACACAATACTAAGTTTATGCCACATCACAGCCATACCCCTGACTGATTACAGCTGTCTTTGAAAGGAGTTGAACAAAAGTGTTACCATACCGTCTCTGCAGCATAACATAATGCGAAGTGGTACAATACTCCCTCTCTGACACAACATAAAACAATTCATCAGCTTCCGTAAAGTTGACGCCACTCAATCGGTATATCAACCCGATGATGATCACCGTCAAGTTAACCATGAAGTCGACCAGTTACTGTGCGTTTACCACAACCAACAAATCCAGTGGGACCTAGGTTTAAAGAACGGACACATACTAAAAACCTGTTATAACCACGGCTCAAGTCATTAAGATGTGCATGGTTCTATACAGTGATAAATATTAATATTCAAACATTTTACTACACAGCATTTTTCTGCCATTATTATCAAACTCTCATCTCATAGCATTTTTCTGCCTTTTAGACCAGCAATATGGCATTTTCCTGCCATTTTCATGCCTCAACTTCATGACATTTTCCTGTCACCATAGAAACAATTTCACATACTAAACGTACGCATGCACAGACATTTATTGTCCTCATCACTGTTACCCATAATATAATGCTATATATCCATATGCCGAACCTATGTCGCATCCAACTGGCAGAGCCGACCGAATCCTGTCGTAACCGGTTATACACCGTGTAATGCCACAATATATACAGTAGCTCAAAATTTATACAAACACCATAAACGGATGACAATAATAAAACATGGACCCTCTATAGATGCTATTTTCATTGCACAGAGTTTCAGTTATCGGGTACCCACAACATTTGACAAATACACATTTTTTGGTTAATTTATAATAAAATTAAACCAAACTTACCCAGAAAGTCGAGGCGACTCCTCCAGCTTCTATACATATGCCATTTTAAACGCCATTTAGAATTAAAAGCCCTTTATAGCTTTAGCATGTTCGTCTACCCGATACATTCGCATTGAAAATATATATTCACGACTACCTCCCGTTAAACCGGTTTTTGAAAGTCGTCTGGTAACTATAAATAGCATCAAGTGATAAAACAATATAATCAAAGTACCCGAAGGCCCGGAAAACAATACCTCCTTAAAATGTGACCGTGACATTACCTTTCCCCTTATGTAAGTGTGAAATATGATGAACACTTATGTACTGTCACTGAGCATTTTATGTTAAAACCCAATTATTTACAGTTAACTGGTAACCCGACTCAGATAATCAGCTCCTACGTTATCTCTGCCCCTGATAGCCATAATTCTGAACCTGTACGGCTGCAAAGTTAAAGACCACCTCATAAGTCTTGCGTTTGCGACTGCCTTTCGATTTAAGTGAACCAGTGGCTGATGGTCAGTCTCTAGTATGAACTCTTTGCCATATAAATAGCGTGAAAATTTCTGAATCGCCCAGACGACTGCTAGACACTCCTTTTCTATTACAGAGTATGATTTTTCACTCTGTTTTAGTTTTCTACTAGCATATGAAATTGGCATTTTAAACCCATTTTCATCTTGCAATAATACAGCTCCTAGGCCCGCCTCAGAAGCGTCCGTCTGAAGGATAAATGTTGCCGAGAAATCAGGCAGTTTAAGAATAGGATTTGAGATCAGCGCTTGTTTTAGACTTCTGAACGCATTCTCTTGAGCGTCACCCCACTTTACCTTATTTGGTTGACCCTTTTTTGTCAGGTCAGTGAGTGATGCAGCTACGTGTGAGAAACCGGGAACAAATCGGCGATAAAAGCCAATCAAACCCAGAAAGCTTTTTATTTGACGTTTTGTTTCTGGTCTTGGGGCATCTCTGATGGCTCTTACCTTATCTGGATTGGGCTCTAATCTGCCGTCACTCACCATATGACCAAGACAGTCGAGCTTTGGAAAACCAAAGAAACACTTTGATGGTCTTGCCGTCAGACTGGCGCCCCTGAGTCTTGAGAATAGTTGGCGCAAGACCTGTAAGTGTACTGTCCAAACCTTGGAAAAGATTAGTATGTCATCTAGAAAGTTATCAAGACCTTCCATACCTTTCAGAAGCTTTCGCATCAAGCGACTGAACGTTGCTGGTGCAGAAACTAGGCCAAAAGCCATGACTTTAAACTGAAAAAGACCTTTAGGGGTCTGAAAAGCAGTTTTATGTTTCGAAATTTGGGATAATGGCACCTGCCAGTAGCCTTTTGACAAATCAATTTTGGAAAAGTACTTGTAGCCTGACAATTTAGAGAATAAATCATCGATATTTGGCATCGGCTCAGCGTCAAATATTGTTATTCTATTCAAAGCTCTTAAGTCTATGCAAAATCTAAATGTTTGATCTTTTTTCCTCACTAATACTATTGGGGATGAATATGCACTTTCAGAAGGTTCAATTACCTGCATCTCTAACATTTTATCTACCTCTTCATTTACTTTGTCTACCATAGCAAATGGTAGTGGATAGGGCTTTAGCCTAATAGGTGTTTCAGTCGTTGTTCGTATTTCGTGCTCTAGTAAGTTTGTAAGACCTGGTTTATCGGTTAAAACTTCAGGAAACTCATTGGCTAAATTTCTTATATCTACTTTCTGTTCAGATGTTAACTGTTCTGAAATTTGTATGTCTGCGGGACATTCAAACTTACTTTCACTGGGCGTCATTAACAGTTCACTGCCTTCAACATCATCTCCTTCACTTACCTTTTCCTCCAAGACTGCTACACTCACCTGCCCATCAATGTCTTGACTAACCTCTCTTTCTATGTATTTCTTTAATAGGTTAGCATGAAAGGTTTTCAGCTTATTCCCTACCTGAACTCGAAAGTCAAACCCACCAAACTTTTCAATAACCGCGTATGGGCCTTTCCACTGAAGTAGAAGTTTGTTTGTTTTCTTTGGTAATAAAACAAGGACTTTATCTCCTACTTTAATGTTTCTATGTCTTGCATTCTTATCATACTGAAACTTTTGCTTTCTAGCGGCTTTCTGTAAATTGGCCTGAGCAATATCAGAAACAGATTCTAACCTGTCCCTCAAATCGACTACATACTGGTATGTGGACTTAACTTCTAGATCTTCAATATCTTTTGACCACAGTTCTCTTAGTACTGCCATTGGGCCACGAACAGACCTACCATAAATTAGGTCAAATGGTGCAAACCCGAGGCTTTCTTGTGGTACCTCACGGTAAGCAAAAAGTGCTGCGTTTAGATACTTATCCCAGTCTTGTGGATTTTCAGCGCAAATGCGTTTCAATATTGTTTTCAGGCTGCCATTCAATCTTTCAACTAGACCATTGCAAATAGGATGATAGGGGGTTGTAGTCAGTTGTTTCAAAGATATTAGACGACACAACTCATTCATTAGTGAAGAGGTAAACTGTGCACCCATATCTGTTAACATTTCTTTTGGAAAACCAACACGACAAAAAATGTCTAACAAAGCTTCAGCAACACGCTCTGTTTCTATACCTGAAAGGGCTACCGCTTCAGGGTAACGGGTAGCATAATCCACTAACGTTAAAATATATCGGTTACCTCGTGAAGTCACAGGACTTAATGGTCCAATAATGTCCACAGCCACTCTTTTGAAGGGTTCGTCAATCAGAGGCATCTTACCTAGAGGGACTTTGCTTATTCGTCCTTTGGGAACCGTTCTCTGGCATATATCGCATGATCTGCAAAAACGTTTGGTATCTGATTGAACACCAGGCCAATAGAATTCTGACAGAACTCTACTCACTGTTCTTGCTGTACTCATATGACCCGCTAAGATTGTCTCGTGTGCTAGTTTTAATACAATATCTCTAAACTTAGAAGGTACTACCAGCTGATTAAACTCTTTCCCCATACATACTTTTGGTGATTGAAACTTTCTGTACAAAAGACCATTCTTTTGAATATATGAAACTACAGAGTTACCTTTAGTTTTCATCTCCTTTCCTTCTCGAGCTAACATACGCACCTTTTTTAATGTGATATCTTCTTGTTGTTCTTTCTTGATGTCATCAGGACTTACATCCTTAATAGCTTCTGGTACCTTTAAAGGCAAATATGGTTTCTGTAAATTCTTTACCTGTTGTCTAGTCTGAACTGCATTTATTCCCCAGTTACTAGCTGGTGAACTTGGATCTTTAGCACCATTTATGTTACCTATTATCAAATCATACATAGGATTCTCCATACACCAAGCTCTCACTTTACCAACATAATATGGTGTATCTATGTGAAACTCGGCCATTGGTACCTTTATTCTGCTACCGTCAGCTAACATACATATCTGGTCTTCCCCGGTAAAGTTATTTTCACCCAACAAACTTTTTCTTACTACTACACCACTGCATCCTGTATCTCTCAAAACTGTAACCTTAACCTCGTCTATCTTACCTTCCGTCACTGGCATACCTGACATTTTTGAAGTGCATACGGAAGTGAGTTTAAGTACATTCGTACTAGCATTTACGTCTATTATGCTATCATTAAACAAAGAACATGCATTACAAGTTCCATCATGAACAGTTTTGCTATGCTCCATAGTACTAGAAGTCTCTTTTTTCTTTGACCTACCTCTGTCGGAGTCTTCAAACCTAACCCGAGGATATGGAGACAAACTTCTCGACCTTCCGCGTGCTGGACTACTAGAAGCATTTCGTGAATTTGAACCTGAAGTTACATTGCCTATTTTGTTGGTCTTCGCTGGACAGTTAATGACAATATGTGAAGAACTGCCGCATCTAAAGCAACGGCGTTCCTTCTTGTGAAAGGCGGAACTTAACTCTTGTTTTTTCCCTTGTTCATAAGGCTTAATCTCAGCTGGTTTACTCTTAGAATTACTCCTTTGAGACTTTGAACCAGATGGATATGTAAGACTCACAGCACTTGCAAGTCTAGCTTCTTTAAACTGATCTGCTAATGCAGCCATTTCTTGCAAAGAAGATGGAATTCTTTCTTTAAGGTATAGTGTAAGCTCTTTATTGCACATATGTAATAACTGATCTCTCATCATTAAATCAAACAGACCAGCGTATGTCTTAGGACAACCCGCCATTTCAGTCCATCTGTTCAAATAACTGCCAAGTCGGACTGAAAATTGACTAAATGTCTCACCCGCTTCAGGCCTACAAGATCTAAATTTCCTTTTAAACCCATCCTCGGTCAATTCAAATCTTTTTAATAGTGCCTGTTTTAACTCATCATAGTCTAAAGCTTTTTCATTGGGCAACAGTGCATACACGTCTAAGGCTCTACCTTTTAACAATGCACTCAAGTGCGTTGCCCAAAGTTCACGTTTCCAGTTCTGAGCGGTTGCATAACGTTCAAACCTATGTAAATAGCTGTCCATTTCATCCTTACCTTCCTCGAAAGCCGGCAACTTCGGACCTTTCGGCCTAACCACCTCTGACTCTAAAACACTTACCCCACTCTTAGCTCTAAATTCTAAAACGTCCATTTCGTGAGCATGTTCTGCTTGCTTTATTTTAATTTCACTTTCCTTCTCTTCTTTTTTGAGTCTTACCTCTCTTTCAGACTTCTGTTTTTCGATTTCTAAAAGAGCTTCAGCCTTCTCCTTTTCTAGCTTAACACTTTGTAATTTTAAATTATACTCACGCTCCTCCTTTTCTTTCTGTCTAACGGCCGCTCTTTCTTCCCTTAATACTGCTTGCTGTTCTCTAATAAACTCCTGAAGCTGGGGACCATCATATCCCAGGGACTCACCCATTGCTTTTAGTTCATTAAGAACATCCATATTTAAAAATACAAATATAAAAACGATTTGCAGCAACCACAGGTATACTCTGAGTTTTGTTTCCATAAAGCAGAGGCAGAAATCACGTAGATTATTTACTTTCTAGTTTTAATCTCATTTATTGAAACCCCTTTTATTGTAAATATGTTTACTATTTCTTTTCTAACCCGATCTTTATAGACGAACTATTTCGCATCAGACATAAACCTACTAACGCTCTACATGTATAGAAACCGTATGGCTAGCAACGTACTATCTGGCAAGTAGGAAAAAAACTACGTTACTGTATGCGATTTCTGGGTCCCAAAAGCTAAGCGTCTATTACACTGAAACCATGTCACATATAGTATATACAGTTTATATGTCAAGCATTTCAGTTGCTCGTACCGAGATCCCCGTGCAGCATCAACATCCCACTTCTGACACCAAATGTCACGTAATGACCGAGTAGAATGTTGATGTCACACCCTTAAACCCGAGTACAAACAACTCAAATACTTTAAAATTAATTCTTATTATTAAAATGTTATAAAACACGAAATATTCAGGTCTGTGTTTAGAGTTCGTCACATCGAACAGATTAACCTCCGATAAATCAACCAGTATATAGTGTTCATCACGTAGGGGAATTAACTTTGTAGTTGAATGTCTGTAAATGTACTTTACACAATACTAAGTTTATGCCACATCACAGCCATACCCCTGACTGATTACAGCTGTCTTTGAAAGGAGTTGAACAAAAGTGTTACCATACCGTCTCTGCAGCATAACATAATGCGAAGTGGTACAATACTCCCTCTCTGACACAACATAAAACAATTCATCAGCTTCCGTAAAGTTGACGCCACTCAATCGGTATATCAACCCGATGATGATCACCGTCAAGTTAACCATGAAGTCGACCAGTTACTGTGCGTTTACCACAACCAACAAATCCAGTGGGACCTAGGTTTAAAGAACGGACACATACTAAAAACCTGTTATAACCACGGCTCAAGTCATTAAGCTGTGCATGGTTCTATACAGTGATAAATATTAATATTCAAACATTTTACTACACAGCATTTTTCTGCCATTATTATCAAACTCTCATCTCATAGCATTTTTCTGCCTTTTAGACCAGCAATATGGCATTTTCCTGCCATTTTCATGCCTCAACTTCATGACATTTTCCTGTCACCATAGAAACAATTTCACATACTAAACGTACGCATGCACAGACATTTATTGTCCTCATCACTGTTACCCATAATATAATGCTATATATCCATATGCCGAACCTATGTCGCATCCAACTGGCAGAGCCGACCGAATCCTGTCGTAACCGGTTATACACCGTGTAATGCCACAATATATACAGTAGCTCAAAATTTATACAAACACCATAAACTGATGACAATAATAAAACATGGACCCTCTATAGATGCTATTTTCATTGCACAGAGTTTCAGTTATCGGGTACCCACAACATTTGACAAATACACATTTTTTGGTTAATTTATAATAAAATTAAACCAAACTTACCCAGAAAGTCGAGGCGACTCCTCCAGCTTCTATACATATGCCATTTTAAACGCCATTTAGAATTAAAAGCCCTTTATAGCTTTAGCATGTTCGTCTACCCGATACATTCGCATTGAAAATATATATTCACGACTACCTCCCGTTAAACCGGTTTTTGAAAGTCGTCTGGTAACTATAAATAGCATCAAGTGATAAAACAATATAATCAAAGTACCCGAAGGCCCGGAAAACAATACCTCCTTAAAATGTGACCGTGACAATCACACCCATGGGACATGTACAAGATTCAAAATTCAGCAAAATATTGTTTACCCCGGTACCATGGAACCCTTGGTACCATGAGAAACTAGTATACATTACTGTGGTGCGCTAAAATATGAAAATACACTCTTTATACCAGTTACAACCAGTCATTTTAACGGTTCATGCCGCTTTGCTTTGCTACCGGATGCCATATTTGATCACATGGCATGTCAAAATTTCATGACGTCAGCACTCAGTTTTCGACGATGGACAATTAGCATCATCATAAATATGGAAAAGCATGTTATAAATAACTATTTTTGTCAGTCCATACAAAATCAGTTACAATACCCACCAGACAATGCCGTTCTGCAAACCCACTCATTTGGAACTCCAACGAATTTATCATTTTGCGTACAATGGCTTGGTATGTGTTTTTGGACAGACTCGAATTACTAAAACAATTACAGGCAATTAAAAAAGTGTAATTAATCTGATAATATTTACAGGCTTGATGTATATTTTTCGGTTATTCTTTAGGACAGACAGATGGAATTTCCATTAGTTTGATATAAGAACCCCAGTGACGTCACAAATCACGCGAAAATCTCGCAGCCGCTTATATCGTCGAAAACCGAGTGTAGTCGAAAACTGGGTGGGCGACCATAGATTTGAAAGTAGTCCTGTTATGCACGAGACTGCTTATCTCCGGGCAATATGAACTTAACTACGGGCAATATGGAAAAATATTGACCGGTAACTTCTGTACAAAGTAAACGGGACATTTTCTGGGTATATAATAATTTTCCATATTGCCCGTAGTCAAGTTCATATTGCCCGTAGATAAGCAGTCACGTTCAAAATGGAACTACTTTTAAATTTGTCCACTTCGATACTAAAAATATGCAGCCATCTTGGCGTGCGTATCGAATGAATTAACCTAAAACAAAACAAATATCGACTGTGACAAGGTGCAAAAAGCGCATTTTATGCTAGCAAATATGACCTACCTACAATCTGTTCAGATATTCAATAATTTCTTTAGGGAAATCAAGAGTATTTTGAAAGAAACAAAACTAACAATTCGGTAAAAATGGCGTCCCGCGTTGGGAAACGTCAATGTTTTTAATGACGTCACGTCAACCGACGTTAACGTCGTCTTCACTTTGGCGCCGTTGGGCGTGGTTTTTCATAGTGTAGGAAGACACTCAACGAACTGCATTATTTTCCATTTCAAAGCACTTACATATGGAAAATCTCATTTTACGTTCAAATTCCCATGCCAGGCAATCCTGAATTCTGGCACAGAGAGTCCAAATTTGGGTATATAATAAAAAGGTTATTGATTTTATATTGTGAAATATTCGGCACTCGTTCATATGGCGGAGACGCACTCGCAAGCTCGTGCGTCCTTCGCCATATGAACTCGTGCCGAATATTTCACAATATAAAGTCAATAACCTATCATTATCATATGACGTCACGTCTGAGAGTGTTATAATACGAAAGAGCATTAGGGCCAGGTATACTTTTTTCTTTTGATAGGTATCTCGAAATTTCGACTTAGTAACTCGAAATTTCGACTTATTAACTCGAAGTTTCGACTTAGTATCTCGAAATTTCGACATGATAACTCGAAATTTCGACTTATTAACTCGAAATTTCGACTTATTAACTTGAAATTTCGACTAATTAACCCGAAATTTCGACTTAGTATCTCGAAATTTCGACTTAGTAATTCGAAATTTCGACTTATTAACTCGAAATTTCGACTTAGTATCTCGAAATTTCGACATAATAACTCGAAATTTCTTATTAACTTGAAATTTCGACTTATTAACTCGAAATTTCGACTTAGTATCTCGAAATTTCGACTTAGTAACTCGAAATTTCGACTTACTATCTCGAAATTTCGACTTAATAACTCGAAATTTCGACTTATTAACTCGAAATTTCGACTTATTAACTTGAAATTTCGACTTAGTATCTCGAAATTTCGACTTAGTAACTCGAAATTTCGACATTCTATCTCGAAATTTCGACTTAGTAACTCGAAATTTCGACTTATTAACTCGAAATTTCGACTTAGTATCTCGAAATTTCGACTTACGAGATATTACGTCCTATACACACAGTTAATGTTAAACACCTCCGTTTCATTATACCCCCGCTTTGAAAACAAGTTTACATCAAGCAGATTATGCAAATTATGTGATAACATTGTGAGACTATAGTCATTATCGGCTTACTTGTATCGTGTAAACGCCAATGACCTTTCTCGGTGTATTTTTTCACATGTTCTTTCATTCTTCTTTCTCTCTATATTGGCCAATGTTATTTTTATCAAATATTTCTCAAGAACTATAAACTAGAGGCCCATATGTATCATGTAAGAGACAGAGGGTTTTCTGTCTCATCAGGACGTTGCGCATTCAATCCAGTTTCACGGCCCCCGCCCATCGGGGTTTGAAGAAATTGATGGGCTGCACGGTGCCACAATGCAGAGCTGAAATGCGACCGCACACGAGTACTGGTATACCGCTTAGATGATCTAAGCCTGCCCAGGTAAAGCGGCGCAAGTCCATGCTTATAAACCCTTTTGGTTCCATTAGGCAACAGGGCTTGAGAAGGCATTTCATCTCAACGTTGGGTAAAAGTCCCACAAAAGTGGAAGCAACGTCTTCCAAATGACCTATACAGTGTTGACGGGGACGTTAAACCTCAAATCAAACAAACAAATTCAACCCCGTTTCAGTAAAATAAAAAGGGGCTTAAAGTCATATTGACAGTTTTTTTTTCGGTAACAAACTTTCTCATCGTGTGCTGTAAAAATCATGTATAGATCAAAGCACTGACGGCACTGGTGGGTCGATTGTCTTCGAGTGTGGATTTGTACATGTTTCGTTTATCCTTTAAATTCCTATAATATAAGCAAAACGTGTAGATCCTGATCAGACGCCGCGCTTGGGTCGATTAATTATCAATTGACTAAAATTTACTAACTACAAAAGCTTCCCACCTTCTATTGACCTCGTGACTATCACGGACCATGTTCAAAATCCAGGTACCAGTTATTTATAGCAGCGCTATAGTCTTTCCTTGTGACGTCAGTGCGCCATGTAGACTGGGCCGGCGAACATGGACATTGCAAACAGTGTAGATCCTGATCAGACGCCGCAGAAGAGAGCTTCATTAAATAACCGGTACGTTCATGGTGTAGATGGTCAGCGATAGTCACGTGGACAATAGCAGGCGAGAAGCTTCTGTAGGCAGTTACTTTGGATCGAATGAAAAAAAAAACGACCCAAAAGATGGTAAACTATGCAACACGAACACCATGACTAACTTAACAAAGCAACAACCGGACAGAAAATGCGGTATCAGAATACGCTGCGTGTTCAAGATGTATCATTTTGACAGAGCAGCAGATTCCTAGACCCTTCGTTTCACCCCATCGGTCAGACGTCGAAATTGATGGCTGATCAGCTCTAGCCACGCGTGTGTGGTGGTGAGGAGAGGGGGTGTGGGGGTGTTCAATGTTCTGTATTCGACGCCCAAGAATCTCCCAAATATGTTCCAGGGGATTCAAATCCGGGCTTCTAGCTAGCCAAGCCAATGTCTCGACTCCATAACGGCGGGGTCTAGCACACAGGTCTAGTGGCAAATGATTCGTTCTCGAAATGAGGCATGCCTTCTCGCGCTAAACATGCAAACATATCCAAACTCCATATTTAACCGTGATGTTGTGGAAAGTTGGTTCTGAGGTCTTCTTTCAACTCTGAGTTGACCATAACAAGATTCCTGTTATGGCTAATCCCTATTCAGAGTTGAATGCAGAGCGCAGATCGCAGGGTCAGTTTCGAGTTAGTATGTCAAAATTTCGAAACAGTTAATCGAAATTTCGAGTTAGTATGTCGAAATTTCGAGATATTAAGTCGAAATTTCGAGATAGTAAATCGAAATTTCAAGTTACTAAGTCGAAATTTCGAGACAGTAAGTCGAAATTTCGAGATACTCGAAATTTCGAGATACTAAGTCGAAATTTCGAGATAGTAAGTCGAAATTTCGAGATAAAGGTCGAAAATTCGAGATACTAAGTCGAAATTTCGAGATACTAAGTCGAAATTTCGAGTAACTAAGTCGAAATTTTGAGATAGTAAGTCGAAATTTCGAGATAATAAGTCGAAAATTCGAGATACTAAGTCGAAATGTCGAGATACGAGTCAAAAAAATAAAAGTTAAAGTGGCCCTAATGCTCTTTCGTATAATAACGCCATTTGTCATACATTTAGTATAAAATACTTAGTTTTTGAATATGCGATACGAACGTGACACCAATGCACGTATCACGCTTGCACGTGCTGCCATATCGCATGGGCTTTATCATACCCCAAAAATCCATATCGCAACCCTTTATCGCACCCCTAAGCCTTTATCATACCTCTGACGTCACCCTATTCGGAACACGCGGCGTTCTTCCTTTTGCGGCATTTCGCATTTGTTATTCAGGACGCCATTTGGAATTTGCAATATTTTCGTCTGTTCGAACTGGTTGGCAAAAAAAAAAAAAAAAACAACAACAAAAAAACATGACACGGCGCAGCGAATACGAGAGGAAAAGGGGCGAAAGAACGATGCAGGGGATTGCTGACAAAGCGTCTCTTAAATTTCATAGCTGGACCGAAGATAATGAGATTCTCATTGTAACTTTGATATTAGGCAGATGCAATTAATACAATTTATTTTGAACAATGTTTTTTTAAAACGTGAAATGTATGATAAATAGATTATGATATGGCATTTTTCATATCATACCCCATATCAGCCCTCGACCCATATCAGCCCTCGGGCCTTCGGCCCTCGGGCTGCGGATATGGGAGTCTCGGGCTGATATGGGGTATGATATGAAAGATGCCATATGATAACCTCTATGTAATATATTCGATAATCCACTAGTGAATTAAATATGCAAATTAGTTAGATACGCCCCATAACGTTACATGTACGACGTTCTTAACTACGTCGTATTTAATAATGGCGGAATATTGACATTTTGTTAAAAAATCGTGAATAAAATGCTTTTTAAAAGTCATATGATAAATAGAACTGTATAACACGTTCGTGTTCATGTATTATTGAATTTATTAAACTCGTTGAGGAAAAGGGATAAAATGCTCGGCACAGCCTCGCATTTTATCCCTTTTTCCTCCACTCCTTTAATAAATTCAATAATACACGAACACTCATGTAAGATCCTCTATTACAAGTATAAGCATTCATGATGTACAAGCGAACTACCTACTGGGTAATTAAATTTTATGACAGATTGAAAATAAAGCTAAAATATGTTTTGGTAATTTAAATACCAACAAAGGGAAAGGCAACAATAGTTTCGATTAAGAAATTACAGTCAAAGCAATAGAATGAAATAGAAATTGGTAATGAGAAGTAATTGGCTCAACGATTATTCAAAACGTGGAATGTATCTGGGGTATGATCTGTGAGCGCTATTTTTGCTATACTTTAGCTTTAAACATGTGAAATTTGAACAAGATAAGGGAGTGAAACAAAGATATAAAAGAAGAAGCAATCTATTTCGAATGACAGGTGTCACTGTAGAAAAATAGTTTGCATTATATTTTTTTATTTTATCAAATAGCTATTATTTGGTACGGCTAGGAAGCCAGTTTAACTCCAAAGATGAAAGTAAAGCTTGTAAAATCAAAGAATTACGGGTAACGACACTTTAATATGCTTTATAAAAAGGTGAAGCTTAGTGGTATTGCAGCTTTATTCATCAGAATGTGACAGAACAGTCAATTGCATAATGTACACGTAGAGTGGGCAGATGGCGAAACTACTCGAGACGCGGCAGTTTTCAAATAATGTATCGAAACTATCATTAGGAACGGGAAGAGTAGCGCAATATAAGGAAACTACAAGGATCGATCTACAGTTTGATCACCGAAATTATGAAAGTCTTGTATCGACAAGAACGAAGCCAAGACTTCTGTTCACGTTTACAGAATCGACCCTAGGGAAAGAAGCGAAAGTCATCAGAAGGTCGCCTATAAGTGTTACTGGATCAACAGAGAATGGAATGTCTCATCCCAAAACACGTCTTAGCGACAGGAAAGTGACCAAGGAGAAAATGAGACAGTCTCCACTACCAAGTAAAAGCGATAATTGGGACGTGATGGGGCAGTCAATAGTGAGACCCAAATCAAGTGCTTCGAACTCAAAATGGATTCAACTTGTTGGAAGGAAAAAAGGTAGACTTATAAGCGCATGGTCATCAAACAGCAGCTCACGTCGAGAAAAAGACCGATATATAAAATCACGCGCATCGGACAGATCATACGCGTCTGAGCCTATACCTTATTCCTGGAATTACGCAGTGCCTTCTTCGCGAATAATCAGTCCTACGAATCAAAAAGGCATCAAAACAGTTAAAGGTCTGTCAGAAGCAGTGTTAGCTTATAAAAAGGAGGAGAAAATTGACAGCGATACAAGCAAATATCTGGAGTTAATAAGACAGAAATGGAAGAATAGGACCGATATAGAAAAACAGCAACTAATACTTGATGGCAGATTGTACAAGGTAACCGACTGGACACGAGATTGGATAAACGTTCACAGGAATTTCCTGCGAGGTTCAAGACAACTGACTGAAGAAGATACACGTGCGAACACTGTTGAAAAAGCAAAAACTAAGCCAACACCAAAACCATCAATAAGAAAGGCAAAGAGACAAACAAGGTTTGCGTGGGATAGCGAGTATGATAAGTATAGTAGAGCACCAACCAATACTCCGATGTCTCACCTGCATCGAACGTTAACAAGATCGAGTATAAGAAGTTTAACGCACGATCATTTGCAGCAGTGATGTTCTCTGAAGCATTATTTATTTGATAAAGTGGTTCTCAGATATAGAGGATCTTACATGAGTGTTCATGTGTTGTTGAATTTATTAAACGAGTTGAGGAAAAGGGATAAAATGCGAGGCTTCACCGAGCATTTTATCCCTTTTCTTCAATGAGTTTAATAAATTCAATAATACATGAGCACAAATGCAAGATTCTATTTATCATATGACATTTAAAACGCATTTATTCACGATTGTTTTACAAAAATGTCAATGTTCCACCACAAGTAAACGCGATGTCGTTAAGGACGCCGTGCGTGTAACGTTAAGAAACTTATCTAACTAATTCGCATATTTTATCCACTAGTGATGTATCGAATTTTTACATGGTGTTATTCCACATACAGACTCGACGTCATATGATAAATAACAATTATTTTGGCATGAATTCTTTATATAGAGAATACCAGTTTGTGTCTTTTGATATCAAATTTATCAGGCAAGGCTTCGAGAACGCTTGTAGAATCGCGAGGCTTGCCGAGCGATTCTACATGCGTTCTCGAAGCTGAGCCTGGTGAACATGATATCAGAAGACACGAACCTGGTATTCTATTTATCAGTTAATCCCCTTGAAAACTCTTTAAACCACTTATCGATTGTCCTAAGTGCGTCCCAACATTCCGACGCGGAATATAATCGGTCAGTTTATTTACTATCAACTGACCATTATTTTTTCTGTTGATATTTTTAATGTAATTTTTCCAGTTATTCCAGTAATAACATTTCAGCCAATTTTGCCGGTAGTCCGCCTTTATCATGAAAGTGCAATGCTTAATTGTCCTGAGATAGCATATCTTTATTAGGTCAATGTATTACAATGCAGTATATATAGGGGGTAACTAAAAATATAGATATGTAGTGCTTGGATGTCATTTTTCATATACTGGTGTGATATGAACACCAACAGGAAAAAAATTATCATGTCTTTGGGATTCAATCGATCTGCAAAGCTACACGGGTTAGCAAATGTCTTTAGTTTTTGGGTCGATTACTTCGAGTGTTTTGGTCAATTGTTTGTCAATTGACCCCAAAATACTAAGCACCGTGGCTTTTCATTGTTAATGTCCACATGACTCACTTATTTGTAGAAAATCCAGGTAACAGTTATTTATAGAAAATAGCCGCGTTTTGCTTATCACTGCGTTTTGCGAACAGTGTAGACCCTGATCAGACGCCGCGTTCTGCGGCGTCTGATCTTGGTCTTCACTGTTTGCTTATAGAACAGGAATTTTAGGGTTAAGGCAAACAGTCTAGGTTCCCATTCCGAATCATTTTCCCAGCCTACAGTTAGGGACAGTCAACTCGCCAGTGTTCTAAGAGCTTTGACTGGATATAGAAACATTAGGTATGATATTATCCAAGTAGTATACACAGAAGTGTTGACCAGACTGCGCTAATGCGCAGACTTATCTTCACATCTGTTGTTCGCAAATGCAAAATAGTTTTTTTTTCTAATGACGGAACTCGTGATAAGATACGCGGCTGCGGGCTCGATACCCGCCGGCTAGGCTTGATCGTAGTAGTGCACATGTCACTGAAACAAGCTGATATACAAACTGCTTCGTACTTCAATGGCTCAAACACCCGTGTAATGTTGGTTGGTGCCTGATGCTCTGTCTCTGGTTGGGCCAATCGGAATCTAACTGTTGGTTTTCTTTTGCTCCAGCATTTCAGTGGTTTCTTGCTGTCGAGCCATCACCGTTGTTTCAGCTCTGTGGTTGTTTGAATTTTGTGTTCTCGGAGATGTTGCACTAATGAGTTAGGAAGCCTTCATGCGACTGAGCAAATTATTTGGGCCCCGTCAAGCGATTTTGGTACTTATCGCCTATGCGAGCAACGAAGGTTCAGGCGAGCCTGCGAATCCGCGCAGTCTCGCCAGAACCTTCGCTGCTCGCTCATAAAAGCAGTGAATCAAGAGGAACCTTCAGACAGAAAGCCATATGCCTGGTCCCTCTGAATGGCTGGGCATGCGCAGTTAAAATTTGTCATGACGGAATGCTCGAAGACCCAAATTCGCTTGGCGGGGCTCATTTGTCTAAATCGCGACGGAAGTAAAGGCGAGGATTGCGGCCGCGTAAAATCGATTTAAGGCCAGCAGCGAAATACTTTTCACTGACCGTTCCAAGTCGGTTCTTCTGTCGCGGTTTATTTTTGTTATAGTTGGTCTTTGAATTTGTGTGTCGCTTATGTATTTTTGTTTTGGATAGCCAACTGGCCATTTTGTGGGAAAGTAACTGTCCTTTTGGCTTCCGCTAATTGATGTTTCCATTAGTCATTTCATGTTTGTGTTTCTTTCCCTTTGGTGTCTCTAATTCAGCGAGATAAGAGGGCGATATTGGAATAACTCTTATTATTGTAGGATAGCTATATTTGTGCTTATTGTTTAGCACGCATGCGCTGGTTACCCTCACTACCTCCCGGTTACCCTCACCACCTCCTAATTGCCTCATTGTTTGTATGTTTGTTAATTTGGTGCCCATTAATTTGTTGCAGAATAAATCACAGTGGCTTTCTATTCCCTTATATTAGTGCATTGTGTTAGAATAGTTTATACAGTAGGCGCCAGTTTTTTTGTTTTTGTTTTGTTTTTGTCCAATCTGATTGGTTTTTGTCTTACCCGCCGGCTCAGTCTTGTAGCCAGATTTTAAAGTGGGACTTCGTGCTCACTGACAAAATAAAAAGCACAGACATGGAAAATATATTTTTTTCATATGCCCCAAACTTCAAATGGTGAGTGGGCCGGGGCACATTGATTCTGTCTTGTTTGTACATCCATCTATTCACTAGTCTGTTCTGTTTCTTTCTTTCTTTCTTTCTTTCTTTCTTTCTTTCTTTTCTTTCTTTCTTTCTTTCTTTCTGTTACAATTTTGTCAATAAAATATATCAAGAGCCAGGTTTATGACATTTAGTAGGCACTTTGAGAATGTTCACTATGGAGGTTACATAATTAGATTTTGGTAAAATTTAATAAAGATTTGATAGAATGGTGAAAAACAAGTTTGGTAATTAGCAAATTTGGCCATCTCTAGGGGCAAGCATGTTGTTTTGGGTACAATGATTGTACAAACGCCTGCTCTGTTGGTATGAGAGTAATATTTTCTGATGTTGATTTTGTTCTGCTGTTTTATTTGTGCATAAATAGATAGCATATCTGGATGGACTATTATTTATAATGCAGTGAATTTCCTAGATAACCTCATTTTTCCCTTAAACGGTGTGGTTTTCAATGGTGTCTATTACATGGACTCGAGTGAATTAGCAAAATCCTGTTTGACAATAGCATGAATAGGGTATAATTATGATTTTTGTATGTTAAAACGGTTGATTTTTTTCATAACACAATAAAATCATTAAAAAAAAAAAAAAAAAGAAAAAAGAAAATCAACCACTCATTTAAGACCCACCTGCAACCCGCAACCTATTTACCGATAATATTTTCTACATTTACATACTTTACCCACATGATAAAATGATCCTTACTCTCTCCGATTTATGTTCAAAAGCGCAGGAGCAGCCAACTCATATGGTTAACCCTTATCCCGTTGTTCACGACAACCCCTACCTTTGCAAACAGTGTAGATCGTGATCAGATGGTATCTGATCACGATCTACACTGTTTGACATTCATTTTGTGATTTTTTAGGAATAAATTACATCAAGCGAACTGACTGGTTCCAAGTCAGAAACGATTGTGGCTAATTAACCTTTACCCTGCTGTAGGCGACAAGCCCTATCTTTGCAAACAGTGTAGATCCAGATCAGATGGCTTCTGAAGAAGCCATCTGATCAGGATCTACACAGTTTGATATTCAGTTTATGAATATGTAGAAATAAGCTGCATCAAGTAATCTGGTTGGTTCAAAGTCAGAAATGAGTGTGGCTTAATTGAATATTCAGCAGGTTAAAGGTTAATTTATGCAGCAGGATAAGGGTTAGACGCTATAATTCTGGCACGAAGCTACCCGAAGGTGTCCACTGCACGTCTACGAGCAGTAAAGTCACTGACGAGACTGCGCGTATGCGAGCCTACTCTGGTCGCATACGCGATACCTTTTTCTATGGTCATTCTCTCCCTTCCGCTGATTCAAGAAGGGCAGTCGTTAGTTTCTGGCGAAAGAATGTGCACACTACTGGTTAACCGCTTACGTATAAGCCAGCCCAAGAAAAGTGTGGATAGTTAAACTGACCGGCTCAAAAATGACCTAAAATAGTGTTGACTGGGCCGCGATACCGTGAAAATCCTAAAAATTCGGACACCTTGGGGACTTGCTGTAATTCTCCTAAAATTGTTTGTTTCGCGATTCAGCAATGAGTCCAACAAGTGGAAACAGAATGACAAACAATGTAGACCCTGATAAGACAGCTCCTGAAGGAGCAGTATGATCTGGGTCTGCTCTGTTTGCTTAGGCCTGGATGCATACGTCAAATACTTAGGACCATCACTGTATGTGCCCTTTTCTCATGGGCTGCATGTAGCTCAGATGATTTCGGGGCACAGCAAAATTTACAAAACACTATGTGAATAAAACAGCTTTAAAATCGGTCAGCGGTTAGTTTATACTAATTTATTTTAGTTCGATTGCGATGAAAGCTTTAAGCTTATTGAATCGCTCTCGAAAACTCATTCCGGGTGTTTTCACGCGCGCGCGAGAGAGAGGCAGTGGCTTTTACACCACTGCTAACCATTTACACCTGGGTGGAGTGGGGCAGTGTCATTACGTGTCTTGCCCAAGGACACACCTCGATACCGGTGGCGGATTCGAACGCACAACCTCTCGATCATGAGTCGAACGCGCTAACCACTGCGCTATCGAGGCTGACAGTGTTTAGTGCAGCTGTTAGTGCATGCGGGATGGATACGATCGTAAGTTTCAGAATGAACCAGGCATGCATCCGAGCGACGATAAAATGAATATTGTAGGCGCCAATCGGACTGCGCGAAAGTTCAGGACTTTGACAGCCGTATTTCTGGGCTCTCAATCGCACATGATTCATCTAACAATGCTTTTCATACAAATATATCTCATAATATAGATTTGCTTGTTGTTAAGATATTTTAACCTTTTGTATAAGTTTCCACTGCACCATTCAAACGTGCGGTAGACACTTTGCAAGCCTGTACTGTTATTGAAAGTTGATACTTGTATCATGTTTCTATGTCAGCGCAATTCTACTTCCGGCACTGGACCAAAACATGCAGCGCTTTCGCTTCTTCATACACTTTATAAAAATAGTCCTTTAAACCCCATATGACAGTACTTCGATAAGCATGGAACGTCGGAAAAGTTCAAAACACTTGATAACATAAAAGACTGCCATGCTAAAAACGTTTACAAGATGCGTTCTGAAAAGAAAACAATACCCGGACCTATTTTCCTACGCGCTTTCCAAAGATATTTGTATATTAACCCTTTTCATCCCTGAGCTCCTGTACAAGACAATTGGGTGTATAAATATATTTTTGTAGAATGGGATTTCTGTTTAGTTCATTGACATGATGGCAAACAGTGGACATGTAAATGCTGGCGAGCCTGCTCGGTACGTGCCATCTTATCCAGATCTATAAGGTTTGCATATAGGGACCAACCATGGTTTTTCATGCATTAACATTCGCCGGTCCCGAGGAAGCTGTTTGAACATGAGGCCGCGAATATCTTCCGAGGGATCCGGCAAATGTTAACGCAATGAAATAACCATGGATGATCGTTGTTCTTGCATAACTTGCGATTACGACAGCAAATTTTGACGAAAACACCCAAAAGCTCCATATATAGAGGATCTTACATGAGTGTTCATGTATTAATTTATACATTTCCAGTGTAAAGTCTAATGTAAACCTATTGAAAACAATTGCATCATACGTCAATGAACGCATCGAATCACATGATTTTCAGTGACGTTAAATGACGTCATTCTAAACCATTGTTCTCTACGGCGTTGATGACGTCAAGGCTGCTCCGCTCTTTGTAGAAAAACAGCGTGTAAATGTTTTTCAGCTTTAAAAGTTTGCTCTACAAGCATTTTTTCGCCCAGTGATGAGGGGCAAATAATGTAAATATAAAAAATAAACTTAATTTTTCTGCTTTTCATGAAAGTATGAACGACAGTGGGTCGCTAGCAAAGTTTACATGAACCCCTTCGGGGTTCATTTACTTTGCACGCGACCCACTGCGTTCATACTTCCATGAACTGCAGAAAAATGAATTTCATTTCTTAATTGAATTTATTAAACGAGTTGAGGAAAAGGGATAAAATGCGAGGCTTTGCCGAGCATTTTATCTCTTTTCCTCAATGAGTTTAAAAAATTCAATAATACAGGAGCACGAATGCAAGATTCTATTTATTATATGACATTTAAAACGCATTTTATTCACGATTATTTACAGAAATATCAATATTCCGCCATTGGTAAACGCAACGTCGTTGAGGACGTCGTACATTTAACGTTACGGGACGTATCTAGCTAATTTGCATATTTAATCCACTAGTGGATTACCGAAAATATAACATGGCGTTATTACACTCTCAGACGCGACGTCATATGATAAAAACTCCATATAAACTCTTCAAATGCGGCCGGTGAACCAACATGGCGGCCAGTTCAGAATGCTGTTTTACAATGACGTTGTTACACTGTAACCATCAGGGCCCAGTTATTCAAAGCATCGTTAGCTTAACAAGCTCGTTAGTGGTCAAATTGTTGACTCTTCTAGCAACACCAATATGTAAAATTTTGGTATTTTTGCTGAAAAAATGTGAGCAGCTTTTGCATTTGCAAAAGCTGCTCACATGTTTTCAGCAAAAATAATAGCATATTTGCCATAACAAATGATCAAAATTTTAACGATAAGTTAACTAACGACGTCGTTAGTTTTGAACAACTGGCTCCTGATGTCATCATAGAACCCTAAATCGTCACGTTCAGGGCGATAACATTACATCGCTCAACCCAACGTAAACAAAGCAAGGCCAGTCTTGTGATATCAAAAGCTCAAAATCCATGTTCAAACAGCACGCGAATTTCATGATTTGGACATGGTTTACGCTGTTTGAGCACGGCTTTCGGTTCATTTGACAATGGCTTCAAACAGCCACGCACGTAGATATTTATGCAAGAATAGGTATTTGCACCTCTGGATCTGCATCGGTCCACAGAGTTGAAAGGGTTAAATAGCGTTAGACCATGTGTTTTCCACTCTTACGATCTGTATCTATCGAGTCCACAAAAATTCTGAGTAATCCGATGCATTATCTGAAGCACTAGAATCTTCATTTATCGCTTGCTTGAAGAAGCACTGACTGGCAAAATGGGTGTCTACATATTTGTCGCATTGCTGTACGCTTCTCTCTGACTACATAACCCTTTACTGGCCGACATCGAACATAGCAATTCACCCGCTTTTGAGAGTGTGTTGTCACGTTTGTTCTTTTAAGCTGTGAGTTTTAAATAAAGTTCCATACTTTAAGCAAATACTGAAGACACCGACCAGACGCTACATTTGGTGGCCTCTAATCAGAGTCCTAATTGTTTCCGAATGCCTCCGTATTGGAACGGTTGGCATATATGGGTAAATGTTTCAATACCGTACTGGTAAGAATAATTTAAGAATAATTACACCTTTAGTGAGTCGAAGTTTGCTAAACGCGGCATCTGATCAGGGTCTACACTGTTAACTTAAAATGTCGAAATTAGATGGTTTAACAAATGTCCTTTCTTGGTCGGTTATTCTTCCTTTTATGTCCCCACTCCAGCGACCACGTTGATGCGACGTTGCTTAGACTCATATGCCCAGTGTCTGTTACAATTTTAGCAGATGGGAAAGCAAAACATGAACCGAGCTAATTTTGAAATTTATGGTATTGCCATGAAACCTGAGCAGACACGTTTATCTCTCGTCGGTTTTTTTTTATCCTCCGACGAATTTGGTATAACTCCTTTTTTCGACTGCTATTTTAACCTTCTGAGACTTTGTCAACATAATATATGGAGAACTGCTTGATCTACTACTGTAAGCTCAAAAATCAATTTTCCTAAATACTTTCAGTACTAATAGAACTGAAAGCGAGAATTTCACGGTTGATAACTTTGCTTCCCCATTTCATTGCACGCCGGTGGGTCAGGCCTCAGATTCTATGCCGGTTCTAGCGTCAAGGCTTTCTTAAAATTGAAATTTAATTTTGTGTAATATTGGTTGATACCTTATGCTCTGTCACTAGTCGGGCTCATCGGATAAAGTATGTTTGTTTTTGTCAACTTTTACAGTGTGCAGTGATAGTTCTTGGTTAAAAGCTGGGTTTTCCTTTTGTTTAGTAGCTCTCGATTATAATCTGTCTATCTATCTTCTCATACTGAGTCGGTCATATTTGGCCATTACCTCAGTTAGATGGGTGACTAAATTTAGAATTTAGAAAAAAAAAAATCATCGCTGGATGAGCCCTTAAACTATTTACAATCCAAACACAGAGGTATCCTAAAACGTATACCCCTGAGTCTCAATCTTATACTGTGCGGGCTTTGAACTCCTCTGCGGTCTTGGCATTCACCGCAGAAGATGGAAGACTATTCCACTGAGGAATAGTTCCAGGGAAGAAATAGTTTTCAGGGCATCACTATAGGACTGGCACCTACGAAACTGTGAGTTATTTGCTCTTGGTGCCCTTGTCCGGGTTGACTTTGTTGAAGGGACAAAGCACTTCCTGTCAAAACTTCCTGTCCGATTACTTTCGATGATCGATAGTAAAAAAACAGTAATCGAACAGAACTATACGAGTACTGACAATGATTGATTGACTTTTGAAATAGACATAACAATAACCATGCCTGTGTCTGGGCGGTGCCTAATTTCATATTATAATTGCTTCGGAAAGGGATACTACGCGGCGTTTTAATACAGCGCCTTTAATCAAACTACATAAAACTGCTTGGCAAAGCGGCAACCACGGCAGTGTGTGTGCGTGAGTGTGTATGTGTGTGTATATGACAGTTTAAATGAATGTATCTGAAGTTTTCTATCCAAAAGATGATATCAAACCACCTGACAAAGAACATACTGAACGTTTTACGTTCATACATTCATAGCTCAATTAAAATGTATTATTATTGTTCATTTTCTTTGCCGAATATATTGTATAGTAGTCGCAGATAAGATTGACTAGGCGGAGCTATTCAGGTGTTGTCAATATACGTCAAATTCGCTTAGTCCAATAGAAGATTCGGGAGAGTGACTTTCGCATGCTTTCTGCAAGCGGACCAATTGGCAATATAAACGCCACAGCTTTGGTTGTGTTACAGTTGAATTCACACAATCGGGTGACATGGTTTACCTTTTTGTTAATAGAACATTCCTAAGGCAGGTACCAATGGTAGCTCCGCCTAGTCAATCTTATCTGCGACTACTATATAGTTAGTTTGCACAATACTTTTGAGGCCAAGAACAGATAACACACCAAATTAAATCTTACACTCGGTAAAAACAAGAGCGCCGCAAGCGGGTGCTATGCTCGTCTGTTTTTTTTGTATGTCACAAAGGGATTTAAATCAGTCAAATTGCACGAAAGAGTTATGGAACTTGGTCAGAATTATGCTCTTGGGATGACATATACAGATGCGTGTCAAGTTTTATGAGGCCGGGCCAAATACTTTTGGAAATATAGCCAAGGTGTTTTTTTTTTGGTTAAATTTTCGAAAAAATAGGTCAAAGTTCAAAGGTCCAGGTCACAGGTGAAAATGAAAGGTTTTGCCCCAAGGAACACGCATGTAAATTATGAAAGCTGCATTGTTTCTGGTATAAAAATGAGACCAAAACGTTTTCTTGTAACCGTTTTTTTGTATGTCATAAAGGGAGATAAATCAGTCATATTGCATGATAGAGTTATGGAACTTCGAAGGAAAGTAGCTTTTGTGATCATAAAGATCTGTGCCAAGTTTCATGAGGCTAGGGCAAATATTTTTTGGAAATATGGTGAACGTCAAAATGTTTGGTTACATTTTCGAAAAATAGATCAAAGTTCAAAAGTCAAGGTAACAGGTCAAAAAGCTTGGTACCAATGAAAAGGTCTTGTCCCAAGAAACATCCATGTGATGTTTGAATGCTGTATAATTAGTGGTATTAAAATGAAATACAAAAACGTTTTTATTTTCTTCAAAAAATGGAGAAAGAAGGGAGATAAGCCAGTCAAATTGCATGATAGAACTTGGGTAGAATGTAACTCTTATGATGGTGAGTATGTGTGTGAAGTTTCATGAAGCTAGGCCAAATACTTTTGGAAATATGATCAAGGTTAAAATTTTTAGTTAAAGTTTCGAAAAATAGGTCAATGTTCAAAGGTCAAGGTCACAGGTCAAAAAGTTTGGCATCAATGGAAAGGTCTTGCACTAAGAAACATCCATGTGAAGTTTGATGGCTCTGTTATAAACAGTATTAAATGTGTTTCAGAAAAAAATGAAAAGGGGAGATAATTCAGCCAAAATCAACAATACAGTTTGGGCATTTGGTCAGAATGTAGCTCTTATGATGGTGAGTATGTGTATGAAGTTTCATAAGGCTAGGGTCAAATACTTTTGAAGCTAAAGCCAAGGTTAAGTTTTTTTCGGAACGCCAACGATGACAAGGACAACGCAGATGCTGAACAGTGACGACAAAAGCTCGAAAGGTTTTCTTCGAAAAACATACGGGCTGAAAATAGCACAACCTACCCGGATTTATCATTTTAGGAAAACAACTTTCCGACCTTCCTACCACCTACTTGAACACCCTGGTAGCTTCTGACATGCAAAAATAATATGAGCCCCGCCAAGCGAATTTGTGTCTTCGAGCATTCCGTCATGACAAATTTTAACTGCGCATGCTCAGCCATTCAGAGGGGCCAGGGATATGGTTTTCTGTCTGAAGGTTCCTCTTGATTCACTGCTTGTATGAGCGAGCAGCGAAGGTTCTGGCGAGACTGCGCGGATGCGCAGGCTCGCCTGAACCTTCACTGCTCGCATAGGCGATAAGTACCAAAATCGCTTGACGGGGACCATATTAAAGATAAAAAGGGATCTCCGTCCGAGGATGTTTTGTGTCAAATGTGGATGAAAAAGTAGTTATAACAACACTATATTCATTTTTGTTAATTTTAATAGTTCTGAATTATTCCTGAGGATTAGAATTCTATATTGCTCTTTTATCAAAATGTGTTTTTAAGTTTAGCACAGCGTTTACAAGTCCGTGAAATGAATACCCTGTAAAACTCCTTGTATACAGAGAAAAATGGGGTTTAGAGGGGTAAACATTATTTTTTTCTTTTTCTTTTTCTCAAAAACGTAGATCGTAGGTACTCGTTAGAACCGTCTCGGCTCACGGAAACCCAAAATCTATGTTTTGAGTACTTCACGTGAACAAGTCCGTGAAATGAACACCCCTTTAAACCCAATTTTATATTGAGAAAAATGCGGTTTACGGAGATGTACATTACTTTTTTTCTTTCTGCTCTAAGACATAGGTTGTGGGTACTCGTTAGAACCGCCTCAATGAGGCGATTCTAACGAGCACCAACAACCAAAGTTTGGAGTACAAATAAGAAAACTATCACAAATTCTCGTCAGAAAAGTCATCGTTTTGGAAATATGAAAATGCACTATGTCGCACGGCTGTGTTATCGTAATGAGAAATAAGAAAAATATCAAAACTCATCATTAGAAAATTAACCGTTTTGGAGTTACGTTGCAATACACCTTGTCGCACGGATTTGCCTGGAGTATTTATAAATGTTTGTCAAACACGTATTCTCCAAGCCCATAGTTATCTCCTTTCATCTTTTCGAGAACAGTGAGGTGGTCTCCAAGTTCTTTTATGACCTTCACCTTTTGTGCTAGAAATACTTCCTCCACTACGTGGGTTGTCTGAAGAAAAAGAAAACCAAAGTACTGACATCACTGATTGGTAAGGCTGGCACGATAAATGTGATAATCGATTAATCGATCGATAAATTCCACAAGAATGATTATCAGTACTGATTTGCTTGTAATCGATTACTTGATAAGTGCAATTTACTACCCAAAGTAGTGCCTAAAATAGCTGGATCAGTGGCAAACAATGCAGACCCTGATGTGATCAGGGGCAAACAGTGCAGACCCTGATGAGACGCCGCATTTTGCAGTGTCTCATCTGGGGCTACACTGTTTTCTCAGGTCTGCCTGTTCAAATATACTTATGGTAAAGTACAACATATGCCGAGAGTCATGCTCAGACAAAGCCAGACAGGTAAAATTATTATCAAATCTTCAGTGATTACTAATCGATTATCGATTACAATGTGATGACTGATAATCGATTATCTTTTCAGCTCCGATTAGCCAGCCCTACTGATTGGCCGATTGTCTATGAGAGTAGGCTGGAAAATGGTCCTCAACGGAAAAATAGACTATTTCGTTTAATTCCTGTTGTTAAGCAGCCCCACTTTTAAATAGTAAAGCTGGGGTTCAGCTGGGGTTTAGAGGGGTTATTTCTGCTGTGGGCACTCGTTAGAACCGCCTGGCCGAGGAGTAATCTATGTTCACATGATCTATGTTCGGAGTAGAACTTTGAAAAATATCAGATTTTTTTATCTGAAAATTATCGTTTGTTGGCGGTAAAATTTTCAAAATATTTGAATAGTACCTGGAGTTCGTACAAACACCATTTGCACAGTTTAGCTTTGTTGGTCAGTAATAATCACGTGGTCACTTGTAATATAACATTCACTGGTGTTTTGGATCGATTGTACGATCAAAGAAGAAAAAACAACAACAAAAAACAAGAGTGTTCTGATCCAGTCATTCAGTCCCCGAGCGCTCACTTTGTTGCATACATAGCGGGCGTACGCGTTGTTGAACGCTCCGCAGATATCACTCTTGTGAAATAGTTGCCAGCTGTTATCTCATTCATGCTGCAAACTTAGATTTTGGTGGTTCTATCGGGAGGGCAGTACTGAAGCCCATCTGTATGTTGGCACTGTATATGCTTAATGCTCTGCATGCTGGGTAGTTTTGCGCAGCAGACGAAATTTTGAAATACATGTATTTGTCTAATTTTCCCAGAAAACAAGATTTGACATCTCATGCAAATTGTCTCCTATGGGGATAATTTACATGAGGCGTCAAGTCCTGTTTTCTTGGAAAAATAAGAAAAATGTCAGCAATTTGTCGTCTAATGAAATAGCCTAGAATGTGGTAAAGTTAAGACATATCATATGCTTGCTTAATGAAGGCGTGTTCTAATGCATTTGTATATTTTTCCGAACTGAAGTCAGGCTGACTTATACAGGTTGTTTGCTTTACGGCTCATTCAATATTATTCCACGTATGTCGATCCGATCGTTAGTCAAATGTAGACCTGTGATAATCCGAGTACTCGGAGAAAAACGCCTGGCCATCTGCTGCAGAACTTCGCGTGTCACATGTGACCCGAGCTAGGCTCGAACCGACAGCGGTGAGAGACCTTACGTTAAAGAGTCAGCGCTCATAACAGTGAACCTTAAGGGGGAATGGGTACACCTTCGGGGGAGGGGAGGCGACTCCTTCACAAGTATTTTTGTCTCCCATGTCAATAGGGGTCAACTCTTAAAGGAAAGAATTTGCTCATGAGTAGCAAATTCTTTCCTTTAAGAGCTGACCCTTTTTTCCGTAGGTCAGAGCTGATACAAAAGCAAACATGAAGTTCCGAAAGATGTCCCCCTTTCAAAAATGGCGGACAAATCTGCTAGGTGTTCCCATTCCCCTTAACAACTAGGCCACGGAAACCCGTCGGTGAATGCAATTAAAAGCAATGCCATACATGGTGATCTTCAGCCGCCGTTGCTACGTTGTGCAAAGTTAGTAAATCCTGGTTCAGAGATCGTTCAATACCCAAGGAGTAGGCGATGGCATCAATTCCGTCTGTCCACACGCTAACATCAGGTCTCTGAAAGGCGAACAATATTAATAGACATGTTTTGTCTATTGTAAAATTTGTGATATCTTTTTATGCTCCCACCATTCTATTCGAAGAATGGTGGAAGTGCATATAGCGTTGCCCATTCGTTCGTTCGTCCGTTCGTTCGTTCGTCCGTCCGTCCGTCCGTCCGTCCGTCCGAAACTTAAACGCTGTCAATAACTTTCTTATTTCTGGACGGATTTTGAAATTACTTTGTAGAAATCTTAACCATCATGAGACGATGTGTCACATGCAAAACCCAGGTCCGTACTTCCAAGGTCAGGTGATACTTAGAGGTCAAAGGTAAAAAAAGGGTCCGAAACTTAAACTCAATAACTTTCTTATTTCTGGATGGATTTTTAAATTACTTTGTAGAAATGTTAACCATCATGAGACGATGTGTCACGTGCAAAACCCAGGTCCGTACCTCCAAGGTCAAGGTCATACTTAAAGGTCAAAGGTGAAAAAAAGGATCCGAAACTTAAACGCAGTCAATAACTTTCTTATTTCTAGATGGATTTTGAAATTGCTTAGCAGAAATGTTGGCCATCATAAGACAATCTGCCTCACACAAAACCAAGGTCCTTACCTCAAAGGTCAAGGTCATATTTAGAGGTCAAATGTGAAAAAAGGGTCCAAAACTTAAACACCATCAATAACTTTCTATGAATTGATACGAACATAGACATATTTTCAGGCGGGGGCATCCGCGTCCTCTGGACGCATTTCTTATTTCTGATTCTATGTTTTCTTGCTAGTCATTATCCCGTTTTGTACGAAATGGAATCTTCCTCCTTATATATACCAGGAGTCTTTCAAAATTTAGGGGTGTCAGGTTGTGTTTCCTTCAAAATTTATGTGGAAAATAGCTGAACTTTTTGCAAACAGTGTAGGGCCTGATCAGACGCCGCGTTCTGATCTGGGCCTGCACTGTTTGCCGTCATGGTACCCGGTATGGGGTTTCCGGTACAAATTGGGTAATTTTACAAGCGTGCACTATCGCCTGCAATGGACCGGCCCATACCATGTATAAGAGCCCGCTGACATTTTTATTACAGCAGAGCGTCCATATTTGTTTTTTAACTGAGAGGCTGACTGTACTTAATGTTACTATGAAGATTTGTACAGTTTACCCTCTTTAAACTTACATTCAATATAACAGCAAAACTCGTTATAACAAGGATCTCAACCGAATGCATCATTAGCTCAAGCCTTAGCCTCGGTTCCGAGTGGCTTGGGATTTTGTCCATATCGAATCCAAAGTCATGAAAGATTCTTGTAAGCTAATACTCTCAGAAACAAATGTTATAGATATTTGTTAGAATCGGCCCACCGAGGCGATTCTAATAAATTTCTATAACATTCGCTTCTTGGAGTAATAAAGGGGAAAGGGCCCTTTTATTACCTATCAAAATCCTTACTGGGTTCTTTATAACGGCAACTTCTTTACAACGGAACAAATACTGTCGTTATAACGACAGTCTTCTGTACATAAACATTTGAGAAAAGGGAGAAGGTTATATCGGCAGTCTTTTGTACATAAACATTTGAGAAAAGAGAGGACGTTATTCCACTTTGATAACGTTAAAATCCGCAAACCTCAGCCACGAATATAGGGATCAAACATGGTTTTATATGCATTAACATTTGCCGGGTCCCGGGGAAGCTGTTTGAACATGAGGCCGCTAGGCCGAATGTTCAGATATCTTCCGAGCGATCCGGCAAATGTTAATGCAATGAAATAACCATGGATGATCGTTGTTCTTGCATAACTTACAATTCCGACAGCAAAATTTGACGATAACGCCTAAAAGCTCCATATAAACCCCATATAAACTCTTCAAATGCAACCGGCGAACCAACATGGCGGCCAGTTAAGAATATAGGGATCAACCATGGTTTTTCATGATTCGCCGGGTCCCGAGGAAGCCGTTTGAACATGAGGCCGCTAGGCCGAATGTTCAAATGACTTCCGAGGGATCCGGCAAATGTTAATGCAATGAAATAACCATGGATGATCGTTGTTCTTGCATAACTTACGAATCCGACCGCAAATTTTGACGAAAACGCCCAATAACTCTATATAATTTCCATATAAACTCTTCGAATGCGACAGGCAAACCAAAATGGCGGCCAGTTCAGAATATAGGGATCAACCATGGTTTTTCATGCATTAACATTCGCCGGGTCGCGAGGAAGCTGTTTGAACATGAGGCCGCCATCATTTGTGGGAATGGCATTTATCATCTGTATAGTCCGGGTAACATTACTTTGATGGTTTTGTGAGTAGAAAATTATTTGCGATTGTAGGAGCGGAATGTTTTGTATATTGCATGTACACAATGCATTTGCTAATTTCCCTTTTTATTTTTCAAATCGGTAAGTCAAAAAAGACATAATCAACACGTGTGATTAATTTCAAGTATGAAAAGAGGATCATCCCCGTCTTAACGATTTCAATTGGTAAGTATCTCTGCCTTATTAATGCAAACAAACTATTTGGAATTAGGGATTATCTGGGATAAAGAAACGTTTAAAAAAAAAACTAAAATGTGGGAAACCTTGATATTTTCCTTTCCTTTTCCAGTCATTGATGTTTCGCGCATAAAGGACATAGTGCAGGCTGTATGGTAAACACTGTACACCCTGATCAGAGTGCATGCTCATCTGAGTGTACACTGTTTGCTCACGTACTTGGTTGTCCCAGTTTTTAGAATCATTACGATTTATAAGATGTATTTTGTGGTTCATTTCTGAGTCTGAGGTCATCCACAAGAACAGCGGAGACTCGCTAATATAATGTATATTTTAATTTCATATGTGCTTTCATATGTTCGTTCATCAGGTGCTCACAGTTTTGTTTTATCACCATTATAAAAGTAAATTGAGCATGTCTGTTTTTTTTTTACACAACCCATCGCCGCAACAACTACTTTCAACTTGACTGAAATGTGTTTGCTTTACCGATATCTTGCTGTCGTAAGTAAAAAAAAAAAAACATGTTACTGATGAAGTTGGAAAATTTCATAAGCAACAGCAGTAAAAATAAAAAATAATAATGATAGAGGTGGTTCAAATGAATACTAGATTTTATGGAGAATCATTAGTTATCACATTTTTTCAGATGATTCAAATGTAGGTTGTGGGTTCAAATATTATTAGAATAATGTAAAATCGCTTTTTCATGGTAGGCAGGGAAATAGTTAGAAATATCACCCTCAGGCTTATGGTAGTTATGTATGGGAAATTTGTTTACTGGGTTAATAGGAATAATAATGATTGTATTGTCTACGCCCGACTTTTGCTCCGGAAGCATTTAAGAAAAGGTCACGACTGGTTGATTGATTTCCTGTTGACTGGTCATCATAGTTATTTGTCATAATTATTAAAACCCGGCAATTTGTGTGTGCTAAGGGTAGACTCAAGCTTTTCGTAAAAGCTAACACAGGAGCTTGAAGTTCTGTCAGAAAAACATGTCAAAATAGCCCAAATCGACTATCATACATACATGACATAGCTTCTGACAGAACTTCAAGCTCATGTGAAAGCTAATACGTGTACATCTGAAAATGGTCCGCAATGCTACACTGTAAAAAATTGGTGTTTATTATATCTAAAGGTAGAGTAAAGTTTACACTAAAACTCGTGTGAATTCGAACCATACACCATTTTGGGTGTAAAATGTAACTTTGAGTAACAATACGCTGATAACTTGTATAGTTTACTCAAAATTTGGTGTAAGGCTGCAAATTTGGTGTTTGGTAAAACAAGTGTTACGTTTCATATCAATTGGTGTTTGAAATAATTGCACGACCCGCAGAAAAAGCAAACGACTGAAGTCGGTTGATTTTCTAAGAGTGCCCTAAAATCACCGTGTCATTCTGTCATTCGGTCATTCTGTCATTCTGTCAGTCTGTCCGTCCGTAACCCGTTTGTGAAAATTGGTGATAGTGACTTAACCGCTTGGAATATTTAAACAATTTTGGCATACTGATAGATATCAATGAGATCTAACCAATGAACTAGCGAAATATTACATTCGATTTAGTATAGCCTCGCCGAGGCGAAAAATGTGAAAATTTTCGAACTGCTTCTCCTCGGAAACCGTTGGGCCGATTGAAGTCAAATTTCATATGGGGCCTCTATGGGATGGGGGAAACCAAAATTTGCTCATTGGACCCAGGTCACATGACCAAAATGGCCGCCAAGCCATATATGGTCTGTCTGTCTGTCAGTCCGTAAACCGTTTGTGAAAATTGGTGATAATGACTTAACCGCTTGGAATATTTAAACAATTTTTGGCATACTGATAGATATCAATGAGATCTAACCAATGAACTTGCGAAATATTACTTTCCATTTAGTATAGCCTCGCCGAGGCGAAAAATGTGAAAATTTTCGAACTGCTTCGCCTCGAAACCGTTGGGCCGATTGAAATCAAATTTCATATGAAGCCTCTATGGGATGGGGGAAACCAAAATTTGCTCATGGGGTCCAGGTCACATGACCAAAATGGCCGCCAAGCCATATATGGTCTGTCTGTCTGTCCGTCCGTAACCCGTTTGTGAAAATTGGTGATAGTGACTTAACCGCTTGGAATATTTAAACAATTTTGGCATACTGATAGACATCAATGAGATCTTACCAATGAACTTGGAAATATTACATTCGATTTAGTATAGCCTCGCCGAGGCGAAAAATGTGAAAATTTTCGAACTGCTTCTCCTCGGAAACCGTTGGGCCGATTGAAGTCAAATTTCATATGGAGCCTCTATGGGATGAGGGAAACCAAAATTTGCTCATGGGGTCCAGGTCACATGACCAATTTGGCCACCAAGCCTTATATGGTAAAAACCCTTCAAAAATAGTCTTCTCAAGAACCACTGGGCAGATTTCCACGAAACTTGATAAATAGCATTTGGGACGTAGGCCCATCATAAATTGCTAAAATGGTGACCCTGGGTTGACCTTGACCTTCTTTGTGCCTAGGTCAAACTTTGACACATATGCTTTTGTATGGGAAAAAGTGAGAATGCATTTTATCCTGCAAATGATTCAGAATACAGTACTAAAGTATAAGATATATTTTTGCTCCTTACGATAAGGGGATTGGGGGAACCGTTTTAGGTCCAGGTCACATGACCAAAATGGGGGCCATACCCATATATGGTAACACTCATAAAGCTAAAAGCATCCGGCGGGTCGTGCACTTCAGCTGAAGCACTGGTTACACTATTTATGGTGTAACGTTTGCTACTAAATAGGGTAATGTTAGTCATACTACAGGGTAACATTTTTTGAAGGGCGGTGTAACTGTGAACATTACACTTTTTCAGTGTAACTAAATATTGGTGTAATATTTCTTTAAATGATGGGTAATATTATGCAATGTTCAGTGTAAAAAGTAATTACACTTTGAAAGTGTTATCTCTCCAGCTTATCGGTGCTTTGCTGCACCAATACTGGTGTTTTGTTTCATCGTAACGTAAGTTAACGTTTCTTGTCGAATCGTGTAACTAGTCGTATAAGATGCGTTCTATGTACGACATATATGTTATTTTGTTCCGCTTTCATGTCATATAGCTCAAAACGGCATAAATATCATACAAATTATTTAATTATTAATATTGATAATAGGGTTGTTTCATGCGTAATGAAAATCCTGCTAAATAAGATTAAAATTAGGTAAACTTCATTTCAGTATAAACACAATTTCTGTTTAATAAAGAATGTATACAAAGTCTAACGGAAAGTGCAGATTTTTACACCAGCATTTTACGGAGGCTCTAACATTACCATTGAAAAATGGTAACTGATACCCTATAAGAAGTATATCAAAGGTACCTCATGAAAGGGGTACATTTGTATCGGAGTATGATAAGATCTATACCAATAAAAAAACAAAAATAAATAATTACACTACACAAATGTACACTGTGTAGCCAGTCTTAATTATTGGTGTAATGTTACACCGACTGAAGGAAGGAAACATTACACCCGGAAACGTTTCCTTCAAAACATGATGGCACATTTACACCGGTATTGAAGATCAGTTACACTATTGTGTAAACTTTCCGTCGATTTCTGGGTGCGTAATGACACCATTTATCTGGAATAATAGCCGGCTATTCGGTGAAAAGTTACCGAGCATACAATGGAGATAACTTACACCAAAACTGGTGGCAGCTCAGCTACCACCAGTTTTGGTGTAATGTTTACATTAATTTTTTACAGTGTAGAAACTAAAAGAACATTTGAACCCCTTGTAGTAACACTTACCGGAATGTCCTTGTAATCTAGAACGCCCCCTCTTTTGTTAACGTATCTCATAAAATTATTAGCATTTCCCAGTTCTCTCTCCGAAGCTTCCTTAAAATATTTGGTAAATCCTGGAAGAGCGACATCCGCCCGACTGAAAAAGTTCGCCTGCGCAAATATGAAACAAAATTAGAACAATTTCAGAAATATGCAATAAGTGAGACGTTGAATTATTAACGATTAAGATGCCAGTTACAGAAGCTGTCGGTTGCTTTTGTGTTTTGCTAGCATTGTCGATTACAGTGTTGATCCAGTTCAGATTGCTCCTCTATGAGCAGTCCGATCAGGGTTCACACTGTTTGCCTGTGTGCAAAAATGTGTTTGAAGGTACGGCATGAAGTGGCAGCAGACGACATAAACAGGCTACATTTTCAAATGCAGTTTTTCTGGCGTCCCATTTTTTGGGATGTTTGCAAACAGCGTATACCCAGATCTGGGTATACTCTGTTTGCTCATCCATTCGCCATAATCAAAACAAAACTAGACACCCCTATAATTGGAAATAAAACAAATTCAAAAACTTACTTTTGGTACTTTTTGGTACTTATCGCCTATGCGAGCAGCGAAGGTTCAGGCGAGCCTGCGCATCCGCGCAGTCTCGCCAGAACTTTCGCTTCTCGCTCATACAAGCAGTGAATCAAGAGGAACCTTCAGACACAAAAGCCATATCCCTGGCCCCTCTGAATGGCTGGGCATGCGCAGTTAAAATTTGTCATGACGGAATGCTCGAAGACACAAATTCGCTTGACGGGGCTCATATATGGGTTAAAAATCCATTATGACTTTGTCACGAGCATCATAAGCATCGTCTGACAAAATTTCTCTTTGCTAAATTTGATCTTGGTGAGGCTGTGATTCTTGGTGATAGGTATCAAGCAAGTTACCACGCATTACGATAACTCACCCGTACGACATAGTGCATTTTTCACATCTCCAAAATGGCTACTTTTCTGATAAAAATCCTTGATATTTTTGTTATATACTCGGTAAAAAAAGTTTTGTCCCTATGTATACAATCGGCTGTAAAATATCACAGGGTCGGTCGATTCTCATATGGCATATACCAAACTCTACAGCAGCCACTGCTCGTCAATACTGATTAGGTTTAGGTAAGAAGGACGCGATCGTAAATGCTCCAGAGGCTGCGGAGTGCGACTGGGGTCAACTTTCAAAACGTGCAAATCGTAACAAAGGACTAGCCACGTATCGGCATACGACAAACATGAAATATCGACTCATCGAGACCACCGCATCCTTTGATTGAAACATTGTCATATCGAATCAACGTTGATACGACATTATTCCATTTTATGCATATACTGATACGTGGCACTGGTCTTAAACAAAGCAAGAAGATCAGCAACTTTATTTCACTATTCTGACATTTGAAATTCATTTGACATGTGAAACACTATTCAATAAGTTTGAACTTTGTCTTTCTTTAGTAGTGGGTATAACCTCCGCGATTGTCTCTGCACTCAATCAGTCGTTTTCTGGTAGAGAAGACCATCTTCCGGATGGTGGCTTGAGGGATTGGATGCCATTCCTCTCCAAGGAAGCGCCGAAGATCTGCCATAGTGCTGTGCTCTGTTATCCTCGTTTGGACGGCTCTGCCGAGGACATCCCAGACATGTTCAATGCAGCTTAAGTCAGGCGACATTGCTGGCCAGTCTAACCGTCTGACGTTGTTGGCTTGCAGATAGGCGTCTACAATTCTTGCCCGATGTGGTCTGGCATTATCATCTTGAAAGATGGCGTTGTTTCCCATTTGCTGAAGGAAAGGCACAACATGGGGACGTAGGATCTCGTCGATGTAGCGTTGACCGGTAAGAATTCCTGGAACCACAACGAGGTTGGTACGCCTATCTGCCGTCACACCAGCCCAGACCATGACACTTCCTCCATTGTAAGCATGGCGTGGCTGCACGTTGGCTTCCGCGTGACGCTCCCCATTCCGACGCCAGACACGTAGACGTCCGTCAATATGATGTAGGCAAAACCGACTCTCATCTGAGAACACGACAGTTCGCCACTGCTGTCTATTCCATCGCACATGATTCCGAGCAAACTGAAGACGAGCTGCTCTGTGCCTCGGTAAAAGAATGGGCTTCTTCGCAGGAACACGTGATTTCAGCCCAGCAGCATGGATTCTGTTCCGAATGGTTTGAACAGAGACGGCTATGCCCCCAGCACCTCGTAGTCGTCGAATCCGCATAGTCGTCATTTTGGCATTGGTAAAGCGGCTTCTTAGAGTGCTGTTGGTGATCAGTCGATCCTCGGCATGGGTTGTTGCCCTGGGTCTTCCTGAGCGCGGGAGGTCCTTGACATCCCCAGAAGCTGCATAGCGTTGCCTTATCCTGTCGATAGTCTTGCGATTTGTGTTAAACGCTATGGCAACACGTCGACTAGATTGCCCTGCCTGGAGCTGCCCAAGTGCCCTAGCCCGGTCTAAGTTTGACAGTTTTCGGTAACGAGGTGGCATCGTGATCAAAGTCTATGGTGTTTCTACGGTAACAAGTTTATCAAATCTGTTTTAAAGCGATGCTCACAAAAGTGCACGATTAAAAAAAACATTGATGAACTCAACATTTTGAAAAATCACAAAAAGCATGCAAGTGAAATTTTAATGAGTTTGTCGGTAAAACTGACCTTTTTGAGAAATGAATGAATAAATAAACGAACAAACGAACGGACGAAAGAATAGACGAACGAAAGAACAAACAAACAAACGAACGAACGAACGAACGAACGAATGAACGAGCGAGCGAGCGAGCGAACGAACGAACGAATACCGCATGAATGAATGCGGTAAACAATATCAAGCCGCCTCTCAAAACGATTGTCATTTTTGCCGGCGTTTTTAACCCCCTCCGGCATTTTGCAGCATCTGTACCAGCCGTTAAGGTCTAAAAGGGGCTAATGGTTTCGTGCCCTTTTCAAGTACAGACTGTGCATCAAAATGATACAAATTACACAAAAATCTGATCATTAGCTATTGAGTTATACCCAATTACAGCCATTTTTTTCACCTTTTTGACAACGTCTTCTGGGGGTCTGCAGCCTCTGTATCAGGAGTTAAGGTCCAAAAGACAAAACACCTTTCTGATCCCTTTTTGGCATAGTCTTGCAATATCAACAATGAAAATTTCACAAAAATCTGCCCAGCAATTACTGAGTTAGACCCCGTTGTTTACAATAGTCATTAACGCTTAAATTACGATTTGCACGTTTTGAAAGCTGACCCTTACAACATTTGGCAGCCTCTGTAGCATTTTCTGACAGGTTCATAAGACTCAAACCTAATCAGTATTGACGGGCTGTGGCTGCTGAAGAGGCTGGTATATACTATATGAAAATCGATCGTTCCTGTGATATTTTACAGCCCATTCTCTGCCTAGGGACAAAACTTTTTTTACCGAGTATATATGTTCAAATCATAGGTTGGGGGTGCTCGTTAGAACCGCCTCAGTGTGGCGGTTCTAACGAGTACCCACAACCTATGTCTTGGAGCGGAAATAAGAAAAATAATGTATACCTCCGTAAACCCCCGTTTTCTCTATATAAAGTGGGGTTTAGGTGGGTCTTCATTTCATGGACTTGTTCACGTGATGTCTGTCCCAAGTCTTCCACTGCAGACAGAAGAGAGAGGACTTCCGATTTTTTCGGAATGTGTAAAACAAACGATTAGACTCCTTCCAAAATCAGAAGATATAATCAATCCGGCAAAAGAAGAACAGCAGCATAGCTTTGTTTGTTTGTTTGATTCGTGGTTTAATGCCCCCTAAACAATATATAGGTCATTTTGGGACGTTGCTTTCAATATTGTGGGGATTTTGCCCGACATTGAGACGAAATGACATTTCAAGGCATTATCGCCAAATGAATCCAAAAGGGTTTATATGCATGCACCACTTTACCTCCCTCTAAGTGGTTTACCAGTACTCATGTGCGGTCGGTCTCAGCTCTGTGTGCACACAACACGCAGCCCAATCTATTTCTTCAAGCCTCTTCAACAGCAATAGCAAAATAAACATAAAAATAAAATAAAATAATAATAATAATATATAAAAAAAATACAAATAAAAAATGAAAATTCAACCCACACAGAGCAAGGGGGTTAGTTGCTATTTAAATTTTCTAAAGAAAAAAAAAAAGAAAAAAGAAAAGAAAAGAAAATAGACAAATTCACCTTAATTTGATGAATAGAACAGTTGAGAACCTGAAGGCCTAAATATTTCGTATCTAAATGAAAAAAGGGCAATTATTTATTGGAAACAGACACCCAACCCTCTATAAAGAGATTTTTTCCGCTTTTTAAAAAAGAGACAATGTCTGGACTTTCTGTTCGAAATTCCCGTTAATGCAGCTCCGCCGAAAAGGTTTTTTTCCTGTAATGAAAATTGCGCCACATGATCATTTTTGGGTCGATTGTAGCCATTCAGTCACGATGAAATCCTTGAAAAAAGCAGCGTTAATTTTATCGCAGTGAGGTCAGCGTGTTGCGTAATAGGGTTATCTATAGAAAGTGGGCCGGAATCATGGGTTGGTCTTGGCCAGTGTAGACCCAGATCAGACGCCACAGAACGTGGCGTCTGATCAGGGTCTTCACAGGAATTTAAGGGTCAGACGTTTAAGGGTTAAACGCAGCGTCTGATCAGGTTCTATATTTTTCTTATCTAAAATTTGAATTTAAGGGTAACGAAACAGTTTATGTCTCAGTCCAGGACTATTTTCCCAGCCTACACTCGACCCACCAGTACTCTCAGTGCTTTGATATTTTCTTAAAGATGGCAAGAGAACAAAAAAAGTTCTTAGGCCTATAGAATTATATGTCAAATGCCCATAGTAGCAGTTAAATATAGGTACACCTACCAACCTACCATCATTAGATAGCGATAACTGGCGCTTAGATGTCCGGGAATAATGTTCTTATTCAAGAATTTGTTTGTAGAGCTGGCAAAGTTTTGAGACACCCATGGCACTGCAATATTAAAAGTAAAATCTCGTCAGAGAGACAGAAAAGTTTATATTCACACGCAGGAACGCACACCCCCGCATGCATTGCATCGCACACACGCACGCACGCACGCACGCACGCAAATACATACATACATACAGACGCACGCACGCACGCGCACATACAGACGCACGCACGCACGCACGCGCGCGCGCACACACACATACATACATACATACATACATACATACATACATACATACATACATACATACATACATACTACATACATACATACATACATACATACATACATACATACATACATACATACATACACGGGCCCATACATACATTCACAGGCCTCTGTGGCCTAACGGGTAATAGCACAGATTAAGACTCTCATCGCTGTGGTTCGCGCCTCGCTCGGGCAACATGTGAGACGCTTACTTCTGCAACGGAAGGTCGCCCACCTCTGATTAACAAGTTAAATAATCTTGAAAGGGCAGTAAAATCAAAACATACCACATGCGCACGTTACGTAACTATGCATACAGCATGCAGCGAAGACGCTGATTAGCCTGCGTAGTGCGTACTCGCTCAGATCACAGCATTCTGTCTCCACCTTAGGGCTCTTGTGGTAAGGATCGTTCTTACAGCGTTCAGTGAAGACTACGATCAGTTTGCGCGGAAGCTGATCTGAGTATTCGACGTGGGCTCATGTTCGAAAGAATTCTCTTGCCACTTGCCAAGGCTCAACATAGAGCATGTATAAGTCGGCGTGACATTGGTTGTGTATGATATCTGATTGTGAGTCCTTAGGAATTTGTTTGTTTGTTTGTATTGAAGTTTAATGGCCAAGTCAACACTATTTAGGTCATTTTGAGCCGGTCAAGTTATCTATCCACACTTTTCCTGGACAGGCTTACATGTATACGTAAGCGGTTAACCAGTATAGTGCACATTCTTTCGCCAGAAACTGAAAACTGCCCTTCTTGAATCAGCAGAAGGGAGAGAATGACCGCAATCAATCTCCACAAAAGAGTGTTGCCGACCCCGACAGCTAGTCCATAGGTCCGTCCCGCTGCAACCCGGACTCGATACCAGGTTCGTATGTGGCATGGGTAGTTATCTCCGGTCCAACGTGATGATTTTCCCCGTGCACTCCGGTTTCCATTATCACGTAACAGCACACAATGTCAAAATACACTCTTTCTAAAAGGCTTAAATATGTTCGTCTGAGCTTCCGGTTAACCGAAGTATACTATAGTTTATACCTCATTCTGCATGTTTGTTTGTTTGTTTGATTTGAGGTTTAGCGTCCCCGTCAACACTGTAAAGGTCATTTTGGAGACCTTGCTCCCAATTTTGTGGGACTTTTACCCGACCTTGAGATGAAATGACATCTCAAGCCCTGCCGCCCAATGAACCAATAGGGTTTATTAACATGGACGGGCCGACTCGTACCCATTCTGCATGTACAAAGTACAATGTGATAATAAATTACTTCAAAGGGTAAAGTACATAGCCTTTACACCACAGCAGTGCACTACATTTGTTAATATTTACATTTCCAGTGTAAAGTCTAATGTAAACCTATAGAAAACAATTGCGTTCATACGTCCATGAACGCATCGAATCGCAAGATTTTCAGTGACGTTAAGTGACGTCATTCTAAACCATTGTTCTCTACGGGCGTTAATGACGTCAACGCTGCTCCGCTCTTTGTAGAAAAACAGCGTGTAAATGTTTTTCAGCTTTAAAAGTTTGCACTACAAGCGTTTTTTCGCCCAGTGATGAGGGGCAAATATTGTAAATATAAAAAATAAACTTAATTTTTCTGCTTTTCATGAAAGTATGAACGACAGTGGGTCGCTAGCAAAGTTTACATGAACCCCTTCGGGGTTCATTTACTTTGCACGCGACCCACTGCGTTCATACTTCCATGAACTGCAGAAAAATAAATTTCATTTCTTAAATAATATCTATTTGTTTTGAGTTCAACGACATACTTTTAGGTTATATCGAGCGGGACAATTTACGGGCAGGCCAAAACATCAGCTGTTAGATTCTTTCGCCAGAAACTGACAACTGTCCCTGCAGGCACAAAACGTTGACTCAACGTTGAACTAACGTTGAAACAACGTTTTCAACGTTCTTTCAACGTTAGTTCAACGTTGAGTGCCTGCTGGGGTATTTCTTGAATCAGTGGAATGGGAGAGAATAACCGTAGCTAGATTTCATGATTAATCTTCATGAAAGAATGTTGCCAACCCTGCAGGTATCGAACCCGCGAAATCCCGATCACCAGTCCATTACGAAAACACGCCTATACAAATACATTGCCAATGTTTGGCCAAAAATTAGAAATTTTAAGATGAAAAAGTTTCGATATTTTTCTTATTTCTGCTCAAAACATAGATTGCGGGGACTCGATAGAACCGCATCGTCGGGATTTCTGCTCAATACATAGATTGCGGGGACTCTATAGAACCGCCTCGACGAGGCGGTTCTATCGAGTACCCACAATCTATGTTTTTGAGCAGAAATAAGAAAAATAATGTATACCCCCTTTAACCCCAGGTTTACTATATAAAAGTGGGGTTCAAGGGGGTCAAAATTATATAGGCGTGTTTTCGTGATGCAGACGCGCATCCGACTGAGCTACAGACGCCGGTCGCTGTAGACCGGTACAGATACGATAAAATTTCGTACAATAAAATTTCGCTATTAAGACCAGATTAAATTAAGACATTCTGCTTAGCATATTTATGCGGTTTAAGCTGTTCTTTCTTAATAGTTTCTACACCCAGTCTCCTCCAGTAAAGGACCACCTTTGAGACTGTTCAAAAGTGGTCTTCAAGACCACTACTGAACAGTCAAAAAGGTGGTCTTAATATAGGAATTTTACAGTACCTATGGTAGCAGTGTAGATCCAGACAAGGTGGCTCATTACAAGCCGTTTCGTTGGAATCAACAGTTTTTGACATCCTTAAACTGAATTTGAGTAAACCCCTTTTCACATAAATGAACTTGTCCAAATTCAAAGATGAAGGAGTCCATTTCAGAATCTGAGGAATAAAAGGGTAGAACGTGATTTCAGCCGTTTTTGTATTTGTGTGTCAAGTTCACAAGTTTGTGATAAACTTCCCCCATTGTTTTAAAATTGTAAGCAATTAACCCATAAGATGCCAGTCAAGACAGTTGTCGTCATATAGAGCAGTCTGATCTGTGCCCACACTTTTTGCCTGTATGCAAAAAATATTATTAACTAGAGCCAGTGTTTATGAAACACAATGCCCCCAACTGCTTGACCCTAACACTGCTTGTCCCTAACAGTAATTGAGATATCTTGTTTTTATGTGGCTGTAATGCTGAAATTACACAAGAAAAGCTGTAGTTAATCATCTACTCATCATCCCTGACCAGTCTGTGAAGTTTCGGGGAAAAACCTAAAATAGTTTTTTAGATATCTTGCTTACAAACTTAAAACGCGAAAAATTTCAAAGGGCCATAACTCAAGAAAAAAATTTCGGATTTTTTTAAAAAGTTAATCAGTTCATCTACTCATCATCCCCAACCAGCCTGTAAAGTTTCAGGGCAATAGCTCAAACAATTTTTGAGATATCTTGCTTACAAGCTGAAAACACGAAAAAAATCAAAGGGCCATAACTCAAGAAAAAAAAATTGGATTTTTTTCAAAAGTTAATCAGTTCATCTACTCATCATACCCAACCAGTCTGTGAAGTTTTGGGGAAAAACCTCATATAGTTTTTGAGATATCTTGCTTACAAACTTAAAACGCGAAAAATTTCAAAGGGCCATAACTCAAGAAAAAAATATAGGATTTTTTTTCAACAGTTAATCAGTTCATCTACACATCATCCCAAACCAGCTTGTAAAGTTGCAGGGCAATCGCTCAAACAATTATTGAGATATCTTGCTTACAAGCTGAAAACACGAAAAAAATCTAAGGGCCATAACTCAAGAAAAAAAATCGGATTTTTTTCAAAAGTTGATCAGTTCATCTACTCATCATCCCCGACAAGTCTGTGAAGTTTCGGGGAAAAACCTCAAATAGTTTTTTAGATATCTTGCTTACAAACTTAAAACGCGAAAAATTTCAAAGGGCCATAACGCAAGAAAAAAATTTCGGATTTTTTTCAAAAGTTAATCAGTTCATCTACTCATCATCCCCAACCAGCATGTAAAGTTTCAGGGCAATAGCTCAAACAGTTTTTGAGATATCTTGCTTACAAGATTTCATAGTATTTTTTGCAAAGGGGCATAACTCAAAAAAGGGGCATAATCCTGACGAGAAAAAAAACACGGGTCAATTATTTTTTCATGAGGAATCCATATATGAAATTTCAAAAACCTAGCACCCATGGTTCTAAAGTTATGCTATGCAGTAAAAAGTGGGACGGACGTAAGGACGGAAGGACGGAAGGACGGACGGACGAACAGGGCAAAACCAATATGCCAAAACGCGAAAAATTTCAAAGGGCCATAACTCAAGAAAAAAATTTCGGATTTTTTTCAAAAGTTAATCAGTTCATCTACTCATCATCCCCAACCAGCCTGTAAAGTTTCAGGGCAATAGCTCAAACAATTTTTGAGATATCTTGCTTACAAGCTGAAAACACGAAAAAAATCAAAGGGCCATAACTCAAGAAAAAAAAATTGGATTTTTTTCAAAAGTTAATCAGTTCATCTACTCATCATACCCAACCAGTCTGTGAAGTTTTGGGGAAAAACCTCATATAGTTTTTGAGATATCTTGCTTACAAACTTAAAACGCGAAAAATTTCAAAGGGCCATAACTCAAGAAAAAAATATAGGATTTTTTTTCAACAGTTAATCAGTTCATCTACACATCATCCCAAACCAGCTTGTAAAGTTGCAGGGCAATCGCTCAAACAATTATTGAGATATCTTGCTTACAAGCTGAAAACACGAAAAAAATCTAAGGGCCATAACTCAAGAAAAAAAAATCGGATTTTTTTCAAAAGTTGATCAGTTCATCTACTCATCATCCCCGACAAGTCTGTGAAGTTTCGGGGAAAAACCTCAAATAGTTTTTTTAGATATCTTGCTTACAAACTTAAAACGCGAAAAATTTCAAAGGGCCATAACTCAAGAAAAAAATTTCGGATTTTTTTCAAAAGTTAATCAGTTCATCTACTCATCATCCCCAACCAGCATGTAAAGTTTCAGGGCAATAGCTCAAACAGTTTTTGAGATATCTTGCTTACAAGATTTCATAGTATTTTTTGCAAAGGGGCATAACTAAAAAAAGGGGCATAATCCTGACGAGAAAAAAAAACACGGGTCAATTATTTTTTCATGAGGAATCCATATATGAAATTTCAAAAACCTAGCACCCATGGTTCTAAAGTTATGCTATGCAGTAAAAAGTGGGACGGACGCAAGGACGGAAGGACGGAAGGACGCCAAAACGCGAACAATTTCAAAGGGCCATAACTCAAGAAAAAAATTTCGGATTTTTTTCAAAAGTTAATCAGTTCATCTACTCATCATCCCCAACCAGCCTGTAAAGTTTCAGGGCAATAGCTCAAACAATTTTTGAGATATCTTGCTTACAAGCTGAAAACACGAAAAAAAACCAAAGGGCCATAACTCAAGAAAAAAAAATTGGATTTTTTTCAAAAGTTAATCAGTTCATCTACTCATCATACCCAACCAGTCTGTGAAGTTTTGGGGAAAAACCTCATATAGTTTTTGAGATATCTTGCTTACAAACTTAAAACGCGAAAAATTTCAAAGGGCCATAACTCAAGAAAAAAATATAGGATTTTTTTTCAACAGTTAATCAGTTCATCTACACATCATCCCAAACCAGCTTGTAAAGTTGCAGGGCAATCGCTCAAACAATTATTGAGATATCTTGCTTACAAGCTGAAAACACGAAAAAAATCTAAGGGCCATAACTCAAGAAAAAAAAATCGGATTTTTTTCAAAAGTTGATCAGTTCATCTACTCATCATCCCCGACAAGTCTGTGAAGTTTCGGGGAAAAACCTCAAATAGTTTTTTTAGATATCTTGCTTACAAACTTAAAACGCGAAAAATTTCAAAGGGCCATAACTCAAGAAAAAAATTTCGGATTTTTTTCAAAAGTTAATCAGTTCATCTACTCATCATCCCCAACCAGCATGTAAAGTTTCAGGGCAATAGCTCAAACAGTTTTTGAGATATCTTGCTTACAAGATTTCATAGTATTTTTTGCAAAGGGGCATAACTCAAAAAAGGGGCATAATCCTGACGAGAAAAAAAACACGGGTCAATTATTTTTTCATGAGGAATCCATATATGAAATTTCAAAAACCTAGCACCCATGGTTCTAAAGTTATGCTATGCAGTAAAAAGTGGGACGGACGTAAGGACGGACGGACGGAAGGACGGAAGGACGGACGGACGAACAGGGCAAAACCAATATGCCCCCACAACTTCTTCGAAGTTGGGGGCATAAAAAACGTTTGCTAGAAGATTCAGCAGACGACATAAGCAGACGACAATTTCAGTGTTTTTTTTTCGGCAGATTAAGTGTTAGAATACTTCCAGGTACCGTTAAGTTGGAAAGTGGACTTGTCAGAAAAATGTCTGGGTAAGCAATAAACATATACTAACCGCTACCATCGTTGGGAGGAGCATCACTTGCCGACGACGACCGACTCCAGAAGCTGGGCCACGATCCCTGAAGAACAGCTACCGTTGCAAACACTGTGCCGATGAACAAAAAGAAAAAGCTCTGCTGCATCGCAATGAAATTGCCCGTAGGAAAACAAAATGGTCTATCCTTTCACTGACGTCTTTTGTGTAGTGTTTATTTAGTAAAAACGTCTGCTCATAAACGGAATTTTCAAATTTATCTTAACAGCTAAAATTTTCTTTTTATTCCCTTGTTTTCTGTGTCCACTAGATTTTATCCTTAACTTTACCTTGTAACATTAATAGAGCCGGGCATAGCAAAAGGTAAACATATGCCTCTGAGACATGCAGGCAGATACTTTGACCAGACTGGACTTGCTATCACAACCTTCCTGTCTTGATCCTAGCACAATAATTTTTCTCGCTCTGTGAGATTTCAGATTAGACTGTACCAAAGCGCTACCTGATTATAATCTATGCTGATCGCACCTATTGTTTTGTACATTTCGGCTGTTATCTACCCCGTTATCAAATGAGCTGGATAACGACAAAACCTACAAATCCGGTCAGACCAGCGATGACTCAGGACAGCTTGTACCTTCGCACAGGCTTCCCTGGGTCTTCGCTGTTTGCACGAACCCCATGAAGCCTCTGTGCTGTCCAAAAGCGATATCGAAAGTATCTGGCAAATAATCTGTGGATATCCTAGCCGAACGGACGGACCTTTCATGTTGTGCTCCGGCTCATCCTGCTTAGATAACATTCACACAACCCTATTGCGCTTCACGGACTGCAGCCTCCGATTAGAGTTCCCAACATGCATCATGGAACAGCATTTGTGAAAGTTCTCTGGGAGCTAGGTAATCCCCGTTCTGAAGATCAAGAAAACATGCTAACACACGGACTTTCTGGTGGTTCTAAGGTGGTTTCAGTCCCTTAGCGACTCACTTATATCATTTCTATCTATTTATCATAGATACAAAATGATACGGACTTTAATGACCTACAATCCTTGATCAAAGTATTTTATAGAACGACTTATCCCATTTTCAGTAATGCTACAATCAGTATATTCCCTAGGTTTCTCTGTGTAAATCAAAACGCCGAAAAGGTCAGATGTTAAGAAAATTATATGTAATTAATATGTTTGACATCAATCTTTAATATCAATATGAAACGCTGACAGGGACGTATAGTATAGACGTTAGTTATTAACGCTTATGTTTTGCATTGATTGCATTAAGGCACAGACGACGTTCAGAATAACATTGTGAAAAGCAACAAGGCGCTATGGGTGAATATCAGTTGGTCGCTATGGTCCTTAGTCACCATAACATTGTGAATTTTAATACGGCGCTATGGTCTAGAGTCATAATGGCGTTGTGAATGTCAGCTCGTCACTACTGTCTTTTGTCACCGTAAGATTGTGAATAACAACAAGGCGCTGCGGTCTATATTTTAACCCATATCTTGCTGTTCACGAAAACCCCTATCTATGCAAACAGTGTAGATCCAGATCAGATGGCTTCTGAAGGAGCCAGCTGATCAGGATCTGCACTGTTTGGCATTCAGTTTATGAATTTGTAGCATAAATTACATCAAGTAATTTGATTGGTTGTTAGACAGAAATGAGCGTGGCGTAAATGAATATTCAGCAAGATAAGTGTTAAATGGCACTTAGTCGCTGTCGTTACAGTCACCAGAACATTGTGAATACCACATGGTTGCTATCTTTTGTCACCATGGCATTGTGCATCATTGGGCGGAAGGTAAAAGGCAATTGTATTGAGTCCTGACCATTGCCTTTCCATCTATTTTAATGAAATTCCGTTACTCCAATTACAAAACCTTTTGTCTGCACCATTATCATTAGAGAGTAGAAGTGAAGGCTATGATCAGGAATCAATACAATTAACCCACACCTTCCATCAGAAACACCAAACGGAGAGAAACACAAACATGAAATAACTAGACCCTAATATTTACACCAATAGCGGAAAGCCAAAAGGACAGTTACTTTCCCACAAAATGGCAAATTGGCAAGCCAAATCAAAAAGATATAAGCGATACACACATTCAAAGACGAACTATAACAAAGTACGCGACAGAAGAACCGCTTTGGAACCGGCAGTCAGTGAAAAGTATTTCACTGGTGGGGTTGGGGGGGGGGGGGAGTTTACATTGATTGACCCTTACTTCCGTCGAAATTTAGACAACTGATTTGTTCAGTCTGCATGAAGGATTCCTAACTCCTCAGTGAAACATTTTCGAGAACACAAAAATCAAACAATCACAGAGATGAAACAACGGTAGATGCCTCTGTGGTGCAGTAGTAAAGCTTCTCGTCTCATAAACGAGGGCTCTTGAGTTCGATTCGGTGCTTCTCCAGTCTTTCGGGTGAGTATTGAAACCTAGATCCCTTCTCCGTATGACCTAAGTTATTGGTTGGACGTAACACACACACACATGCATATACGCACGCACGCACGCTCGCTCGCACGCTCGCGCACTTATACAAACGTACAAATGCACGCACCCACGCTGCGAGCACGCGTTCCGGAACCCTATTGATATTCGTTCGCAGTCCCGAAATTCCACTGATTTTCGTTCGCAATCGTCGATTTTATTAAACAAGCATATTTCCGTCCAAAAATAGCTGAATTCACATACGCTGACATGCCAAGTGTTGCGATAGGGTCAATCTTTTTGCAATGCGTAATTATGTTCTTAACCCATTTAGTACCAGAAACCCCAAAACGGGTACCCTGGCAAACAGTGCAGGGCCAGATCAGACGCCGCAGAACGCGGCGTCTGATCAGGGCCTACACTGTTTGCAAAACTTTCAGCCATTATCCAAACAAGTTTTGAAGAAACACAACCTGACACCCCTAAATCTCGAAATGGACTCCTGCCATATAAAAGGAGGAAGATTCCAGTTGGTACAAAAAGGGTTAAACACTTCACGGGTCTCTGTTTCCCCTCAGAAATTTGAAAATATCAAATATTGTGATATGATTCAAAAGACTGCCATAGTTTTGCTTCCCGATTCGATCAAATACATTATGCCTACATTGTTTAGAAGAAGTACATAGCTGAAAGACAGGAAGGGATTTTGCCTATTTTGGATTTCGCATATTCTTCAACTTATTGATGTTATGGAGGACTGGTCCAATAACGTTGAGCATGATGATTACTGGAATACAGTGTACCTTGACTTCGCAAAGGTTTTGACAATGTTGCTAAACAACATTTACTTCGCACGGTTTTAGCTTATTGCATCAGAGGACAATTGCTATAATGGATAGAAGACTGCGACAGTATATAACTGTAAAAGGGAAAAAGGGAAATATCATCATGGAAAAAAAGTTATGACTGGGGTCCCTCGGGGTAGCGTCCTTGGGCCCATTGTATTTATCATTTACATTAATGATCTCCCTGAAGTCGCTAACAGTACTTTAAGATATTTGCTGGTGACATGAAATGGTACAACAAAGACAGTAACAATACACTGCGACAGGACATCGACGCATTATATGTATGGTCTAAGCTGCGGCAACTCTGTTTCAATGTAGACAAGTGTAAAACCATTCATTTTGGTCGCAATAACCAAAGCTATCAATATATACTTTGAAGACATTGATTTTGCTGAAATGAGAAAGATCTTGGTGTAATATTCCAACAGGACTTGAAATTTAGCAATCACATAGTTGCAAAAGTAAATAAAGCAAACAGAGTTCTTTCTCTGATTATCAGAACTTTTGACTTTATTATATTGAACAAGACTCTTTCGTCCTCCTGTATAAGGCATTGGTTCGACCTCACCTTGAAAATGGTAATACTATAGGCCTACATGGTACGCTCACTTAAGAAGAGACATTGAAAGTATGAAACGGATACAAAAGAGAGCCATCAGACTTATTCCTCAACTTAAAGATTTCCCCTACATTGAAAGGCTGATAAAAAAAAAAAAAATAGATTTCCAACTTTAGCTCGCTGTAGAAGGAGATTAGACATGTTACAAACTTTCAAAATTATTAATGGACTGAAGGACATACCATATGACGGATTTTTTTTAGAAATGTTTCAAACAAGGCCACTCGTAGACATAACTTCAAACTAGAAAAATCCCGCAGTAAAACATCTCTCAGGCTGCAACATTTCTTACAAAGGATCATAACTAATAGGAATGCCCCACCACCACACTGGTAAAGGCAAGCGCGTAGGGTAAGGAACAAACACACCGGATAAGGAAATTTTTCCGCTCAGGATAAAAAAGAAAATGGCGGAATGGGTATCACATGTGCAGGTTTGTTGTTGTTCTAGATCTCGTGTTATGGTTACTAATCAATACGGCTGCTCACATTAGCTTCACGGAAGACACATATTATTCACAAATTTATCTTCGATGGTCCGAATTCGACAGTTAACTCCAGTCAAACGGAGAACCGGACACAGTGGAGCTACTTCACCGCGAAATCTCATTATTTTACCTGAAACGCTCTTCTGGGAAGATGGCATGCACTTTTTTGTTGGTTGTAGACATGCACATGATAAATCGGACTGTTGCAAATACATTTTAAGGAAAAATTGAAATTAGAAGGCACACAGTGAGAAATCCTAGTTCAATTTTCAATACAACGCCCACGGGCAAGGAAATAGGTACAACGCATTTGATAAGACACAAAATTTTCCGGGGAAAATGGTTGTTGTATGGTCGTAGCACTAGGAAATGTCCATCTCAGATTAGGTTTTCCGATATTAATAATTAGTCATACATAGTTTAAAGAACCAATTGTGATCTTTAGGAAACGTTCAAAGTTTTTGAGCATTGTCTTGGCATGTGCATTGCTCTGGTTCTAGCAATGTACTCCACCCCAACCCCTCCCCCCCCACACACACATACCCATACACTATGAATCCATGGCCGATTGGGCCCGGACGATTTGACCTAGGAGAATTCGGCCCAGGAGAATTCGGCCCAGGAGAATGTGGTCCGTACAAATATTGGGTAGGACAACTTGGCAAGGCTAATATAATGTCCTGTGCAAATTTACGTTTACATTTTTTGGGTTTCTTTTCAGTAATGCCTCTTGGTTTGTTTGTTTGTTTTAAGGTTTAACGGCACTGTCAACACTATTTTAGGTCATTTTTGAGCCGGTCAGTTTACCTATCCACACTTTTCCTGGGCTGGCTCATACGTAAGCGGTTAACCAGTACACTGTACATTCTTTCGCCAGAAACTGAAAAATGCCCTTCTTGAATCAGCGAAAGGGAGAGAATGACCGTAGAAAAGGTCTCATTATCAATCTCCACGAAAGAATGTTGCCGACACCGGCAGGTGTCGAACCCGTGCCCTCCTGATCACCAGCAGACTCGAATCCGACTGAGCTACCGAGGCCGGCATAATCATTCAGTTACCAATACATGCACATACTTTAATAGTTGCCTTGCTCATCGGGGCTTTATAAATAGATGGGCTGCATGATGCTTCCACGCAGAGCTGAAACCGACCCACACACGACTACTGGTAAACTGCTTGGAGGATCTAAGCCTGCCCAGGCAAAGCGGTGCGAGTCGACCATGCTTATAAACCCTATTGGTTTCATTGGGCGGCAGGGCTTGCAATGTCGTTTCATCTCAGTGTCGGGTAAAAGTCCCACAAAAATGGAAGCAACGTCTCCAAAATGACCTTTACAGTGTTGACGGGGACGTTAAACCTCAAATCAAACAAACAATATTTGTCTTATATCCGACGACGAACTGCGTACAGAGGGCCTGTTAAGATATCCAATTATATCTGCACCCCCCCCCCTCCCCCACCGGAATATTTGTTTCATAAATGTTGTATGGTGACTGATAGCCAAAGGAAGCTATATGAAAAGATACAGCTTCAAAGAAAAACAAATCAATAAAATGTTTGGTCATTCACAAATAAGGTATGTTTTTACCATGACTTTACCCCTACCCCCAGCTGATTTTGACCAAAAATGCAAAATTTGTCACCTTTTTGGCTTTCAAAATATAACAGCCTAGCCTTGCCTGTACATATTTTATATTTTGTATACAGATAAAGTTTTGATATGTTAACATGTGGTGAAAATATAAAAAAAAAATGAAAGGTGGCCTCCGTGTTTATTTTTTCATAAATTAATTTTTGGTCATTGTCAGAAATGTCAACATAAAATTGCCATAACTCCGTTCATAGTAAAGCTAAATATATGTTGTTATTACTCATTTTCTTAGTTAGAAACCAAGGAATAATTTGATACCTGTTTCATTTTGATCCTGTAATTTTTCATTTTTCGTATATCTCCATCATAACGCAAGTGGGTGGGGTAACAAGGTACGACTCACTTAGTGTTCAAACGATGAGCAGTGCTACCTGATATATTAATGCGCCAATTGAAACCGGGTTTCTAAGGGCACTTTCTATTGTCTTTTTCTTTCGAAGGAGTATACTTTTATCACACTTTTCTTACTATTTTCGTCATAATTTATTAACTCAATACAGACACATCAAACGTCAAGTTATTCTGAAAATACTTGAAGACGAAACAACTCGTTTCTGTGTATGTTTCCATTAACGAAGCCTGTTAGCAAGTGAAACGTCGCACACTGAAGAGGATTTAAGTGAGGGTCAAAAAGAAGCCAAATCATATCAGGCCCTTTAATGACCATGTAATAGGTATGTCTCACGAATTTGGCGAAGTTATCTACCTTATTTTCAGCCAAAGAACAAACATACAATTTTCTATCAGAAATACTGCATGGACAAATGCATCATTTCTCTAATTCATGATCGCGATGAACCCAATCCATCTATCTCCATAGGGGATGATTATATTGCTAGAACCAAAGCAATTCGCATGCCAAGACAATTCACACAAACTTTGGATGATTCCTAAAGGTCACAATTGGTGCTTTAAACTATGTAGGACTATTTATTAATATCGGAAAACCTAATCTGAGATGGAAATTTACAAGTGCTACGACAATACAACAACCATTTTCCCCGGAAAAGTTTGTGTCTTATCATATGCGTTGTACCCATTCCCTTGCCCGTGGACGTTGTATTGAAAATTGAACTAGGATTTCTCACTGTGAGCCTTCTAATTTCAAATTTTCCTTAAATCGTATTTGCAACAATCCGAGTTATCGTGTGTATGTCTACAACCAACCAAAAAAAAGCATGCCATCTTCCCAGAAGAGCGTTTCATGTAAAATAATGAGATTTCGCGGTGGAGTAGCTCCACTGTGTCCGGTTCTCCGCTTTACTGGATGCAACTGTCGAATTCGGACCATCGAATATAAATTTGTGAATAATATGTGTCTTCCGTGAAGCTAATGTGAGCAGCCGTATTGATTAGTAACCATAACACGAGATCTAGAACAACAACAAACCTGCACATGTGATACCCATTCCGCCATTTTCTTTTTTATCCTGAGCCGAAAAATTTCCTTATCCGGTGTATTTGTTCCTTATCCTGCGCGCTTGCCTTTACCAGTGTGACCACTATATGTCGGATGTTAATGATTTCGAATCAAAATTGGATCAATACTTGAAACATGACGTCATGTATCAATACTAGATTTCAGTACCATGTGGTGAATACATATTCCAATGATTTATACCTGCACATATGCAAGTTTTAAGCACAAAGCTCTTCTTTGAGTGCAAGTGACTCAACGATTCCAGAACAACGTGGGGCTTAAAAAGAAGAAAGCTCCTTACTTCGGAGCCCAACAACCATCACAGAGGTATCATTGAGGTATTAAAACTATTCCGAAATTTCATTTTCAACTAGAAGTTTAGGTCATATGGTTAAGTGTTCTATTGATACAGACAAAGCACACATTGCAGAATCTTAAGCCATGGTTATAGCAGCGTCACTATTATAGCAATAGCATTTTCAACCTAACCTAGAAATATCTATCTATCTATCTATCTATCTATCTATCTATCTATCTATCTATCTATCTATCTATCTATCTATCTATCTATCTATCTATCTATCTATCTATCTATCTATCTATCTATCTATCTATCTATATATCTATCTATCTATCTATCTATCTATCTATCTATCTATCTATCTATCTATCTATCTATCTATCTATCTATCTATCTATCTATCTATCTATCTATCTATCTATCTATCTATAAAAGAGTAATCAAGTGAAAGAGATGGCTTGGCAAAACACTTTTGATATCTAGCCGGTTTAGACGTGTACACTGCATGACTGTGGAATTATGCCGCGGTAGGTAAAACAGGGATGTAAAATGGGAGAGCGTTTCAGTAGACTATTGACCGAGGAATGAATGTGTACGTGTAGCAGTCTTTGTCACTGATGAGTCCTAATTGGCCGAAACTAGCTAGTCTCGCCCAGAAAACATGTGCACTTCATATTTTCCAGTTCTGTGGTGTATTCCTTGCTTCCAAAGGATAACTCTTTTATACATGACATATTTGTGTGTTAGAATTTGTCTGTATGCTACTAGAGCATAGTGCATCTTGTACATAAGGGTAAGTCGGCAATCTATATCCAGACCGACAATCTATATCCAGACAGCACAAAACATCAGGTCAACATCAGGTCAACGGAGCCACGAAGTATCACTGTCGGCCCGACATTCTTTGCTAGCTGAGTACGCCGCTGTTCAAAATTTGAGTGCCCTAATTTAGGTCCTTTATCATTTGCGATATACTAAAGGTGCGCTGGTAGTCCCTGGTAGCTCAGCGGGCTGCCCTCAAGTTTTATGATATCTATTGCTGTATACGTTGGGACCAAAAAATGTTATTTTTGTTTGTTTGAATTGAGATTTTACGCCCCCGTCAACATTATTTAGGTCATGTTGGATACGCTGCTTCCAATTTTGTGGGACTTTTAACTGACACTGAGATGAAACCCTGCCACCCAAACAATTAAACCAATAGGGTTTATATGCAAGGACGGCCCGAACCGCACCACTTTGCATGGCCATGCTTAGACATTCTGAGCGGTTTACCAGTACACGTGTACGTGAATGGTTTGGGAAGCACCAAGCAGCCAAATCTATTTCTCCAAGTTCCGACGGGCATGATGGGTGGGGGTACACATTTGTTATAGCATCATTCCAACTCTGGCTGTGTGTGCATGTGTGTGGTTTGTCTTTGAGATTGGGCCAATGGGGGTCTTTCTTGGACACTGAGCCAATGTGGGGGCAGGTCTTTCTTGTAGACTGAGCCAATGTGTGTTTGCTTTTGCGCGCGCGGGTGTGTGTGTGTGTGTGTGTGTGGGGGGGTCTTTTTGAGACTGGGCCAATTGGACTGATCCAATGTGTGTGTTTGTGTGTGTGTGGTGGGGGTGGTCTTTCGTTGAGACTGGGCCAATGGGGGAGTCTTTTTTGAGACTGAGCCAATGTGGGGGCGGGTCTTTCTTGGAGAATCAGAATCAACATTGTTACTAGTGATACGTCAAATGACATTCATACACCAGGACCTGTGATATGGGAAGTAACCAAAGAGGTAAACTTAGCTACACAATCCTCAGCACATTCAGTCGTCGAAATAATCGAATCGGGAAGGGCATTCCAACCTCTAATGGTTCGGGGGAAGAACGATTTTCTATAAAGGTCAGTTCTTGCAGTAGGGATCTGAAATGCCAATGAATGGTGCTTTCTACAGTGCCTAGCTGGTGGAACAAGGTCATCTGTTGGAATGCTGGCAGCACCCTTTATACCTTTGCATAAGAGTATGAGCCTACTGTCTCTTCTCCTTTTGTTGAGAGACTCCCATCTTAATTTTCCTAGAATTTCAGTCATGTTCCCAGTTTCAAAGCAGTATTTGCTTGTTACAAATCTAGCAGCTCTATTCTGAACTTTTTTTTCAATTTCTTCGTTAAGGACCACACCACTTGGGTCCCAGATGCAACCACCATATTCCAAGATTTGATGAACAAGTCCTTTATATGCTTTCTCTTTCACATCCTGAGGACACTGATGAAGATTTCGCCACAGGAATCCAAGTGTTCTTTTCGCCTTTGCACTCATGTTGCTAATGTGTGTATTCCATCTCAAATCGTGTGTGATTGTCAAACCAAGGTATTTAATGGAATTCACATTTTCGAGGACCGTTCCCTCGAAGGTGTAAGAAGCCTCAATTTTATTTGTTCTCTTCCTAGTTATCTGTATAATATTGCATTTAACGGGCTGAAATCTCATGCCCCATTTTCGTTCCCAACATCCTAATCTATCTATATCCTGATGAAGTTTCAATGGGTCCTCTGTATCTCTGATTTCCCGATAGCAAACACAGTCGTCTGCGAACAGTCATATTTCTGGGTCAATGTCAGTGGATATATCTTTAATGTACAGTGAGAATAGCAGCGGACCAAGAACAGTCCCCTTTGGGACCCCAGATAAAACTGGCGCCCATACTGAAGATTCACCATTAACAACAACACGCTGCTTTCGGTAACAAAGGAAGGAATCTATCCATTTGAGAGTCTCCCCCCATCCCCATGACCAAATAATTTGGATTTAAGTAGTTCATGGGTAGGGGCGTCAAAAGGCTTCTCGAAGTCCAGAATAAAAGTGTCCACCTGCCCCTCTTTGTCCAAGATTTTGCCCAATCATTAATTAATAACCGTCCTAAACTGAGTTTCGCAACTATGCCTTTTCCTAAATGCATGTTGTCTGTCTGACAAAGTTTATGTTCATGCAAGTGGGCCATGGTGTTTGAGCAGACTATGTGTTCAAGCAATTTACATAGAACACAGGCCAGTGACACCGGGCGATAATTACGAGCAAGAGCCCTGTCTCCTTTTTTGAAAAGTGGGCAGTTGTTTGCTAGGAGTCATTCTTTGGGGATTTCATCCGTATCGGGAGTTTGTTGGAAAAGATTAGCAAAAACTGGACCTAACTCGTTTGCTATAGTTCCTTCAGGACACTAGGTTGAAGCTCATCAGGTCGGGTTCAAGCCTTTAGATAACTTGATCACTCCAGCCGAGGATACAACAATATTTTCCGCGTAAGGGGCCGATCTTCCAGTCAATGGAACCTCGTTGAACTCAGTTTTACTAAACGCATCATTGAATTGGCCAACTAATTCCTCTGCCCTTTCAGAGTCCGATTCAGCAACCCCGTTCCCTCCTCTTTTATTAAGGGGCGGGATACCTTGCATGTCTTTCTTCTGGCTATTGATAAATATGTAGAAGTCTCTGGGATTTGCCTTTACATCACCTACCAAGTTATTCACATACAGCTTGTGTCATTTTTAATTTTTCGTCTCAAGTTTTCAAATTTTGCCCGAAGTTTACCAGTTCCAAGCTTTTTTGCCTTAGCATAAATCTTATTTTTCCTCTATCTATCTGTCTTCATATACTCCAACACCCTCTCTTGAGTATTATGTGGAGGTACATGCGTAGGTGCAAGAAAAAAAGAAAAAAGTGATAGTTAGAGATAAAAACAGTGAAATAGGAGAATAGAAAAAGTGAAATAGGGGTGTTAGTAGGGTGTATATTTAACAAGAGGGCCATGATGGCCCTGGATCGCTCACCTGATCAATAGTGTAACAAGTGGGCCCCAGAGAGGGCCATTATTGGCCACAAGCTTTAATGTGCATAATGTTGAGGGAGGTCTTAAAGGTGAAGCTTCATACCAAACATCAACAAAGGCTATAATTGGAACAATCTTGGCAAAGGTCCACTAGATGTAGCTACACATCAAATATCAAAGACCTGGGCCTTGCGGTTTCAGAGAAGAAGATTTTTTTAAAGATATTCCCTACATAAGCCTATGCAAAACCAAATGGCCCCGGGGCTATATAAATCTATGTAAAACCAAAGGGCCCCGGGGTGGGGGCATTTGTGGCCCCAGGGCTATAATTTGAACAATCTTGGTAGAGGTCCATTAGATAAACCTCATACCAAATTTCAAAGTCCTGGGCCTTGTGGTTTCAGAGAAGAAGATTTTTAAAGATTATCCCTATATAAGCCTATGTAAAACCAAAGGGCCCGGGCGGGGCCACTTTTGGCCCCAGCACTATAATTTGAATCATCTTGGTAGGGGTCCTTTAGAAGAAGCTTCATACCAAATATAAAAGACCTAGGACTTGTGGTTTCAGAGAAGAAGATGTTTAAAGATTTTCCCTATATAAGTCTATGTAAAACCAAAAGGCCCCGGAGCAGGGACATTTTAGGCCCAAGGGCTATAATTTGATAATTTGAACAATCTTGGTAGGGGTCCACTAGATGAAGCTTCATACCAAATATCAAAGTCCTGGGCCTTGCGGTTTCAGAGAAGAAGATTTTTAAAGATTTTCCCTATATAAGCCTATGTAAAACCAAAGGGCCCCGGGGCGGGGGCATTTTTTGCCCCAGCACTATAATTTGAACAATCTTGGTAGGGGTCAACTAGATGAAGCTTCATACCAAATATAAAAAACCTAGGCCTTGTGGTTTCAGAGAAAAAGATGTTTAAAGATTTTCCCTATGTAAGTCTACGTAAAACCAAAGGGCCCCGGGGTGGGGGCATTTTTGGCCCAAGGGCTATAATTTGAACAATCTTGGTAGAGGTCAATTAGATGAAGCTTCATTCTAAATATCAAAGTCCTGGGCCTTGCGGTTTCAGAGGAGAAGATTTTTAAAGATTTTGCCTATATAAGCCTATGTTAAACCAAAGGGCCCCAGGACGGGGGCATTTTTTGCCTCAGCACTATAATTTGAACAATCTTGGTAGGGGTCCACTAGATGAAGCTTCATACCAAATATCAAAGTCCTGGGCCTTGTGGTTTCAGAGAAGAAGATTTTTAAAGATTTTCACTATATAAGCCTATGTTAAACCAAAGGGCCCCGGGGCGGGGGCATTTTTGGCCCACGCACTATAATTTGAACAATCTTGGTAGGGGTCCACTAGATGAAGCTTCATACCAAATATCAAAGACCTGGGCCTTGTGGTTTCAGAGAAGAAGATTTTTAAAGATTTTCCCTATATAAGCCAATGTTAAACCAAAGGGCCCCGTGGCGGGGACATTTTTTGTCCCAGCACTATAATTTGAACAATCTTGGTAGGGGTCCACTAGATGAAGCTTCATACCAAATATCAAAGTCCTGGGCCTTGTGGTTTCAGAGAAGAAGATTTTTAAAGATTTTCCCTATATAAGCCTATGTAAAACCAAAGGGCTCTGGGGGGGGTTGTATTTTTGGCCCCAGCACTAGAATTTGAATAATCATTGGTAGGGGTCCACTAGATGAAGCTTCATACCAAATATCAAAGACCTGGGCCTTGTGGTTTCAGAGAAGAAGATTTTTAAAGATTTTCCCTATATAAGCCAATGTTACACCAAAGGGCCCCGTGGCGGGGGCATTTTTTGTCCCGGCACTATAATTTGAAGAATCTTGGTAGGGGTCCACTAGATGAAGCTTCATACCAAATATCAAAGTCCTGGGTCTTGTGGTTTCAGAGAAGAAGATTTTTAAAGATTTTCCCTATATAAGCCAATGTAAAACCAAAGGGCCTTGGGGCGGGGGCATTTTTGGCCCCAGCACTATAATTTGAACAATCTTGGTAGGGGTCCACTAGATGAAGCTTCATACCAAATATCAAAGTCCTGGGCCTTGTGGTTTCAGAGAAGAAGATTTTTAAAGATTTTCCCTATATAAGCCAATGTAAAACCAAAGGGCCCCGTGGCGGGGGCATTTTTTGTCCCAGCACTAAAATTTGATAATCTTGGTAGGGGTCCACTAGATGAAGCTTCATACCAAATATCAAAGTCCTGGGCCTTGTGGTTTCAGAGAAGAAGATGTTTAAAGATTTTCCCTATATAAGCCTATGTAAAACCAAAGGGCCCTGGGGCGGGGGCATTTTTGGCCCCAGCACTATAATTTGAACAATCTTGGTAGGGGTCCACTAGATGAAGCTTCATACCAAATATCAAAGACCTGGGCCTTGGGTTTCAGATAAGAAGATTTTTTAAGTTTTTGGTGAAAAAAATCTATTTTTGGCTCCTGTGACCTAGATGTGCAACGGACCGGAACCATTTGAACAACTTTGAAAGGGGACCACCTAAGGATCATTCCTGTGAAGTTTGGTCAAAATCCGATCAGTGGTTTAGGAGGAGATGTCGTTTAAAGAAATTGTTTACGAATGCACGCACGGACGGATGCACGGACGCACGCACGCACGACGGACAAAAAGTGATCCCAAAAGCTCACCTCGTCACTACGTGACGGTGAGCTAAAAACATGATAAAAACAGTATTTCTAGCTTATGGGAATGAGTGAGTGATCTTATTGACTCCTTGTTTGAAGGAGCAGCAGGACTATTTCTTCTGGTAATCTATTCCACAATATGATGGGCATCGGGGGAAAAAAAAGAGAACTGATTATAATTTACTGAAACATGAATCTGACTAAACGAAAGAGAGAGTGCATGTGACGAGTGATCTTTAGGGGATACTAAATTTATGGTATTATGAAGCAGCTACCAAGCCGTAAATATTTTTACAGAACATAATCAGACGGGCATCAAACCATCTCTGCTCAAGGGACCGACAACCCAGGTCGTGTAGCATTTCTGTCACACTTCCATATGTGGAGTAATTGGATTTAACCCAGCGTGCAGCACGTCTCTGAATCATTTTCAGTTATCGGAGTTCACTTTTGTAGGCTGACTCCAAACAGTGGAGGCATATTCCAACTGTGGGCGAACGAAAGTCCTATAAGCTAGCTCTCTTACAGACTGGTTTGCCGTCCTAGGGTTTTGTGTGCATTTGAGGTAACATTACTAAAATGTGGGTGTTCCAGGTGAGGTCTTTACTGATAGGTATTTAGCACTATCTACTGACTCTAGGATCTGGCCATGTAGAGTATACTGAGAAAGGATCGGCCATCTGGATTTATTGATGTGGAGAACCTGGCATCAGCTTGGGTTAAACTCCATGTCCCTGGTCCGTTCCCAGATTTCTAGCTTGTCTAAATCAGACTGGAGTATATTGGCATCACTGTTATTTCTGACGGCAAGATAAACACCATGCTGGAAGAAGCCTCTGTGGTGTAGTGGTTACGCTACTCGCTTAGTAATCCGGGGATAGCAGAATCGATTCCAGGCTTCTCCAGACTTTCGGATGAGTCTTTAAACCGAGGTCCCGTCTCCGTATGAACTTAGCTGTTGGTGGGACGTAAAACTCTAACACTCACTCAATCGTCATGCTGGGAAAGTTTGAAAAGTAGTTTGAGGTGGTTGACCTTGTCAAAAGCTTTACTGAAATCCAATAGAACAAGGTCAACCTGGTTACCTTCTAAAAGTTGTCTGGACAGGTCCTCAACGATCAGTATTAGTTGGGTTTCGCATGAGCGCTTCTCACGGAAACCATGCAGTAACAATTTTTATGGTTGTTGAAATAACGTGTAAGGTTGGATGCTATTAATATGCTCCACGACCTTGCGGGGTATGCAGGTGAGCGATATCGGCCTGTAAATTGGCTGGATCAGCTTTGTCTCCCTTCTTAGAAAGTGGGCTTACTCTAGCTTTGGTCCAGTCCGTGGGGAGTTCACCAGTTGTTAGAGATCTCTCGAACAATAGACAGATGATGGGTCCAACTTCATGTCTGAGCTCATTTAAGACTAATGGCTTAATATCATCAGGCCCTCCGAATCTTTCTTCTTATTTCTGGTGTGATCCAAGGAATTGAAGATACAGACGTGCTAATTTTGGAGGGATATGATTTTCGGACGAAGCTTGAATGAATTATTTTATTTCATTTATGGTCTAAAATATTTGCAAACTACATATTTTGTATCTTCTGAAGTAAAGTAAAAACAAAAACCAGACCCGGCGCAGCTTGGTTAGTAAAATAAGAGGAAGAATGAAATATGTTATAGGGCATTTTTCTAAAATACCTGGCATTTGTTTAAATGCCTGGATTTGAATCCAAAACATGACAAGATCAACAAGATATTCAATTAAGGTGTAACAGTACCAAATTTAGTTACACAAAGGCCTTTCTGATATTCAATCTTCATCAGTGTGTATAAACCCCAAAGTTCTGAAACCGAAACGGATGATGGACAAGACCCGGAAAACACAGCAGCCCCCCACTCCGAGCACACACCGACCGACGTAGCTCATGAGACAGATCAACTGGAGGCATCAGGCAAGAGACGCATACCCTAGGATTTATAGGCGTCCACCACCGAGCCGACATCAGCAAACATGACCCACACTCCGCGGAAGCCCCGGGCATCACGAAGGAGATTCAAATTAAATCACATTTCAAAGAATTTGACTAGTATTTTATAGGGACTTTTTTCAAACGCTGGGCGAAATAAACCCGCCAAACTTGTTGGGCAGATTATTTCTAGAACCAGAAAGTATGGACTCTTATGCATACAGATATATCGGGCATAGATGTGCGCCTTTTTATATAAATACTCGTATCTCACCAATTTACTTAGAAGCTTCCGTGGTGTAGTGGTTATGCTACTTCCCTCATAAATCAGGGGTCGTGGGTTCGATCCCGGGCTTCTCTACACATTTAGATGAGTTTTTAAACTGAGGTTCCGTCAGTATGACCTTTGATGTTGGTGGGACGTAAAACTCTAAAACGCACTCTCACCAATTTACGAATCCATTTATTAATTATCATAACGATAACACATCCGTGTGACATAGTGCATTCTTTCATATCTCCAAAGTGTTAACTATTCTGGTTAAAATCTGTGATATATTTTTCTTATTTAAAATAGAAGTGAAGGCAATGATCTTTATATTTCAAACATTGCTTGTGGGTGTTCGTCAGAACCGCACCAGTGAGGCGGTTCTAACGAATACCCACAATCTTTTTGAGCAAAAACAAGAAAAACAATGAATACCCCCGTAAACCCCAGTTCTCTATATAAGTGTGGTTTGGGGGTATTAATTTCATTGACATATCGATGTTCTTTTGCTATTTTGAGTCATGTTACAGTTGATTCCCGATATCTCAAACACTGATACCTCAAACTACTGCTTAAGTAAATTTTGATTTTGACCACTTTCGTTTATTGTTTTTTTTTTTCTATTTGTTCATTAGATTTCACTTTTTGTCTCAAACTAGTGTTATTTCAAACCAAAATTCCAAGTCCCTTTGAGTGTGATAATAGTCGAATGGGTAGTTGTTTACCTCATGATCTCAAGAAAGGAATTAAACAAAAAATAAAATAACAAGACACACAATAATTTGTCAGTCGAATCAATTTCAACCAGTTAAATGCGATTAAAGTATATTACAGTTATAATCCGATAAACCTGAAAGTATGCTTCAGTAATTTACTTACCTTATGTGTGGATAATCTAATTATCTTAGGTGTTGATAAAACGATGCGTCGGACTTATAGGTGTGAAGGAGGTGTAACTGGTCGAAATAACGCACGTCAGCTTAAAAACACTTAAAAGAAAGAGAAAAAAATCATATAAATGGATTAGAGATTAAAAAAAAAAAGAAAAAAAAAGAGTGAATGAAAAAGAAAAATGTCCGCAACATGGCTATTGGCTTTTCAGGTGTGATTTTGATATGTGTTTTTATTTCTTTTTTAAACATATATTGTGGGTGGCATAGGAAAGCCCAAACGAGGAGGTTCTAGTGAGTAACCGAAATCTATGATCAACAGCAGAAATGAGAAAAATATTTTTTGTTTTACCCAAACGTACCAACAGAAGAAATAAACAAAAAATAATCTCGTTATCAAACGCATGTAATGGAAACTCTAGAAAATCATATAGAAAATTTATGTGGAGAAAAGTGGGGTTTACAAGGATGTACGTTTGATTAATCTCGTTTAAAATAATCTATCTATCTATCTATCTATCTATCTATCTATCTATCTATCTATCTATCTATCTATCTATCTATCTATCTATCTATCTATCTATCTATCTATCTATCTATCTATCTATCTATCTATCTATCTATCTATGTTTGATTAATCTCGTCTAAAATAATCTATCTATCTATCTATCTATCTATCTATCTATCTATCTATCTATCTATCTATCTATCTATCTATCTATCTATCTATCTATCTATCTATCTATCTATCTATCTATCTATCTATCTATCTATCTATCTATCTATCTATCTATCTATCTATCTATCTATCTATCTATCTATCTATCTTCTCACACTGAGTCGGTCATATTTGGCCATTACCTCAGTTGGGTGGGTGGCCAAATTTAGAATTTAGCACACAAAAAAAAATCATCTCTGGATGAGTCCTTAAAACTATTTACAATCCAAACACAGAGGTATCCTAAAACGCATATCTCTGAGTCTCATTCTTATACTGTGCGGGCTTTAAACTCCTCTGCAGTCTTGGCATTCACCGCAGAAGGTGGAAGACTATTCCACTGAGGAATAGTTCTAGGGAAGAAAGAGTTTTTCAGGGCATCTCTATAGGACTGGTACCTACGATACTGTGAGTTATTTGCTCTTGATGGCCTTGTCCGGGTTGACACTGTTGCAGGGGTCAGATACCTATCCTTGTTAATTGATACTGTACCAGAATGTATCTTGTAGAAGAAGGTTAAGGAGGACTGCTCACGACGGGTCTCCAGGGATGGCCACTCTAGCTCATCAAGCATGTCACCGACGCTACTTCTATTTCGCCATCGTCTGCAGGTCCACCGAGCAGCTGTCCTCTGCACCTTCTCCACCTGCTGAATCTGAGTTTTAACATATGGATCCCAATGGGTGATGCATATTCAAACTGAGGGCGAACCAATGTTTTATGTGCAACATCCTTTGTCTGCCGAGGTGCAAAAGCCAAATTACGTCTAAGGAATCCTATGGTCCTAGTTGCTTTAGATGTTATTTCAGAGATATGTTGACCCCAATCGAGATCGTCAGTGATGGTGATACCAAGATATTTGGCGGAATGAACTTGCTCCAAAGTTTGCTGGTGTAGTGTGTAATCATACTTAATTTGCTTGTCCTGAAGGTGTCATGACACCTTCATTGAATGGCATTTGGCTACATTGAACTTCATCTGCCAATCTGCTTCCCATTGTGCAAGTTGATCCAGGTCATCTTGTAAAATGCGACAGTCAGAAGGAGAGTATATGTCCCTATACAGGACACAATCATCAGCAAACAAACGGACAGATGACCTGATATTATCAGGGGGATCATTGATGAATATCAAAAAGAGGATCGGTCCAAGGACCGAACCTTGTGGGACACCAGATAGAACAGGGACTGGATCAGACGCTTGGCAATCAAGTACAACTTGTTGAGAGCGCTCGGAGAGCCATGAGCTAATTCAATTATGTGTGGATCCTCTTATCACATAGTAGTCCATTTTGTAAAATAGCCTTCTGTGAGGTACCTTGTCAAAGGCATTGGCGAAATCCATGATGATCAAGTCAGTCTGTTTGTGGCCACGATTTATGGCTCCATCCAGATTACTCACAATGTCATGGAAGAATTGAACTAGTTGAGTTTCGCAAGACCTTTGACTTCGGAAACCATGTTGACAGTCAGCAAAAATGCTCTCAAAGGCTAATGCGTGTTAATGCTGCTGACTATGCTCCAGGGTTTTGCAACAGATGCATGTTAGCGACACTGATCTATAATTTGCTGCATCGTATTTTTCACCTTTTTATAGACCGGGGTAACATTGGCTTGTCGCCAATCATCTGGTACAGTGCCCTGGGCAAGTGATTCATTGAAAATAAAGGCCAGCACAGGAAAAAAATTCAGCACTACAGGCCTTAAGCACCCTGGCATTCAGGTCATCTGGCCCAGATGCCTTATGTATTTTGAGCTTACCCAACAGTTTAGCGACCCCCTTGGGGTCAACTGTTATGTCCCCCATAGTAGGGAACGGACTATTACCTTTAGATGGTAGCTCACCGTCAGTTTCTCGCGCAAATGCAGATTGGAACTGTTTGTTGCATATGTTGGTCTTATCGCGTGAGTCTGTTTTCAGAATTCCGTTTTCTCTTAGCGAAGTGATCCCAAATGCGTCCTTTTTTAGGGATTTTCAAATGACCAAAAATTTTTAACCTTACTATTCTTCTGGGGCTATCGGGATCTATGTTGTCATCTTCGAAGGTAAATATGCTGGAAACATGCTTCCAGTATGCATCTCTAATTACCTTTTGTACATGTGCTCTGAACCTTTTGTAATGGCTCTTAATGTCAGGGCTGCTAGACTTGCGAGCACGAAAATCAATCCTATTACGTCTGCTAATGAGGTGTTTGATCGTGTTATCGATCCATGGTGCACTATACTTGGTTTTGGTCATTTTTGATGGAATAAACCTTTCCATTGCCGTGACTAATTCGTACTTAAAACTGACCCACATGTCGTTGACAGACATGCGTGAGAGGTCAGAGGAAAGGAACGAATCCTTAAATCGCGCCATATGGTCTCGCAGACCATCCATATCCGCACGTTTGTATAAAAATATTTTACACGGGGCTTGTCTGATTCGCATAGCTTTTATATCGTATTCTGCAAGGACTATGTCGTGATCAGCCTTGCCGATCGGGGGTATCACCTTAACTCAACTATTGAGGGATGGAGAATTCGTGATTAATAAATCAAGGGTTTTATCTTGCCGAGTGGGTATGTTTACTACTTGGGTCAGGCAGTGATCTTTAATTATGTCCAAAAGTTGTTGCTGCGTCTGCCTTTTAGACACCCCATGGGGCACCTGCATGTTGCTCCATTCTATATCTCCACAACTGAAGTCTCCTCCAACCAAAATTTGAGCATTTGCATTTGACATTATCCTAGACAAAGATGAATTGAACGCCTCAAGATATTCTGGATCAATCTGATCTGGTGGGCGGTAAAAGGAACCAAGGTACAGAGTCCTACATCCAAAAATGTTCAATTTACACCAAACTAATTCACAGTTGGTGTCCAACTCCGGAGATTCAGTGCAGAGTAGGCCTCGCTTAAAAACTACAAAGACACCACCATGTGCATCCCCAACTCTGTCTTTCCGGATTGCGTCAACTGATTCTTGGAAAATTTAAAGCAATTCTGTAGCACTATGGTCAAACTGCAATGTAACAATGTTATTGCACATGGTAATCAAAGGCCTTTCAAGAATGGTATTTATTTAATCAGCTCAATATGCAGGTGAAAAAATAAGACAGTAATAATAAAAATACATAAAATGGGGGGGAAATGGGTCCGTTCCGGTAATTAGGGCCGTTCCGGTAAATTTAAGCACCGACACAGGCCGGATAAAATGGTGCACACTAATGTCCGGGAATTGTCCGGAAATGTCCGGAAATTGTCCGGGAATTGTCCGGGAATTGTCCGGGAAATTGGGTTTGGGTTAGTGGAGCGTTATCCCTAATATCTCCACTTCGGTTGGTCAGAAATTAATAAAATTAGTATCAAATACAATTTTAACTCCATCATAGAAGATTAAAAAAAATAACTTTGTTAACGTTTTAGGGGTCCAATTTTTAAGTTTAGCTCCATTCTAAAAGATTATTAAAAATATTTTTCATTTTGAATATTTTAGGGGTCCATTTTTGAAGTTAATTTGCCCGGTAAATTCCCGTTTGTGTCCTGGATCTTGCGGTAGTTGTGCATTTTCACAATATCTCGGTTTGTGGTGATCAATTATTGATAACAATTGATATATGTTAAAATTTTAAGTTCAATTATAAAAGAATATAAAAAAACTTTTTATACACCTCATTGAGGCAGTTCTAATGAGTTCCCACAACCCGCATTGTGTCCAGGATGGTGGGGTATTAGTTCGTTTTTCTTAATATTGTAGCCTGCCTGACCAGCCAGCCCAAATGAAGAGTAGAGTATCTTTAGGTTAACATTTTCATGTATGATTGTTTGTTTACATACATGTATACAGCCGTCATTTTAACTAGGTCAACATAGAGGGCGCTCGATAGTCACCAGCATGTATATTATTTTATCCAGGCCTGATTAATGTCTGCTTCGCTTCACCTGACCCTTAGGTATGGAGTAGCTTATCTAGGCTTATTTTGTCTAACTATAAATACGTACATGCTCTCTGTTCCGATAGTTTGATCAGCTTAGCGACCGGCATTCACCTCTTTAGTTGTAGAAAAACTCATAGTCCAGTGATTAGATCCGTCAAAATGTAGTTGTAAGCTTGGTGAAATTTGTTGTTCAAAATGATGTTTTGTATTCCAAAACTGCTTTTCATCGACGAAGAAAGAATCGTTTTTATAAGGACATTTTATATAAAGAAAACTGGGGTCCATGGGGGTGTTCTTATTTTCCTACTTCTTATCCAAGACCTAGGTTGTTGTATGACGAATTTTTATCAGAAAAGTAAACATTTTGGAAATGTGAAAAATGCACTATCTCGTAAAGTTAGGTCCTACAACATTGAAATGCAAAGTCTTCACAATGACCAAAATAGTGCTGACGGTGATGTTTAATCTCAAATCAAACAAACAAAATAACAGCATTCATTCAAAATATCAATTGGACACAACTTTTGTGGAAGTAACTTTCTACTATTACAATCCAGGCATGCGACACACGTCAACTTATTATGAGTAAAAGCAATTAACTTAACACATTTAATCTCATTAGAAAATTAATGGCGCGTAAAATCGCTTAAAGTCCGCACACCTAATTCATCGCTAGCAAGCCCCCGCCCATAGGGGCTTAAAGAAATATATGGGCTGCATGATGCTTCCACGCAGAGCTGAATCCGGCCCGCACACTAGTACTGGTAAACCGCATAGAGGATCTAAGCCTGTCCAGGAACCGCGGTGCGAGACGGATCGACCGTGCTAATAAACCCTATTGGTTTCATTGGGCGACAGGGCTTGAGATGTCATTTCATCTCAATGTCAGGTAAAAGTCCCACAAAATTGGAAGCAACGTCTCCAAAATGACCTTTACAGTGCTGACGGGGACGTTAAACCTCAAATCAAACAAACAAACATCATCGCCAGCAAGAAATGGATGGGCTTAAATTTCGCATTTTGTGGCCCAGATCAGACGTCAAGTATTGCAGCGTCTGATCATAATGGTCCGTCAAATCAGTCAAGTCCGTACACCTAATTCATTGCCAGCAAGAAATTAATGCGGTTAAATTTCGTCGTTGTTTAAGCAAATAGTGTAGACCAAGATCAGATGCCGCATTTTGCGGCCCAGATCAGACGCCATGTTTTGCAGCGTCTGATCATTTGAGTCTACATTGTTTGACTATGTCCCACAAATGGGACGCTAGGCATATGTGGCATATATGGGTTAAATATCTGGGTTAAATATCTGATCTGGATCTACACTATCTGCCAATGTCCCACAAGTGGGACTCAAGGCATATATGGGTTAAACCTTTGTTCAATAGCTACACTGTTTGCCAATGGCCCACCAATGGGACGCTAGGCATATATGGGTTAAACCTTTGACCAAGTTCTACACTGTTTGCCGTAATTAAAGATTCTTTGTGATCTTCTATAAATTAAAGTCATGTTGAGTGCACACAATCCGGGCTGTGGGCACTCATTAGAACTGTCTCATTGAGGTGTATATTTTTTTTATATTCTTTTATAATTGAACTTAAAATCTTAACATATATCAATTGTTATCAATTAGTGATCACCACAAACCGAGATATTGTGAAAATGCACAAATACCGCAAGATCCAGGACACATTCGGGAAATTCCCGACAAATTAACTTCAGAAATGGACCCCTAAAATATTCAAAATGAAAAATATGTTTTACTAATCTTTTAGAATGGAGCTAAAAGTTTTATTTGATACTAATTTTATTAATATCTGACCACCCAAAATCGAGATATCAGGGTTAACGCACCACTACCTCAAAAGCCTGACAAAATCCGAGAATTTCCCTGACAAATTAACTTAAAAAATGGACCCCTAAAACGATAATAAAGTAAATTATTTTTTTATCTTTTAGAATGGAGCTAAAAATTTTATTTGATACTAATTTTATTAATTTCTGACCATCCGAAGTGGAGATATTTGGGATAACGCACCACTACCCCCGATTTCTCGTACATTTCCCGGGCAATTTCCGGACATTAGTGTTCGCCGGATAAAATGCTGGTGAACATGACACAACTGACACCGTCTACTTTCACTTTTGATCCACATCGTTCACGTTTTGTGCAGGTATTTGAAATTGTTTCCCGTTAATTTTAATAAAATCGTAGACTATAAAACCTGTACAGTATATTAACATTCAATCACCTGCTGTCACACAACTTTCGGAGTAAGTGCTGATTACGTTTCACGAAATGTCTGTTTTTGCACAGATGCTTGGCCTTGGGTCACTTGCTTTTGTATTCAGAATGATTTATGGACATCTCGGCCCCTAACAAACTCGGCCCCTGGCAAACTCGGCCCCTGACAAACTCGGCCCCTAGCAAACTCGGCCCCCATTCAACTCCGTCCCTACAAACTCAGTCCCTAGCAGCATTTAGGTCCTAAAATATCCTAGAGTGCCCAAAGTTCGTTACACTAAGACAAAGTGATCTACAAATAATAATATAAAGCAACACAAATCAAATCAATTCACTCATCTCACTAACTTATCATATCGTATTTCTGATAACAAAGCAATTACGCTATTTTCGTTTCCCGTACAATTAAATAACAAATAAGTTCAAATGTAAACAAATATGGCCTCTGCAACATTTTCTGGTCCTAAGTTCGTGACCCCATGACATCATCATTTTTTGTGCTCCTCTGCTAGGCTACAGTAAGTAATTCTTAGGTTGTAGGTATATATATTCAGTATTTGAAAAGATGACCAGTTCAAAGTTTGAACAGCAAACTTATCAGTATGAAGTATTGACTTTTAAAAAATGCTAAAACAGAAAGTTTTACTTTTTCAACATCAAAGACAGTAAAAATACAACTTGGAAACATAACTTCTATTTGATATCAGATTTAATTCCTATATGGGGCAACTATGCAATGAGGACACAGGAAATCTTTGTGACGCCTTAAGACTGAGATATCAGTGCAATATTTGAAATGCACCCAGTGTTTACATGCGTGCCTGTTTCTGGACCTGTCACACTGTACTCTAAGAACCAACAGAATTTCGGAAACGATTAATTTCTTTATCTTGGCCTAATTCTATTTGACAGGACATGTGACCTTAACCCTGAAATGGTAAACAAACAAACAACTGATCGTTGTGGCACATCGGATCGAAAAATAATTTTTATTAGTATTTTTCCAGATGACAAATTTGGGAATAGTAAAAATGACTTTCTTACAAAAGAAAAATAAAATATGGATGTTAACCCATTAGTATGAAAGCCATTCTTGACAAAACTTTGTTCGGGAAAACATCTGGTCGACAGCTGAAGATAACCGCATATGAAAGTTACGTGAGAACGAGGTCAGCGCGAGGAGCTCAGAAAATGATGACGTCACGGAGTTAAGGCAGTAACGAACTTAGGGCACCCGACGATACTATGTTATTGTTTCCGATAATCAATTTGGAAGGTGGATAGATAGTTTCACAGAAAGTATGAGCAAATTTATCGTTTTTAATACGAAACCTTATCCACGATAAAAGATCGCGGAAACCGATGCTGTAATTGGGACTGTATTACAATTAAGTGACATCACGAAAACATGCCTATATAATTTTGACCACCTGCAACCACATTTTTTACAAGGGTTTTTATTATAATTCCTTTTTTTCTTCTCCAAAACATAGATTGTTGGTTCTTGTAAGAACCGCGTCGTCGATGCAATCTGTTTGCTCAAAAACATAGATTGTTGGTACTTGTTAGAATCGCTTGTCAATGGGTTCTAGCGAGTACCCACAATCTATGTTTGTAGCAGAAATAAGAAAAATATGTTTATGTTTCATCTGAAAATTTTCATATTGGGGGGGGGGGGGGGGGAATCATCACGAAAACACGCATTTATAATGTTGACCCCCTTGAACGCCACTTTTATATAGGAATACTGGGGTTTACAAGGGTAAACCTTATTTTTCCAAATTCTGCTACAAAATATAGATTGTGGGTACTCGTTAGAACCGCTTCAAAGCGGTTCTAACGAGTCCCACCAATCTATAAGTCCCCACAATCTATATTTTGAGCAGAAATAAGAAAAAATATTACAATTTTTCATTTTAAAATGTTCGTTTTTCGGCGGTAAAGTTAACAATGTATTTGTATAGGCGTGTTTTCGTAATGTCAATATTTAAGAATAGGCGTGTTTTTGTGATATTTACATTTCCAGTGTAAAAACAAATGTAAACCTATAGAAAACAATATAGTTCATGATATACATAGTTCTCCACGATCTGATTGTGCGTTGGCGACGTTCATTACGAAAACACTCCTATACAAATACATTATCAATTGTTTGGCGAGAAATGGAAATTTGAAGATGAATTATTGTGATATTTTCTTATTTTTTTGCTGGAAACATAGATTACGAGGGCTCGATAGGATCGCCTCGATGCTACTATCGAGTACTCACAATCTGTTTTGAGCAGATATAAGAAAAATAATGTTTACCCCTGTATACCCCAGTTTTAAGAAAGAAACTTAATTTTTCTGCCGTTCATGAAAGTATGAATGACAGCGTAGCCATACCGGACTTACACGGACACGACCTTTCTCAGCTGTGCTGATAATCAAGGAAATTAACGCGTACATCACAGAAAATAAATGGTTATCTCCTCAAGGCCTCAACTACCTAGCCAAGGTTACCTGGGCGACATCTGATCCAAAGAAAAAGAAAAATAGAAAAAAGTGGGTAGTGTATTTCATTTTCAAAAAGGACCAAATTATTTTCATTTTTATTTTTCAAAATTTATATGGACGTGTTCACAATAAATTTGCTGGCACAGAAAAGAAATAACAATTTACAAAAAAAGTTATGAAAATAAATTCATCAGTTTTTGTCGCGTCATTCAGTAGTTTTACTATATATTCTATACATTAATTTCGCCCCCGCCCATCGGGGCTTGAAGTAATAGATGGGCTGCATGATGCTTCCACGCAGAGCTGAAACCGACCCGCACACGAGTACTAGTAAACCGCTTAGAGGATCTAAGCCTGCCCAGGCAAAGCGGTGCGAGTCGGCCCGTACATGCTTATAAACCCTATTGGTGTCATTGGGCGGCAGGACTTGAGATGTCATTTCATCTCAATGTTGGGTGACACAAAATTGGTAGCAACATCTCCAAAATGACCTTTACAGTGTTGATGGGGACGTAGAACCTCAAATCAATCAAAACAAACAAACTAACTATACATTTAGAGTGTACTTCCAAATATATGTAAAAAGGACCAAAACGTTGTTCATAAAATTTCATTGTGAATATTAAAAAAAAAGAATGAAAAATCATGAGCCGCTGGCACAGAAAAGATATTTTTATTAGTTTTTATTTTATGGGGAAATAATTATCAAGTTCCTATATAAATCCATGTATTAACTTTAACCAACTGCAGTAAGTTCGACATGGCTAGCAAAGTTTACATGAACCCCTTTAAGGTCAAGTTACTTTGCAGGCGAACCGCTGCTTTCATACTTTCATGAACAGCAGAAAAATAAAATTCATCTCTGAAATGCAGCACATGTAAGACAAAACAAACAATGCACATGTTTCATGTAAACATATCAGCATAGCGCGTACACACTTATGGAATAGTTTCAACATTGAATAAAACTGACACAACATTTTGCGTGCTTGTAGGTTGATACAGAGTCGGTAGAAAACTTTTTAGCACATTGATTTCCATCCAGTACTCTTTCAACGCGTTGCTAGCACAGTATATCATCATGAAATCATGCCTATATAATCATGCCTGTAAAACTGGGGTTAACTTCGGTTTAGATTATGTATATTGTATCAACATAAAAATAGTTTGTGGGTTTTGTTAGAACTACCTCCTTCGCTAGGACTATCAAACAATGGCAAACAGTTAAGATCCTGATCAGATGGCTTATTAAGAAAACTCGCCTATTCAAATATTGAAAAATTGCCAAAAATGAAAATAATTAGGCATATGTACATTAAAATATGTGTAATAGTTTGATAATAAGTCAATTCCAACATTAATATATACATATTCTAATTTTTGGGGCCGAGTTTGTCAGGGGCCGAGTTTGCTAGGGGCCGAGTTTGTCAGGGGCCGAGTTTGTTAGGGGCCGAGATGTCCTGTCACCTTCAGAATCAGAATTGATTTCGAAATGAGTAACGACAGTGACACGTCAAATGACATTCAAACACCAGGACCTGTAATGTGGGAAGTTAGTCCCTAGCTCTAACCAGAGGTAAATTTAGCTACATAATTTTTTTTTTTTTGGTTTGGGTTTTACGGCCCTTTCAAGATTATTTCACTCATATCGAGCTGATCGTTATTCATAGGTGGGCGAAAACTGGAGTACCTGGAGAAAAACCACCTGACCTTCCGTTGCAGAACTTGGCGTCTCACATGTGACCTGAGCGAGGCTCGAACCCACGCCGGTGAGAGACCTAATGACTAAGAGTCAGCGCTCTTATCCATTAGTAATAGCAACCCCAGAAGACAACAGATTGAGCCTGGAATTTGTTTTGCTTTGCCGGACGGTATATGGGTGATCTTATTTTTATCAAAAGTTTAAATTAGTGTAGCTCTTTTTCATGCATACCAGTAGAAAGACTATAAGATATACTTCAATTTGACACAATATGTATTTGTTTTGGATGAGTTCCATAGCTCCTTCTGATGGGCAAGTAAAAATTTTCCGATACTTTTCAACCCCAATTTTGATGAGAGGGTATGGGTGGTGAAATTAAAATGCAACAGTCTAAACATAATCTTTTTATCCTGCATATTTGCCAACTGTTTGATAATACATTCAGCTATGTAATGCTAGCTGCGCTTTTAAATTCTTATGGACCAAAGTCAAGAAAATCCAATTTTAAGTCATTTTTTTAATCAATTTGGAAATTTTTGCAACATTTACCATCAAATTCACAATCTCCGTGACAGTGTAAATCCTGATTAGATGGAAGCCATCTGATCTGGATCTCCACTGCAACAAAAGGGTTTGTCATGTTAAGCAGGAAAAGGGTTCAAGCCCCAAAGTCTTTTGGAGTCTTACAGACACACTCTGCTGCCGTACACATTTAGCCATAATTCACAGGTTTTTAGGTCAAACTCCAACTTTTCAAAATTTGACTCCAACTCTTCAGATTTGAATCCAACCTTTTCCATGGATGGATTCTCAAACTCCTGTTTTCAAAATCCTAGTGAGAACTCTGAGTCTAATGGTTCTGGGGAAGAACGACTCTTTATAAATGTCAGTTCTTGCAGTAAGGGTCTGAAACGCCAACGAATGGTGATTTCTGCAGTGTCTAGCTGGGGGAGCAACCGAACAAGGTCTTCTGTTGGAATGCTGGCAGCACCCTTTAGACCTTTGTATAAAAAGATTAGCCTTTTCACTCCCATTTCAATTTTCCAAGTATTACAGTCATGCTCCCAGTTTCAAAGCAGTAATTGCCTGTTACAAATCTAGCAGCTCTACTCTGAACTTTCTCAATTTCATTGTTAAGGACCACTCCACTGGGGTCCCATATACAACTACCATATTCCAAGATTGGGCGAACAAGACCTTTATATGCTGCCTCTTTTACATCCTGAGGGCACTGATGAAGATTTCGCCTCAGGAAATCAAGCATTCTATTTTCCTTAGTACACATGTTGCTAATATGAGTATTCTATCTCAAGTTGTGTGAGATTGTCACTCCAAGGTATTTAATGGAGTCCACAGTCTCGAGGACCGTTCCCTCTAAGATGTAAGAAGCCTCACCTTTATTAGATCTCTTCCTAGTTATCTGCATGATATTGTTGTTGTATATCTATAAGGCATTTTATCGCTGCCTATAATCTCCTGGTACTTAAGTAAGTCACTTGTACATTTCACTTGTACATTAGCATTTAACTGGCTGAAATCTCATGCCCCATTTTCGGGCCCGACATCCTAATCTATCTATGTCAGCTTGAGTGAGTGAGTGAGTTTTAGTTTTACGTCCCACCAACAGCTAAGGTCATACAGAGACGGGACCTCGGTTTAAAGACTCATCCGAAAGTCTATGCCAGCTTGAAGTTTCTATGAGTCATCTGTGCCTCTAATTGCACGACCCGCAGAAAAAGCGACCGAGTGAAGTCGGTTGATTTTCTAAGAGTGCCCTAAAATCACCGTGTCATTCTGTCAGTCTGTCTGTCCGTCCGTAACCCGTTTGTGAAAATTGGTGATAGTGACAAAGGATTGGAATATTTAAATAATTTTTGGCATACTGATAGATATCAATGAGATCTAACCAATGAACTTGCCAAATATTACATTCCATTTAGTATAGCCTCGCCGAGGCGAAAAATGTGAAAATTTTTGAACTGCTTCTCCTCGGAAACCGTTGGGTCGATTGAAGTCAAATTTCATATGGGGCCTCTATGGGATGGGTAAAACCAAAATTTGCTCATGGGGTCCAGGTCACATGACCAAAATGGCCGCCAAGCCATATATGGTAAAAACCCTTCAAAAATAGTCTTCTCCAGAACCACTGGGCAGATTTCCACGAATCTTAATAAATAGCATCTGCGAAGTAGGCCCATCATAAAGTGCTAAAATGGTGACCCTGGGTTGACCTTGACATTCTTTGTGCCTAGGTCAAACTTTGACACATATGCTTTTGTATTGGAAAAGTAAGAATGCATTTTATCCTGCAAACGATTCAGAATACAGTACTAAAGTATAAGATATATTTTTGCTCCTTACGATAAGGCACATTTATTGGGGGAACCGATTTAGGTCCAGGTCACATGACCAAAATGGCTGCCATACCCATATATGGTTACACTCATAAAGCTAAAAGCATCCGGCAGGTCGTGCACTTCAGCTAAAGCACTGGTTTCCCGGTAACAAACACAGTCATCTGCGAACAGTCTTATTTCTGAGTCAATGTCAGTGGAAATATCATTGATGTAAAGGGAGAACAAAAGTGGACCAAGAACAGTACTCCAGACAAAACTGGAGCCCACTCTGAAGATTCATCATTAACAACAACCTGCTGTTTTCTGTAGCAAAGAAAGGAATCTAACCATTTGAGGGTCTTTCCCCCAATTCCATAACCAAATAACTTAGATTTAAGTAGTTCATGAGGAGGGGTGTCAAAAGCCTTCTCGAAGTCCAGAATAAATGTGTCCACCTGTCCCCCTTTGTCCAAGATTTTTGCCCAGTCATTAATGACCGTGCTTAGCTGAGTTTCACAACTACATGTATGCCTTTTCCTAAATGCATGTTGTCTGTCTGACCCTATTGATTTCATTGGGCGACAGGGATTGAGATGTCATTTCAACTCAATGTCGTGTAAAAGTCCCACAAAATTGGAAGCAACGTCTCCAAAATGACCTTTACAGTGTTGACTGGGACGTTAAACCTCAAATCAAACAAAATGTTGTCTGTCTGACAAAAGTTTATGTTCGTCCAAGTGGGCCATGATGTTTGAGCAGACTATATGTTCCAGCAATTTACATAGAACACAAGTCAGAGACACAGGGCGATAATTAGAGGCAAGAGCCCTATCTCCTTTTTTGAAGAGTGGACAGATGTTTGCTAAGAGCCATTCTTCTGGGGCTTCACCCGTATCAAGAGACTGTTGAAACAAGTGTGCGAAAACTGGACCCAACTCATTTGCTAATTCCTTCAGGACTCTAGGATGAAGCTCATCAGGTCCTAAGGCCTTACAGGGGTTTAAGCCTTGAAGTAACTTGATCACTCCTGCAGCTGTCACAACAATATTATTCATGAATGGGGCCAATCTTCCAGTCAATGTAACCTCCGTGAACTCAGTTTTATTAAACGCATCATTGAATTGACCAACTAGTTCCTCGGCCCTTTCAGAGTCTGATTCAGCAACCCCGTTCCCTCCTCTTTTATTAAGGGGCGGGATACCTTGTCTGTCTTTCTTCTAGCTATTGATATATCTGTAGAAGTCTCTGGGATTTGCCTTCACATCACCTACCAAGTTATTCACATACAAATCATGCTGATTTTTTATATCAGTCTTGATTTCATGTCTCAAGTTTTCAAATTTTGTCCGGAGTTTACCACTTCCCGTCTTTTTTGACTTTGCATGTGAATTTTTCTTCTTATCTCTGGAGTGATCCAGGGAATAGAAGATACAGACCTACTAGTTTTTGAGGGGATATGATTTTCGGCTGAAGTATGAATGAAAGAAGTTATCAAATCAAAGTTCTCCTGTACAGACCAAGCATCTGGATGACCATTAAAGTATTTCTTCTTTGCAAATCTGAGTGCATCCTTCCTCATATTTTCATAGTCACCTTTCTGATATGAGTAGACCTTCCTCCGAGGTTTCTTTATTGGTGGGATGTGAATTTTTAAATCTCCTGAGACAATATCATGGTCACTTAGTTTATCTGGGGAATGAATGTCTTCGAATTGTCCCGTCAAAGTCATAAGGATCAGATCCAATGTGTTCTTATCACGAGTGGGGAAGTTAACAATTTGTTCCAGGCCATGATCATTCATAATGTCAATTAATATTAGTCCTTCGGACTGACTCAGCATTGTGCCTTGTTTGCTGAGCCTGTTGGGCCAAGCAATGTCTCCTAGAACATGTACAGCCGTTCCGGGTCGTTTCGCCCGTGGGTCGTTTCGCCGAGTCGTTTCGCCCTGATTTTGTGGGTGGGTCGTTTCGCCCGTGAGTCGTTTCGCCCATGGGTCGTTTCGCCGCAATTATATTTTAAGGGAGTGACAAGCGGAATGCATGAGTAAATGGACAGATGATGAATGAATAAATAGGTGAATGGAGTTGTGCGTTGGTAGATGGAATGACGTACGGATGAACGGACGGCATTATGAATATACGGAGATGGTTAGTTAATGAATGAATGAATGAATGGAGAGTATTGGCAGATGGACAAACGGAAATGAATGAGTGAATGAATGAATGAATGAAGTGATGCTTGTGTAGATGGACGGACGGACGAATGGATCTGACACCTACGGATGGGTGATGTATGGTCGCGCTCGTTTCAGGGCTCGTATATATATATTTATATATAATGAGAGAGAGAGAGAGAGAGAGAGAGAGAGAGAGAGAGAGAGATGTGGTCGTTTTGGCAGTCAATATAATTAGTTAAGTGTGAAAACAAGTGCACATTAATAACTTCGTCATTTGCTTTGGCGCAAATCCACCACGATAATTCTTAAACACTTTTAATCACATTAACCGAGGTGAGAATAATTGTGATTGTTAATAAAACGTTCTGTCTCTTTCGGCGAACGGCGGCCGACGTTCCAGGAAGGCACCACTGTTTAAAAATATTTTGTTTATTGGAATTGAGGTTTAACGGTTTAACGTCCCCGTCAACACAATTAACGCAATAATGTAACCAGTTATATCATGTCACTATTTGTGCTGAAAGAACAACTGATAATTTAATAAAATATCATGTTAGCAAATCTATGCAATAACGTCCCCTCTAAACCCAACTTTATACAGTGAAAAATGGATATTCGCATATGCTTTATCTCTCTTATTTCTGATTCTAGAGCATAGACAATTAGACGGTTCTAATCTAAAATCTATGTTTTGAGCAGAAAGAAAAATATGTCACATTTTTAAAAAAAAAAAGTCATTTTCACAGTTAACCTTATGTGAGCTCGAATATCTTTCTCAAAATGGTGGTAGCGCAGTTGCTCAAACCTGAAGTAGAAGCCGCCAGTAGGTCGTCCAGCTGCACTAAACGAGGGCAAAACCTTGTTTTCCGGAACTCCCAATACCACCATCAACCCATATACATACATTACCAAAACAACATAACCTCAATCAATAGGGCTTGAAAAAAATAAGGGCGATACGACCCACCTAATCAGGGCGAAACGACCCACAGGCAAAACAACCCAGGGCGAAACGACCCAGGGCGAAACGACTCATGGGCGAAACTACCCGAGACCTGTACAGCCGTACATGTATATTCAAAGTAATTTTTGCATTTTGCTAAAATTGGAACACTTATCCCATTTTCTCATATCACCGTTCAATCTCATAACTCCGTTCACCCTCTTCTTTGATTAGTATGAAAAGGAATCATTTTTACAGTTACCACACATCAGAATTTGTAATTAATGACTAACATTTCAACCTGTTTTGAAGAAAATAAGTTTTGACTTACAATTTAATTCATAGAAATTGAAATTTGTCAAAATATGCTTAATATTTTAGGGGTCCCCAAAAATAATCTCAAACCAATGACAAGCATGTGACTGAAAATAAAAAGTATCAACAAATTATAATAGTGCACTGTCTAAATAGAATACCCATCATGTATAATATTCAAAGAATGAATCTGATTACTTATGATACTCAAGCAAATTTGGGTGAACGGAGTTATGAGAACATGCCCCAAATAGACCTGCATTTCTAGACGGCTGTAGAATAAACAGAAATGATGTTTATTTTCTTAAATCTTGAGATTATAGTAGGCATTTAGTCAAACATTTAAAAAATACCTGCAGAAAATTATTCTTGCAACAAAAAATTGAAAGCAGGATCGCTCAACCTTAGGTGAACAGAGTTTGGGGTTTCCGGGCTACCATCAAACATGTTTAGAAACTTCTAGACAAGGTTTCAAAATTATTTTTTTTCCCACTATCAGGATCAAATTTGCGATATTTTGGTTTTTCATTATCGAATCGTAGGTTGTGGGTGCTAAGGCCTAAAAAGTAGCTGTGTTTCCGTTAACCCAAACCAACCTGCTTCAGACCCCCCGACTCTACTAGTTTTATCAGTAAAAGAACAAAATAAAAATTAAAACACCAACCCTGCCATTGTCAATTTCCGACCCTACCCAGTGTCGTCTTTGCATTTTCTCATAGTAATATAATTAATTTTGCATTTAAAGTACATTTTTGTGGTTTTTAGCTCGCCTTATGAAAGTAAGGGGGAGCTATTGCCATACCCCCGGGCGTCCGGCGTCAGCGTCGGCGTCCGCATTTGGTTTAAGTTTACCTGCAAGCTCTTATATGTGATGTTTTACAACTTTATTTTGAATATTTAATTAATAATTGCTAAAAAAACATTATTTAACATTATCATTGTACTTCATTTTACAGGTTTTTTGGCTTAAATTGGACTTTTTGAGAAGTTAATATTTTCCTCTGTATTACCTCCCTTACTTCTCTGTGTTAAAGTTTACCTGCAAGCTGCGTGAGTTCAAATCCCGGGGGAGGCGTGTTTTTTTTTTTTTTTTTTTTAAAACATAGCGGGGTCTGGGGCTCAAGGTCAAGGTCACTGTGGCTATTTTTAGAAAACTGTCATTGCTCTCGCGCCTTCATTTATTGATGGATTTTAATATAACTTCACCGAAATAATGGGTATAATGATATCTCGAGTGACTTTGACTTTCAGGGTCTGGGGCTTACGGTCAAGGTCACAACTTTCAGGGTCACGGGGTCATGGTCACTGTTTCTATTTTTAGAAAAAACATTGTCATCGTTCTTGCACCTTAATTTATTAATGGATTTTAATATAACTTCACACAAATGTTGGGTATGATGATATCTCTAGCAAGTTCGACTTTCAGGTTCCGGGGCTGAAGGTCAAGGTCACTGTGGCTATTTTTAGAAAAAACTTTGTGATCGCTCTAGTGCCTACATTTATGGATGGATTATAATATAACTTCACAAAAATGTTGGCAATGATAATATCTTGAGCGAGTTCGACTTTCAGGGTCTGGGGCTGAAGGTCAAGGTCACTGTGGCTATTTTTAGAAAAAACTTTGTCATCGCTCTTGCGCCTTCATTTAATGATGGATTTTAATATACCTTAACACAAATGTTTGGTATGATGATATCTTGAGTGACTTTGACTTTCCGGGTCAGGGGCTGAAGGTCAAGTCACTGTGGCTATTTTTTAGAAAAACTTGATCATTGCTCTAGTTTCCAGATTTATTGATGGATTTTAAGATAACTTCATACAAACGTTGGGTATGAACTTCACCTTTCAGGGTCTGGGGCTCAAAGTCAAGGTCACTGTGGCTATTTTTCGAAAAACTTTGTCATCACTCTTAAGTACCTACATTTATTGATGGATATAATGTAATTTTACACAAATGCTAGGCTAGGCTTTTTATACCCGCTTTTTCGAAGAAAAATCGGGTATATTGTTTTCGTACCGCAGTTTGATCCAGTGTCAGTCCGTCTGTCCGTCACGTTTCTAGTGATTGGATCTCCTCTGCAACCACTGAAGTTACACTTTTGAAACTTTGCATGTGGATAGTACATGGAATGTAGATGGCAGTGAGCAACTTTTTGTGACCTTGACCTCAACATGACCCCAAGGTCAAAGGTCAAAAATTATGATTTGCCATATCTCCTAAACTATTGGAGTTACACTTCTGAAACTTTGCTTATTGGATGGTCCTTGGAATATAGAATATGTCAGGTTACTTTTGGTGTGACCTTGACCCCAAGGTCAAAGGTCAAAAAGTATGATTTTGCCATATCTTCTAAACTATTAGAGTTACACTTCTGAAACTTTGGTTATTGGATGGCCCTTGGAATATAGAATAAATTTGGATACTTTCGGTGTGACCTTGACCTAAACATGACCCCAAGGTCAAAGGTCAAAAATTATGATTTGCCATATCTCCTTAACTATTGGAGTTACACTTCTGAAACTTTGCTTATTGGATGGCCCTTGGAATACAGAATAAATTGGGCTACTTTTGGTGTGACCTCGACCCCAAGGTCAAAGGTCAAAAAGTATGACTTTGCCATATCTTCTAAACTATTGCAGTTACACTTCTGAAACTTGCTTATTGGATGGCTGTTGGAATATAGAATAAATTGGGATACTTTAGGTGGATTCAACATAACCCCAAGGTCAAAGGTCAAAAAGTATGACTTTGCCATATCTTCTAAACTATAAATGTTACACTTCTGAAACTTTGCTTATCAGTTAGAATGTTCTTTGCAACTTTTTTTAACTTACATGTAGTTTTGGCTAGCTAATACATAGTCATTAGTTTTATTAATAGAAAAAGCGGGTATTTGCGATGGTTTACCATCGACTGCAGATCTAGTTTTATTTTGTCTTGCTCGAGGGGATTATGCCTTGTTATTACTTGGTAGTTTGTAGAATTTTTTTTTATCAAATATAGATTTCTTTTTCATTTTTTATTTTTTTTTGCTGTGGAAAGGCTTGAAAACAGGATGATTAGGGGTACATTTTGGTTCTCTTTCATTTGCTGCAGTCTATTGGGCTGTTTTACAGAAGAAATTTTTTTTGATAACTTGCCCTCATCCATCTTAGGCCCCCAAAGGCGAGCTATGTTGTCTTCTGACAACTCTTGTTGGCATTTAACAGGGCTTTAGATAAGGCTGCATACCGAGTACATTACGAAATATTTGGGAGGATACTCTATTTTTTTTTTTTTAATCCAGTGCATATCAGGTACAAAAAACAAATTTGCATTATGCATTAAATATTTTTTGAGAGCGTTTTTTGTTTTTCTCGGCCCTTTGTTTACAAAGTCAAAGAGGATATCGGAATGAGTTGAGTAGTGTCCCTTTGTTTCGGTCAATGATTAAACCTCACCGAATATGGTAGCGTAAGCCTATCGGTAAACAGCGGAAATCTTGTCCTTGTTGCTGTGACTCCGAAAAACGGCGTACACCACCTCGATTACATTCATTACAACCCATTCTAAACTGGCCCCGCCCATTGGGGCTGGAAGGAACATATGGGCTGCATGATGCTTCCACGCAGAGCTGAATCGGGCCTGCACACTATCAAACACGCGATTATATTCAATTTGGGATCGGAACACCAGGGAACATAAATTTCTATCCGAGGGTAAAATCACAGATTTCCTTGTCTGGTGTGCAAGAATGTATCTTATTATAATTTATAAAAGAAGGTTAAAGAGGACTGCTCACGACGGGCCTCAAGGGCCCGCCACTCCAACTTGCTAAGTAAGTCATTGAAGCTACTTTTATTTCGCCATCACCAACATGTGTATCGAGCCGCTGTCCTCTGAAACTTCTCAACCTGCTGAATCTGAGTTTCAACATGTGGATGCCAAATGGGTGATGCATATTAAAGTTGAGGGCGAACCAAGGTTTTATATTATGCAACATCCGTAGTCTACCTAGGTGCAAAAGCCAAATTACGTCTTAGAAGTCCTAAAATCCTGGTTGCTTTTACTGTAATCTCTGAAATATGATAACCCCAAACAAGTTCATCAGTGATGGTGATACTGAGTTGTTTGGCAGATTGAACCTGCTCCAAAGTTTGCTGGTGTAGTGAATAATCAAACTTCATCTGATTGTCAGGAAGATGCCATGTCAGGGATACAGACTAACATGCGCCCATGCAGTCGCCGAAGGCACCTAGATTTTTGTCTGTGCGCCTAAGTTTTGAATAAAAATACCTATTAACTTAATGTAAAATTTGGATTTATGTCAGTCTGGGCACCTAAAGCATAATGCTTAGTCTGTTTTCCTGCTTGATACCCTCATAGAATGACATTTGACCACACTGAGCATCATCAGCCAATTAGCCTCCCATTGTGCTAGTCAGTCCAGGTCATCTTGTAAAATAAGACAGAAGAGTATAATTTATGTTCCTTATACAGTACACAATCATCAACAAACAGAATGATGATCTGATATTATCAGCGAGATCTTTTATGAATACTAAGAAAAGGACCTATCCAAGTACCAAACCTTGTGGAACACGAGATAAAACAGAGACTGGATCGGACACTTGGCAATCAAGTACACCATTTTGTGTGCACCCCGAGAGCCACGAGCCAATATGTGTGGATCCTCTTGTCCCGTAGTATTCCAATTTGTACAATAGCCTTCTGTGAGGTACCTTGTCAAAGGCCTTGGCAAAGTCCATGATAATTAAGTCAGTCTGTTTGTGGCCATGGTTAATTGCTTACAGTGTCATGGTAAAATTGGACTAATGGGTTTCAAAAGACCTTTGACTATGGAAACCATGTTGACACTCAGCAAGAATGCTTTCATAGGCCAGGTACTTGTTAATATGGCTAACCAGTATATGCTCTAGGCAGGCTAGGGTTTTGCAACAGATGCATGTAAGGGACACTGGTCTATAATTTGCAGCATTTGAAACTTCCCAGTTATTGTTCCCATGGCCTGAAGATGATCATATTTTATCGAGGTCTTGCTCGTCTGATTTCTGGCTGAGTTATAGCCTTTTATCAGTTCTGGCCATCTTGTCAATGGAAGTTTTTGTTTCCGCAACTCCTCCAACAGTTTTCAAGGGATTTTGATGAAACTGTCCAGTTACTGTTCCCATGACCTGAAGATAATCATATTTCATTTAGGTCATGCTCGGCCGATTTTTACCAGAGTTATAGCCTTTTGTCAGTTTTAGCCATTTTATCAATAGAATAAGTTCTGAACTGTTAGATCCTTTGGAAGCAAAGAATACACCAAATAAACGAAAATAGCAGACTCGGTTTTATTGAGTCTGTTCATGACCAGTACTGAAATGTGCAACACCGGCCACGCCCTCTAGCACCGGCTTAAGCAGAACTCTATTTTCAAAATGATTCTAAATGAACCCAATGATCCCAAAGGACCAGAAAATATAATCTGCACTATGATGGATGTACGGGGAGACTTTTTACGGCCGCCACACGGCACAGCACCAGCTGCAGTGAAGATAAATAAGTTCTGAACAGTTAGATCCTTTGGAAGCAAAGAATACACCAAATAAACGAAAATAGCAGACTCGGTTTTATTGAGTCTGTTCATGACCAGTACTGAAATGTGCAACACCGGCCACGCCCTCTAGCACCGGCTTAAGCAGAACTCTATTTTCTAAATGAACCCAATGATCCCAAAGGACCAGAAAATATAATCTGCACTATGATGGATGTACGGGGAGACTTTTTACGGCCGCCACACGGCACAGCACCAGCTGCAGTGAAGATAAATAAGTTCTGAACAGTTAGATCCTTTGGAAGCAAAGAATACACCAAATAAACGAAAGTTCATGTTTCGGCAACTCCTTTTACAGTTTTCAAGGGATTTTGATGAAACTTTCCAGTTGTTGTTCTCATGACATGAAGATGGTCATATTTCATCAAGGTCAGTTTTAGCCATTTTATTGTCTACGGTTTTCAAGGGATTTTGATGAAACTTTCCAGTTATTGTTCCCATGACCTGAAGATGAATTCAGGCCTCCTAGCAAAACCTATAATAACTACATGTATAATGTAATGTTATTAATCAAGTGAGTTTGTATTGGCCCAGTTACAGAGCCAATAAAGAATTTCTTGATTAATGACAATTTTATGAATTGACACCATTAAATCATGATTATTGATTTTTGACCTGTGTTATTGTTAATATGGATGACCCACGAACAATACAGGATAGTCAATTAATAATAACCTATAATTTTGTGTCAAGCCTATTAAAACCTTTCTATTAGTCATATTAAAAACCTATAAAAAGCCGGTATTTTGATGAAAAAAAAACTACATTTTTCAATTTTTGAACCCTGTGACTCACCCTTTTAAGCTCACTTGTCACGTAGTGACGAGTTGAGCTTTTGGGATCACTTTTTGTCCGTTGTCCATCGTGCGTGCATGTGTGTTTGCGTAAACTTTTTCTTCAAAGGACATCTCCTCCTAAACCAATGATCAGATTTTCACCAACCTTCACAGGAATGATCTTTAGGTGGTCCCCTTTAAAAGTTGTTCAAATGGTTCCGGTCTGTTGCACATTTAGGTCACAGGAGCTAAAAATAGATTTTTTTACTAAAAACTTAAAAAAAATCTTCTTCTCTGAAACTGCATGGCCCAGGCCTCTGATATTTTGTATGAAGCTTCATCTAGTGGACCTCTACCAAAATTGTTCAAATTATAGCCCTGGGACCAAAAGTGCCCCCACCCAGGGGTCCTTTGGTTTTACATTGGCTTATATAGGGAAAATCTTTAAATATCTTCTTCAAGACTTGTCTGAAACCACAAGGCCCAGTTCTTTGATATTTGGCATGAAGCTTCATCTAGTAGACTTCTATCAAGATGGTTCAAATTATAGCCCTGGGGCCAAAAATGCCCCTGTCCTGGGGCCCTTTCGTTTAACACAGACTTACATGTATATAGGGGAAATCTTTAAAAATCTTCTTCTCTGAAACGGCAAGGCCCAGGGTTTTGATATTTGATGTGAAGCTTCATCTAGTGGACCTCTATCAAAGTTGTTCAAATTATAGCCCTAGGGCCAAAAAGGCCCCGCCCCTGGGCCCTTTGGTTTTACATAGGCTTATATTGGGAAAATCTTTAAAAATCTTCTTCTCTGAAACCGTAAGTTTGTTTGTTTGTATTGAAGTTTTACAGCCCAGTCAACACTATTTAGGTCATTTTTGAGCCTGTCAGTTTACCTATCAACACTTTCCTGGGCAGGCTTATACGTAAACGGTTAACCAGTACAGTGCGCATTCTTTCGCCAGAAACTGACAACTGCCCTTCTTGAATCAGCGGAAGGGAGAGAATGACCGTAGAAAAGATTTCATGATCAATCTCCACGAAAGAATGTTGCCAACCCCGGCGGGAGTCAAACCTGCGTCCTCCTGATCACCAGTCAGACGCGCATCCGACTGAGCCACTGAGACCGGCTCTGAAACCGTAAGGCCCAGATTTTTGATTTATGGTATGAAGCTTCATCTAGTGGACCTCTACTTGTTCAAATTATAGCCCTGGGGCCAAAAATGCCCCCGCCCCGGGGCCCTTTGGTTTACATAGACTTATATAGGGAAAATATTTTTAAAAAATCTTCTTCTCTGAAACAGCAAAGCCCCGGTTTTTGATATTTGATGTGAAGCTTCATCTAGTGGACCTCTTTCAAGGCTGTTCAAATTATAGCCCAAGGGCGAAAAATGCCCCCTCCCCAGGGCCCTTTGGTTTTACATAGGCTTAAAAATCTTCTTCTCTGAAAACATAAGGCCCAGGTCTTTGATAGGGCTTCTCTTTGTTAGGGCTTTCATGTTGTAAGAGTCTGTTCATCCATCCATACATCCATCTTTAATCTCTTCTTATCATTCTGTAATCTCTGCTTAATCCTTTTGAATGTCCATGCATGCATCCATCCATCCATCCATTATTGATTATACATGTAAGGGTTAAAATATAATGATGCGAACCCTAGCATCCTCCACAGCCAACCCATAACTCAACCCATTAGGTTTACTTTATTCTTTTTGTACCAAATGGAATCTTCCTCCTTATATATAGCAGGAGTCCAGTTCAAAAGTTAGGGCTGTCAAGGGTGTGAGGCACGTAGTGACAAGGTGAGCTTTTGGGATCACTTTTTGTCCGTTGTGCATGCATGCATCCGTAAACTTTTTCTTCAAACAACATCTCCTAAACCCCTGTTCGGATAATTAAGACCAAACTTCACAGGAATGATCCTTAGGTTGTCCCCTTTCAAAGGTGTTCAAATGGTTCCGATCTGTTGCACATCTAGGTCACAGGAGCTAAAAATAGATTTTTTTTTACTGAAAATTTTAAAAATCTTCTTCTATGAAACCGCATGGCCCAGGTCTTTGATATTTGGTATGAAGCTTCATCTAGTGGACCTCTACCAAGATTGTTCAAATTATAGCCCTGGGGCCAAAAATGTCCCAGCTCCGGGGGCCTTTGGTTTTACATAGGCTTATATAGGGAAAATCTTTAAAAATCTTCTTCTCTGGAACCGCAAGGCACAAGTCTTTGATATTTGGTGTGAAGCTTCATCTAGTGGACCTCTATCAAGATTGTTCAAATTATAGCCCCAGGGCCAAAAATCCTCCCGCCCTGGGGCCCTTTGGTTTTACATAGGCTTATATAGGGAAAATATTTAAAAAATCTTCTTCTCTGAAACCACAAGGCCCAGTTCTTTGATATTTGGTATGAAGCTTCATCTGGTGGACCTCTACCAAGTTTGTTCAAATTATAGCACTGGGGCCAAAAATGCCCCCACCCCGGGGGCCTTTGGTTTTACATAGACTTATATAGGGAAAATCTTTAAAAATCTTCTTCTCTGAAACCGCAAGGCCAAGTTCTTTGATATTTGGTGTGAAGCTTCATCTAGTGGACCTCTATCAAGATTGTTCAAATTATAGTCCTAGGGCGAAAAAGGCCCCCACCTGGCCTGCAGGCCCTTTGGTTTTACATTGGCTTATACAGGGAAAATCTTTAAAATCTTCTTCTCCAAAACCGGATGGCCCAGATCTTTGAAATTTGGTGTGTAGCTTCATCTAGTGGACTTCTACCAAGATTGTTCATATCATAGCCCTTGGGCCAGAATTGCCCCCGCCCTGGGGCCCCTCCTTTTTACATTGACTTATATAGGGAATTTTAATAAAAATATTCTACTCTGATACCGCAAGGCCCAGGTCTTTGATATTTGGTGTGAAGCTTCAAATTATAGCCCTAGGAAATGGAAGTCAAGGCAATGAAAACCTTGGAAAATCTTCTGAAATCCAAGGTCTTTGATATTTGGTATGAAGCTTCGTCTTGTGGATTTCTACCAAGATTGTTTAAATTATAGCCCTGGGGCCAAAAATGGCCCGCCCCTGAGACCCCAAGGTTTATGTAGACTTACATATAAGGAAAACCTTTAAAAATCTTGTCTGAAACCAGAAGTCTCCGTTCTTTGATACATGTATTTGGTATGAAGCTTCACCTTTTAGACCACTACCAAGATTATTCATATTATAGCCCAGGGCCAATAACGGCTCTCCCAGGGGCCCACTTGATACCCTATGGATCAGGTGAGCGATTCAGGGCCATCATGGCCCTCTTGTTTTATTTCTGGATGGATTTTCAAATTATTTTGAAGAAATGTTTACCATCTGCATCATGGGGCGATGTGTTGCGCGCAAAACCGAGGTTCATACCTCCAAGGTCAAAGTTAAAAAAATGGGCCCAAGATTTAAATGTAGTCAATAACTTATTCTTATTTTTGAATGGATTTTGAAATTGTTTTGCAGAAATGTTAACCATCATAAGACCATGTGTCATGCACAAAACCCAGGGACATACCTCCAAGGTCAAGGTTGTACTTAGACTTTGTCAAAAAAGGATGCGAAACTTTAACACCGTCAATAACTTTCTATGGATAACCACCGTCAATAACTTTCTATGGATTAATACGATAATCAACATATTTTCAGGGCATCTGTGTCCTATGGACACATTTCTAGTCTTCAAAATTGTTTACATTTTGCAAGTAGTGTAGGCCCTGATCAGACGCCGCATTCTGCACCTGAGTCTGCACTGTTTGCTAGGGTACCCGTTTTGGGGTTTCTGGTACTCAACCCATTTTGTACTGAAGATGCTGAATGCTGCTTCCACCTTAGTCCATTTCAAAGTTCAGGAGTGTCAGGTTGTGTTTTCTTCACAATTTATTTGGAAAATGGCTGAACTTTTTGCAAACAATGTAGGGTCTGTGTTACCACCTTCTGTGGCATCTGATCTAGGCCTGCACAGTTTGCCAGTTACTCAAATGGGGTTCCCGGTAAAAATGTGTTTAAATATAAGAATTTAAGTATTGCAGGACTGTATATCCTAAAAGTCCTAAAAATTTGGACACCTTGAGCACTTGCTGTAATTCTCCTAAAATTAACAAATTTGTTTGATCCAGCAAGGAGCCCAAACAGTGCAGACAGAATGCCAAACAGTGTAGACCATGATGATCTGATGCCGCATTTTGAAGTGTGATCAGGGCCTGCACTGGTTGCCAATTACCTGTTGGGGTTTCTGGTACAAAATGGGTAGCTGACTCAGCAATGTTTAGTATGATGAAACAAATGAAATTTAGGACAATAACCTTTTATCAAGAATGATGTAATTTAACCCACTTTGCACTGGAAACCCTAAAACGGGTAACTGGCAAACAGTGTAGGCCCAGATCAGATGCTGCAGAATGCAGCGTCTGATCAGGCTCCACATTGTTTGCAAAACATTTAGCCATTTGCCAAACAAATTTTGAAGAAAACACAACCTGATCGATTGACAACCCTAAATTTTGAAATGGACTAGTGTTGTACATATGGAGGAAGATTCCATTCATTACAAAATGGGCAAACTCCAGACAGGATAATTCAAGGATTTTTTTTGTTGGACAGGTTTTTCAAGGAAAAATTCCGTCCTTTAGTGATATCTGTGCGGGCGGCCGACTGACCGGGCGTCCGCGTCCTGGTTTACCTTTTGGTTAACCCTGTGAAACCCGTCCATAATGCCAGTTCAAACTTGGTGTTTTTCTTGTTTTTTTTTTTCATAAAAACCTTTGTTGAATTCCCTTTCTTAACCCTTGTCCTGCTAATCCCGGATATGCCTTATCTTTGAAACAATGTAGATCCAGATCAGATGGCTTCTGACGAAGCCATCTGATCAGGATCTACATTGTTTGCCATTCAGATTGTGAATGTGTTGCAATAATTTGTATCAAGCAATCTGATTGGTTGATAATCGGTAGTGGGTGTGGCATATATGAATATTCAGCAGAACAAGGGTTAAGCAATTCTAACAAGCATACAGTAACAACCCTGAAAATTTGGACACCTTGAGGATCCTTCAGGAGCAGTCTGATCTTGGTCTGCACTTTTAGCTTAAGCCTATCTGTTCCAGTACTTAGGATCATTACCGGCCCCGATAGCTCAGTTGGTAGAGTGTCCGCTCCGGGGAACGGGAGGTCACGGGTTCTATCCTGGGCCGCGACATACCAAAGTCATTAAGAATGGTACTAGCTGCTCCTCGCTTGGCACTCAGATTTACGGGGTAGAGCTAGGACTGGTCGACCCAGTGTCAGGATAATGTGACTGGGTGTGGTATCATGTAATGTGTCTGGGACATGATACTTTTTGTTTGTTTGACTTGAGGTTTAATGTCCCCGTCAAAACTGTAAAGGTCATTTTGGAGACGTTGCTTCCAATTTTGTGGGACTTTTACCTGACATTGAGATGAAATGACATCTCAAGCCCTGTCGCCCAATGAAACCAATAGGGTTTATTAGCATGGACGGTCTGCCTCGCACCGCGGTTCCTGGACAGGCTTAGATCCTCTAAGCGGTTTACCAGTACTAGTGTGCGGGCCAGATTCAGCTCTGCGTGGAAGCATCATGCAGCCCATATATTTCTTCAAGCCCCTATGGGCGGGGGCGGGACATGATACTTCAGTGAGGCAGCACTATAAAAGTGAGCATTGAGCTCCCTGTCGCAACCAGACACCGTTGTGATATGACTGAAAAATTGTTGAAAGGGACGTTAAACCCGAATTCACACACACACACTTAGGATCATTACAGTAGTAGTCCCAGATAAAATCAACATGGCGTAGCTGATATGCCAAATTGGCTGAATTCACATGAAGATTTGGAATATTGCCTTTAGCATGCTTTTTGCAAGTGGACAAAATGAACATTCTGTTAACCCTTGTCCTGCTGAATATTTAAATATGCCACACCAACTACTGATTATCAACCAATCAGATAACTTGATGCAAATTATTCCAATAAATTCACAATCTGAATGACAATGTAGATCCTGATCAGATGGCTTCTTCAGAAGCCATCTGATCTGGATCTACATTGTTTGAAAGATAAGGCATATCCGGGCTCAGCAGGACAAGGGTTAAAATTCGGATATCCAAAGGACTTGCTGCAATTCTCCAAAAGTTACGACAAATTAATGTTTCATGATCCTGCAGACAGGATGGCAGGCAGTGTAGACCCTGATCATACTGCTCCTTTGTGCATAGACCAATCTGTCACAATGCTTTGGATCATTATGGTATGCATCGTACTAAATTGGTATCTGGACATACATGTAATACCCAGTCCATGCTAATAAACCCTATTGGTTTCATTGGATGGCAGGGCTTGAGATGTCATTTCATCTCAATGTCGGGTAAAAGTCCCACAAAATTGGAAGCAGCGTCTCCAAAATGACCTTTACAGTGTTGACGGGGATGTTAAACCTCAAATCAAACAAACAGACATACATGTAATACCCCCCGGATATCATCCCCACTTTTTGTAAAGACGGACAAAATGCCCCCTGATGAAACCCCCCCCCCCCCCCCTCCCCGGACATAATCCCCCGCAGCAGGAGGGATTGTGTCTGGGAGGGATTTTGTCTGGGGTGGGGGAGGGATTTCGTCCACCTAAACAAATGATGGGTGGATTTTGTCCGGGGGGCGATTTTGTCTGTGATTCTACCAAATTACATGTTTGTTTGTTTGATTTGAGGTTTAACATCCCTGTAAACATTGTAAAAGTCATTTTGGAGACGCTGCTTGCAATTTTGTGTGACTTTTACCCGACATTGAGATGAAATGACATCTCAAGCCCTGCCGCCCAATGAAACCAATAAGGTTTATAAGCATGGACGGGCCGACACGCATTGCTTTGCCTGGGGAGGCTTAGATCCTCTAAGCTGTTTACAAGAACTAGTGTGCGGGTCGGTTTCAGCTCTGCGTGGAAGCATCATGCAGCCCATATATTTCTTCAAGCCTGATGGGCGGGGCAGCCAAATTACATGTAGTTTGTGTACAAAATTGGGTGACTTGGTTTAACTTTTGTTGATAGAATATTCCAAAGGTAGGTGTAAAGGATAGCTCTGCCCTGTCAATCTTATCCCCCCCCCTCCCACCACCACCACCACCACCTCCACAACTCTGTATATCCTTGTTTACTCCTTATCTGAAGCTGTGAATGTGTTTTAACCTTTAACCTGCTGAATATTCAATTAAGCCACACTCATTTCTGACTTTGAACCAATCAGATTACTTGATGCAGCTTATTTCTACATATTCATAAACTGAATGTCAAACTGTGTAGATGCTGATCAGATGGCTTCTTCAGAAGCCATCTGATCTGGATCTACACTGTTTGCAAAGATAGGGCTTGTCGCCTACAGCAGGGTAAAGGTTAACCTATTCTAGGTGGGAAACTCTAAAGGGGTACCCTTACAAACAGTGCAGACCTAGATCAGATGCCACAAAATGTGGTGTCTGATCAGGGTTTGCACTGTTTATTAAGAGGATTTTCCATCCAAAATAGAACACAAAATGAAAATATAGACATGCCCTCCTTAAATGAAAAATGCACTTTTCCAACATATAGCAATGGAAGAGTCCATCAGTACACAAAGGGTTAGATAACTTTACTATGTTTGTAAAAAGATAAAAAATGTCAATATTTAGGACATCATGCTTTTTGCACCAGTGACAAAAAGTATATATATACCGATACTAGTAAACTTTTGAATGGTGAACGTTAAAGAACGTGAGTACAGTTAAAGTTATTGAAAGAGTGTCTTGTGCATGTAAGTTGTAATTTTTTCAGATTAGTCCATTGTATATTACTGGATATATGTTGGACACATCCATTTGTCATATAAGGGGTGGTAGGCTTATTTTTTCATTTTTATTAGCTCACCTGTCACGTAGTGACAAGGTGAGCTTTTGGGATCACTTTTTGTCCGTCGTGCGTCCGTGCGTGCATCCGTGCGTGCGTACGTAAACTTTTTCTTCAAACGACATCTCCTCCTAAACCACTGATCAGATTTTGACCAAACTTCACAGGAATGATCCTTACGTGGTCCCCTTTCAAAGTTGTTCAATGGTTCCGGTCCGTTGCACATATAGGTCACAGGAGCCAAAAATAGATTTTTTTCATCGAAAACTTAAAAAATCTTCTTCTCTGAAACCGCAAGGCCCAGGACATTGATATTTGTCATGAAGCTTCATCAAGTGGACCCCTACCAAGATTGTTCAAATTATTGTGCTGGGGCCGAAAATGCCCCCGCACCGGGGCCCTTTGGTTTTACATGGGCTTATATAGGGAAAATCTTTAAAAATCTTCTTCTCTGAAACTGCAAGGCCGAGGACATTGATATTTGTCATGAAGCTTCATCAAGTGGACCCCTACCAAGATTGTTCAAATTATTGTGCTGGGGCCGAAAATGCCCCCGCACCGGGGCCCTTTGGTTTTACATGGGCTTATATAGGGAAAATCTTTAAAAATCTTCTTCTCTGAAACAGCAAGGCCGAGGACATTGATATTTGGTATGAAGCTTCATCAAGTGGACCCCTACCAAGATTGTTCAAATTATTGTGCTGGGGCCGAAAATGCCCCCGCACCGGGGCCCTTTAGTTTTACATGGGCTTATATAGGGAAAGTCTTTAAAAATCTTCTTCTCTGAAACAGCAAGGCCGAGGACATTGATATTTGGTATGAAGCTTCATCAAGTGGACCCCTACCAAGATTGTTCAAATTATTGTGCTGGGGCCGAAAATGCCCCCGCACCGGGACCCTTTGGTTTTACTTGGGCTTATATAGGGAAAATCTTTAAAAATCTTCTTCTCTGAAACTGCAAGGCCGGGGACATTGATATTTGGTATGAAACTTCATCTAGTGGACCCCTACCAAAATTGTTCAAATTATTGTGCTGGGGCCGAAAATACCCCCGCACCAGGGCCCTTTGGTTTTATATGGGCTTATATAGGGAAAATCTTTAAAAATCTTCTTCTCTGAAACTGCAAGGCCGAGGATATTGATATTTGGTATGAAACTTCATCTAGTGGACCCCTACCAAGATTGTTCAAATTATTGTGCTGGGGCCGAAAATGCCCCCACACCGGGGCCCTTTGGTTTTACATGGGCTTATATAGGGAAAATCTTTAAAAATCTTCTTCTCCGAAACAGCAAGGCAGAGGACATTGATATTTGGTATGAAGCTTCATCTAGTGGACCCCTCCCAAGATTGTTCAAATTATTGTGCTGGGGCCGAAAATGCCCCCGCACCGGGGCCCTTTGGTTTTACATGGGCTTATATAGGGAAAATCTTTAAAAATCTTCTTCTCTTAAACAGCAAGGCCTAGGACATTGATATTTGGTATGAAGCTTCATCTAGTGGACCCCTCCCAAGATTGTTCAAATTATTGTGCTGGGGCCAAAAATGCCTCCGCCCCGGGGCCCTTTGGTTTTACATGTGCTTATATAGGGAAAATCTTTAAAAGTCTTCTTCTCTGAAACCGCAAGGCCCAGATCTTTGATATTTGGTATGAAGCTTCATCTAGTGGACCCCTACCAAGATTGTTCAAATTATTGTGCTGGGGCCGAAAATGCCTCTGCCCCGGGGCCCTTTGGTTTTACATGGGCTTATATAGGGAAAATCTTTAAAAATCTTCTTCTCTGAAACCACAAGGCCCAGGTCTTTGATATTTGGTATGAAGCTTCATCTAGTGGACCCCTACCAAGATTGTTCAAATTATAGTGCTGGGGCACAAAAATGCCCCCGCCCCAGGGCCCTTTGGTTTTACATAGGCTTATATAGGGAAAATCTTTAAAAATCTTCTTTTCTGAAACTGCAAGGCCCAGGTCTTTGATATTTGATATGAAGCTTCATCTTGTGGACCTCTACCAAGATTGTTCAAATTATAGCCCTACGGCCAAAAATGCCCCCGCTCCGGGGCCCTTTGGTTTTACATAGACTTATTTCGGGAAAATCTTGTTTTACATTGACTTCCTTTATGCAGGGTAAACCTTTAAAATCTTCTTCTCTGAAACCACAAAGCCCAGGTCTTTCATATTTAATATGAAGCTTCATCGTGTGGACCTTTACCAAGATTGTTCAAATTATAGCCCTGGGGCCAAAATTGACCCCACCTGGGGCCCACTTATTATACATTGGATCAGGTGAGCGAACCAGGGCCCTCTGGGCCCTCTTGTTCTACTTTTGACGGAAAATTCTGTTAGCAAATAGTGCAGTCCCTGATCAGATGCGGCATCTGATCTTGGCCTGCACTGTTTGCCAAGATAGCCCTTTAGGGGTTTCCCGCCTGTAATGGGTTAAATCAAACCAGTCATGTTAACAAATTTTGTCTAATGAAAACTACGGTAGACCCTACTTTATTCAGGGGAAATGTAGGTTATTAGGGTAAACATATTTTTTTGTTAAAATTCTTGTTTCAGCTTTAAAATATCCATTATGGCTGCTCATTGTAGCAGTTCTTTACAGCACTAATTATCTGAAGTAGAATTTTTATCTTTTTTTGCCACTTTTTTGGCAATAACTTCTTAAATTTTAATGTTTGATCAACACATCCAGCGGGACAGTTGTAGAGGAGAAGCGCTGCCAACTTCTCAAAACAGATTCATATCTCTTGTTATCTGAGCAGAGCTATAATCAAATGAAGTTTTCTGCGATCCCAAGTTTGTACGAAGCTTTGTTTCCACAAGTTCCGCCTTGATGATGTGGTTTTACGGTTTGTTGTCTGTTCAGTGCTTGACTGATAGAAAATTTTGTGGGTCATTCAAATACCTGAATGTTTACAAAAATGTACAATGTGCACATTCGAGAGTGAAACAGAAAGTCGTTGGTCATGTATTCTATGCTTCTGACTGTCTACACTCTTACGCTTTTTATTACATCCCTAGAAGCCTCCGTGGTGTTGTGGCTACGCTACTCGCCTTGTAAACCAGGGGTCGCAGGATCAATCCCGGGCTTCTCCTGACTTTCGGATGAGTCTTTAAACAGAGATTCTGTCTCTTTATGACCTTAGCTGTTGGTGGCAAGTAAAACTCAAACACTCACTCACTATATAACATCCCTTCTGAGTTAGTCGCTTCATTGGCTGCAAAGGATTTATCCATATACGTATATAAGCTGGTCAAACTGTTAGGATTTATATGCAGGGGCAGTCCAACTTTGCCTGGCAAGTAAGAAGTAATATTACAAATTTTCTTTTGAAAAAGTGTCACGTTTACCGGTATAGCCATTTAAGATATATCGTATAACAAAACCTTTATCATGTTTTTCATACATACACTTGTGAAAGTTATAGAGCTAGCTGTAGAGGACATTAACCCATAAAATGCCAATCACGACGATTGTCGTCTGCTTTGCATTCTGCCTGTTAACTTGAAAGTAATTTTTTGCAAACAGTGTGGACCCAGATCAGATTGAGCTGGAACCACTCTGTTTGCCTGTATGCAAAAATATTTTTGAAAAGTTTGCAAAAAATTGAGCAGACGACATAAGCAGGCGACATTTTCTGATGTAGTTTTTCTCAGCGTCTTACGGATTAAAGAGCTACTAACCTTTATCCTGCTATTCATGACAACCCCAATCTTAGCAAACATTGTAGATCCAGATCAGATGGCTTCTGAAGAAGCCATCTGATCAGGATCTACAATTTTTGTCAGCAGTTTGAGGATTGAAGAAATCTAATTATATCAAGAAAATTTGGTTTCTTGATAGTCAGCAATGGGTGTGGCTAAATTAATTTATGCAGCAGGATAAGGGTTAAGGTAAATCAATAGTGTGGCTTGTTAGTAAATTTCTGCAGGGTACCTCACAATACTAAGAAGCCTGCGCAATGAACACCCATGTTTCCCCCTTTTTAGATAGCGAAAAGTAGAGTTTACAAGGGCTCCCATTATTTTCAATTGTTTGAGCTCTTAAATATAGATTTTAAGATGGGCCTCCGTGGCCAAGTGGATAAGAGCGCCGACTCTCAATAAATAAGGTCTCTCACCACTGTGGTTTTAGCCTGGCTTGGGTCACATGTGAGACGCTGTTCTGTAACGGAAGGTCAGGTGGTCCGGTTTCTCCAGGTTGTCCGGTTTTCTCGCACATCTGATTAACAATCAACTTGATATCATTGAAATAATCTTGAAAGGGCTGCAAACCTAAAACCAAAAAATATAATGTAGATTTCAGAACTGCCTCATTGAGGTGGTTCTAACAAGCACCCACCATCTACTTTTGTAGCAGATTAGGGCAACATGCCTATGTGAGTGGAAGCTCAGTGAGTGTTTTCCAAGATGACATTTTTGTCATGAAAATAAAAATCTGATATTTTCTTAATTTCTGCTGCAAACATATGCCTGTATAAGGATGTTTGTTAGAACTGCCTACGTAGAAGAATAAGGAAAATATTACTTAGACACACTTTTGCTTCACCTAGCTGATTTGAAAAAAAAAAAATGTGTTATCATGCTGAGCATGAAGACCCCTACCTTTGCAAACAGTGTAGATCCAGATCATATGGCTTCAGAAGAAGCCAATCTGACATTATGCAAACACGCCTATATAAATATATTGCCACCTTTATCGCCGAAAAAATGAAAATTTTATGGTGAAAAATTGTGATATTTTTCTTACTTCTGCTCAAAATATAGATTGTGGGCACTCTGTAGAACCGCCTCATCGAGGCGGTTCTAACGAGTACCCACAATCTATATTTTAGAGCAGAAATTAGAAAAATAAGGTATACCCCCCCCTCCGGATTTTACTTTATAAAAGTGGGGTTCAAGGGGGTCAAAATTATATAGGCGTGTTTTCGTGATGGCTGGATTGATCATGCAATTTGTGAATTGAACAAACACATGCAGATTATATCACATAATTTGATTGATGAATAGTCGTCAATGGCCTAGGTTTAATTTATTAACTCTTTTCCACTTGGCTAGTCTTTTTACCTGTCTGAACCCCCATCCCTTGTTGGGCCCCAGAACCACCTAAAATAATCTGCATTCCCCACCCCTGGACAGCTATATTTGCCTAGGGATTAGTTGTCCTAAAAAATGGCCTGTGTTTTCATGCAGCTAACCCCACTAAAAATATACCTATGGGGGATTGAAGTGGGGCGGCAGCACCACTCACCACCGAAAAAAAAAATAGGGATTTGGCCCAGACAGCCACTGAAATGAAACCTGATGGTGTTTAGGGTCAAAAATGCCTAAAAATTGATGTGGCAAAACATGCTGCTGACAGTGAAAATGGCCAGTGCCAAACCCCTTATTTGTTGCCTTGACAGTGTGAAGATTAAGATTCGGTCAAAAATACATGTGAATTCACACTTTTTGACAACTTTGAGATCCCCCTCGTTACCATGGCAACAGTGATTTAGCCTAAAAAAGTTCCATTTGAAAGGCTACTAAGGCACACGCTAGAACCACCCTACAAATAGCACAAAAACAAGGGTGGCAAGAAATAGTCAACAAACTTAACCATAAGACCACTAGCAAGAAAATGTGGTCTACTTTTAATAAATTTAGGGGTAAACCTACTGAAAAGATAAACTGTCTCAAAATTAACGGCCAAACCATAACTAATGATAGAGAGAAAGCAGACGCCCTTGCCAACCACTACCATAATATGTCGAAAACCTCCAACCAAGATCCTGCCTTCCAAACAATAAAAGAGACCGAGGAGAGAACCTTCAACCAATCTCTCCCTGACCTCTTCAACGATGACCGAAGAAGCAGTAACCTGAACTGCGACTTCACCCTATTTGAACTTAATGAGGCTCTGCAGAGTAAACGCAGCACAGCTCCAGGAGCGGACAAAATTCATTATGAAATGCTGAAACAGCTCCCACCAGATAGCAAACAAAAACTCTTAGACCTCATAAACACTTCCTGGCGTAGAGGAGAAGTCCCCACACAATGGAAACTAGCCACAACAATCCCAATAAAAAAACCACTCAAGGATAAGCTGGATCCACAATCATATCGACCCATCTCCCTCACCTCATGCACATGTAAAACTATGGAAACCATGATCGCCAAACGCCTCTCCAACTATCTAGAAGCTAATAATATCATCTCAGACAACCAATCAGGCTTCAGGCCTAACAGATCCACAACTGATCAACTTGTCCGACTGGAATCAGAAATAAACATGGCTTTCATGGAACACAAAATCCTAGTAGCGGTAGCCCTCGATCTTGAAAAGGCCTTTGACCTCATGTGGTCAACCGGCACCATAACCAAACTAAAGGAATACGGAATAAGCGGAAACATGCTAAAGTGGATCCATAGCTTTCTCAAGGATAGAAAAATTCAAACCCGAGTTGGGGACAATACCTCAGAGGAACTAATCCTGGAAAACGGCTGCCCCCAAGGCTCAGTACTAAGTCCCATACTCTTTAACGTAATTGTTAACACCCTTCACGAGGCCCTGAAACCACATAATAATATAGGCCTGTCACAGTTTGCCGATGATAGCGCGGTGTGGGGGAAACGCTCTACTCTAGAACTGGCGGTCAAAGACCTACAATCAGTTCTAAGAGAAATCGAAACCTGGGCACTAAGATGGGGATTCAAAGTGTCAAACCTAAAGACTAAAGCAATCATATTCAGTAAACGAAGAAATCTGAAGACCACTCAAAACAAACTATACCTCTTTGGTAGGGAAATAGAATGGGCCCAGAACATCAAATTTCTGGGCATGATCCTCGACAAACATCTGACTTGGAGAGATCACATTAAAGATCTCAAAGAAAGATGTGAAAAAGACCTGAACCTACTACGAGTAGTGTCAGGTACCACCTTTGGAGCTGGTAAAAAGACACTCCTGATCCTATACAAAGCCCTTATTCTTAGTAAGCTAGACTATGGAGCCCAGGCTTACAACTCCGCGTCAGAGAATATCCTTAAAACTCTGAATATCATTCAAAACCACGCCCTCAGGATAGCAACAAGAGCATACCGATCTACCCCAATCAACGCACTAGAGGTAGAATGTGGACTTAAACCACTACATCTACGAAGGGAAGAACTCATACTAAAATACTGGGCTAGATCCTCCCCACTTGGCAAATCCCTCCCAGTGAATGATCTATTAACAGATCATGGTTGCTATTCATGTAGGAGAGCAAAAAACTACAACCCATATTGTAAGAAAGTCCGTGCCCTCCTGAAAGAGCACAACATACCCGATAAGATCCAGGCACCCAAGTACAGATCCAAATGGGATCTCAAACACAACACACCCTCCTGTTACCTCCATCAGGTCCTGGGGAGGAAAGAAGAAAATACAAATGAATACATGAAAAATAAAAGCCTCTCTTATGTTCGCACCAGCCATGCTGGGAAAACTCTAATCTACACAGATGGCAGTAAGGACCCCACAACCGGAAAAACCGGCGCCGCATTCGTTGTCCCAGAGAGAAATCTTCACGTACCGATTAAAACAAACCAACACCTCTCAGTATTCACAACTGAACTGATTGCCATTCACTGGGCCATCTCCTGGGCCATCACAGTTAAGACACCGAAAGCCACAGTACTCACGGACAGCCTTAGCGCTATCCAGGCCCTGCAGTCAGGAAAATCCAAAACACGACCTGACCAAATTGACTCAATCCTGTCTAAACTAGATAAGGCAAAAAGAGAAGGGCAAGACATTGAAATCGACTGGATCCCATCCCACGTCGGCATCCCCGGTAATGAGGCGGCCGACGAAACAGCCAGATTAGCACTAGATATAGGTATTAAAGATTATACTCTCCCTTCAAAACGGGAGATCTATACAATCATAGACACCGCCATAACGAGAAAATGGCAAGCTCTATGGGATAGAAACCCAACCAACACCGGGAGGCATTACCAACTCCTCCAGCCCACAGTAGGTAAATCTGCCCACCAATTTAGCAACAACAGAAAATTAGACGTGGTAATTTCCCGTTTGAGATTTAACCATAACGGCCTAAATGCCAACCTCACTCAACTAGGAAACACAACGGGTCTATGCAGAAAATGCGATAACTATGAACTAGAAACAACACAACACATCTTGTTTGAATGTGTAACAAACGCCCATGCACGAGAAGAGATAAAATCTGAAATGTTCAAATTAGGATATGAATCGGTACACCTACAAGATCTCCTCGCTCCCCCCGAAAAACACTGCTCGGCCATAGCCGAGGTGGTTAAGAAATTCCTTAAAGACACAAATTACTGGGAAGTAATATAAGAAAAACAGCTTTTGTTACCCACACACCGCGCTTAGGCAACCATCACCTACCGTCAATCTGCACTTGGACTTGAGACGGGGGCGTCAAAGCGAGACACTGTGGTTGCGGCTCATTTGCTTTGCACTTATGGGTGCCCCGCCGAGGCTACCCCCGTCAAAGGACAAACCAATGACCCTCCCATACCTTCAACATCATAACAGACCACGGGCAAGGGTGCATCATAAGAAAATCCCATAGCCCGAAAACTCCCACGGACATGCTTGAACCTGCGGCGACAAGCCGATTCGGGACACTGTGGTTGCGGCTCATGTGCTTTGCACTTATGAGTGTTCCGATGAGGTAACATGCCGCTGCAGGACAGGCAGCCCCCATGGGAAGGGTATTCTTCACAATAACCGCGCCACCCGTTAACTTGGTTTTGAACAAGTTACCCTAAGAGCCGGACCGTGCCTTTGTGGGGGGACCCCCCTCACAAGCCCGGCCCGCCCTGTGCACAGAATGGGAAGCCAACATATGTGACGGATGGCGGGGTCATATTAGCACAAGCACAATATGAACTAATGACTTTTGTTTGTATTACAGGTACAGGTGGGACCCCGGGGGACAAGAAACTGGACACAACTACACTGATCCGAGCGCACACATGGGGTCCCAAAGCACTAATCCGACTTTTCTATTTCAGGAACGAGAGGAGGCTCGACGGAGCCCGTCAGGACAACATCCTGAGGGCACCTGGGAGAAAGCCCGTACTGGGCTCCCCCTAGGTACCAACAGAATGAAGTCCCCTGAAGTAGGCAAAGCGAAGGCATAAATACTGCCAGAACAGAGCATACAAACGGGGACAGGTCACACGCTAAATATCTTTATAGGCGGGGCAACGGCAATATCCACCATTTGCTAGGTATTTGGAAATAGGAAGTCCCTTAAAAATGCCTTTTGGAAGACCATTCAAAAATAAAAATTAGCGGGATTGCAAAACGGCTGATTAGCCTCATCACTGCCTTTCCCAAACAAACACATACCTCCAAACACATCACGAAGACACACCTGTCCAATTTTGAACCCCACTTGCATAGGCAGGTCTCCGTGATGAGAGCACGGGTACTAGGACTTTTTGCAATAGCCGGAATTGGCTGGTCTATTAGTCACCCATCCTGGCTCACTTTAGATGCCTGTTCAAAATTCAAAAATTTCATGCGTTATCACCCTTTAACAAGCATCGTGACCGAAGGCGTTTTCTTTGCCATGTCAGGGGTGGAGGCAGAGAATAATGGAAGCCAGAACTGATAATGTATGTTAGCTTTTTTCCTCGGCCAGACATTCGAAAACAGGGCTGTGCTCTGACACATTTGGCAGTCGAAATTGGCAACACGTCATCACATACTAGAGCCCGTCTTTGGTCGGATTCCTGCACCCAAAATTCTAAAATCGCTATAGAACTGTGTTTCTTAGGACAAACGCTGTACCTTGGGTGCGATTTGTGCCTTCCTCCGATTAAGAGTTCAGTATATTCCCATTGGTCAGCTGACAACTGTCGAATTGACAAGTGCCAGCACATTGGAGGCCCTGGGAAGAGCAGTTCATAAACTAATCCCATTTAGCGAGATGGGGGTAGCCCCTATGTGCTTTTAGCGCCCGGTTACCTTACAAAATCTATCAAGTCAAGGCTACTGCCCAGTGAACACACCTGCCGAGTTTGATGTAAAACAGACCATTAACTCTTATCATGCTGTTCACGACAACCCATATCTTTGGAAACAGTGTAGATCCAGATCAGATGGCTTCTGAAGAAGCCATCTGATCAGGATCTACACTGTTTGACATCTAGTTGATAAATTTGAAGCAATGAATTACATGAAGAAATCTGATTGGTTCAAAGTCAGAATTAGGTGTGGCTTAACTGAATATTCAGCAAGAGAAGGGTTAGTTATGAAATAATGGTTATATAAAGTTGCTGTCCTAGGCAACACTGTGAAAATCAGCAAAATTTACAAAGCCTGCAAGTGGGAATGCAGCAGGATAAGGCCTTAGTTACATTGCATGTTGTCAACAGGCAATACTGGCTAAGGGGGAGTAACCAGGAAAATAAAAGAACATTTTTTCGTTTTTCTTCATAACAACCTGCAGTTTTGGACAGGGTTGTATGTACTGTCAAGTCAGGTAACATCGCGCATAATTTTATTTTGCGCACCCTAAATTCACAACCTCTCTGTTACTCTGTGTTTTATAATTAGTTTCACTTTGCTCAATATTTGAGAAATTTGCTTTAAGGGGAATGGGAACACCTGGCAGATTTTTCCGTCATTTTTCAAAGGAAGATAACTTTCAGGACTTCCTGTTCCCTTTTCTATAAGCCCTGTCCCACTGAAAAAGGGGTCTACTCGTAAAGGAAAGAATTTGCTCCTCAGGCATTCTTTCCTTTTAGAGTTGACCCCTATTGACATGGGAGACAAAAATACGTTTTCAGAACTTGCCTCCCCTGAAGTGTGCAATTGGTGAAGAAACGGGGAGCTGGCCCAGACACATGTGTCGGATTTCTTTAGTTTTTTAAATTTAAGGTTATATGGAAAAAATTAAAGATTTCAGAATGCCAGTTTGAGTTTAATGTAGTCAATGTTCATTATTTTGTATTAAGACTTAAATTACTGCATCATTCTGACAACATTGCAGTGGACTTTTTGAATAAAAATCGGTAACTTTTTGAGTCAACTTTCATGTTCTGTTAGCATGCATTACTGTTGGGCGATAAAATTGGCAGTTTTGTACCAAAACGAAGCTTCCACCTTATACAGGTTGGTTGGTCCCTTTATAACGCTATATTTGGGGGATGCATAGAACAGGGCCATGTTATAAGTGAATCATGTTATAAAGGGATATATTTATATAGAAATTATAGTAAAATGACAATTTGGGAGGCAAGACCTGGCCGTGTTATAACCAAAACCATGTTATAATGAGTTGGCCCCCGCCCATAGGGGCTTGAAGAAATATATGGGCTGCATGATGCTTCCACGCAGAGCTGAATCCGGCCCGCACACTAGTACTGGTAAACCGCTCAGAGGATCTAAGCCTATCCAGGAACATCGGTGCGAGGCGGACCGTCCGTGCTAATAAACCCTAATGGTTTCATTGGGCGACAGGGCTTGAGAAGTCATTTCATCTCAATGTCGGGTAAAAGTCCCACAAAATTGGAAGCAACATCTCCAAAATGACCTTTACAGTGTTGATGGGGACGTTAAACCTCAAATCAAACAAACAAACAAATGTTATAATGAGTAGTGTATATAGCAGGAGTCCATTTCAAAATTTAGTGGTGTCAGGTTTTGTTTTCTTCAAAATCTATTTGGAACATGGCTGAAGTTTTGCAAACAGTGTGGGCCCTGATCAGACGCTGTGTTGTGTGGCATCTGATGTTTGCCAATTATCTGTTTTTCTTCAGATGTACTAGGACTGCACCATACTTGTTAAAATTGCCTTGATGAGGCAATTCTAACAAATACCCACAAGAAAAATGTTGATGGCCTTGTTATTCTTTGGGCTGTGTCTGTATTTTTTTTTTGTCTGTTCAACCTGTGTTATGGATGATGAAATGAAAGAAAAAAAAAATAGATAAGAAAAGTCAATTAACTTTCTTATTGAGTTTATTCTCAGATGGCTATAAATTTTAATATAAATAAGATATATATCAAACTCATAGCTCCAGATAAGATGCTCTTTTTTAACCCTTTTTGTACCAAATGGAATCTTCCTCCTTTATATGTATACCAGTAGTCCATTTCAAAATTAGGGGTGTCAGGTTGTTTTTTCTTCAAAATTTATTTTGAAAATGGCTTAACTTTTCGCAAACAGTGTAGGCCCTGATCAGATGCCGCGTTCTGCGGCATCTGATCTGGGCCTGCACTGTTTGCCCTAGTACCCGTTCTGGGGTTTCCGGTACTAAATGGGTTAATAAGAAAAGTAATTATTTTCTCATTTCTGCATGAAAAAATATGTTGTTCATCCTCATTAGAGGCGCCTCAGCAAGGTGTTTCTAATGAGTACCAACAACATACCCTCTGCTGAATGCAATAACGGTGTAACTGACATTTTGGCCAAAATAGTTTTTTTTTGCATAAATGGGTGCCTTAGGACTTGACACATTTGGTAAATAAGTTCTACTGCTGGATTCTGCCTCAATCATGATTTATTTCAGCATTTTGGATTTTTTTTTGTCAGTTTTTGCTCTGACTTTTAGAAAAAAAGTTGGCGCAAAAACAGTGTAAGTGCTCTTACCCCATTTTTGCGCAAAGTTGTTTAATACCTCAAAAATATTGAATCCTGCTGCTTGATATTTCAGAATAAGCATGGAAGTACCATGCAGAATGTATAAAATGTGACTTATTAACTATCAAGTGTCTTTAATTTACTGCTTTACCATGTAAAAAGGCAAAGAAATAAGGTTTGTATATTTACACGGTTTTAGCGCTGGATGCACTTACACCATTTTTGCACCAAAAACACTCGGTGCAGAAATGGTGTATCAACCCTTAAATGCTAAATATTTCTTTTCAAATGTCATTTATTCAACAATAAACATCACACACAAATGAAAGAAATCGCAATGAAGGTAAGAAACCAGCTTATAGTATGGTTTTCTATGCCATTCTTTAATAAAACAGTTTTTTGTTTCTCCTGAAAAGTTGCCATTTTGCACTTACAACGTTATTGCACTCAGCAGACGAATTATGTTTTTTTGTACAGAGAAAAAAAATACAGTAAAAATTGGCTATTAAAACCATCACAAATTGAGACCAACTCTGCTTTAAAAAGGCTTGTTAGAAAGTTTCAGTTATTCTTTCTTTGTATTTTCTGCATCAGTGTCGTCGGGTCAGAGACCACTGTCTGTACTGTTCAAAAGTGGTCTTAAAGTCCAGTTTTGAACAGTCCCAAAGGTGGTTTTAATATAGGAATTTTAGTGTATTTTGATTCTCCTTCTTATCTGGGGCTTTGAAATTTCACAGTTTTTGATGGTTGAGCAAGAATATGCAAAAGATACTCTCATCTTTACCACCATAATTATTAGATAAGTACAGCTCCAGGTAAGGCATTTTTTTCATCTGACCTGATATTTTTTCTTATTTCTGCACCAAAACATGTGGGTACTCATTAGAAGTGCCTCGGTGAGGCACTTCTAATGAGTACCCACATGTTTTTTGTGCAGAAATTGGAAAAATTATAAATATTTGGATTTTCCCTATCTTATCTGGGGCTATGCAAAAGTGTTTACATTTTAACCCATTTTTCTACCGGAAACCCCAAAAAGGGTACCCTGGCAAACAGTGGAGACCCAGATCAGACACCGCAAAACGTGGCGTCTGATCAGGGCCTCCACTGTTTGCAAAAAGTTCAGTCATTTTCCAAATAAATTTTGAAGAAAACACAACCTAACACCCCTAAAATTTGAAATGGACTCCTGCCATATATAAGCAGGGAGATTCCATTTGGTACAATGGGTTAACCACTTTATATAACGGGCTTGCGGTTTGAACAACTAGGCCCACCAGTTATCTCAGTTAAATATATATATTTAAACCATTGTATACTTTAAGTGGACTCTTCCATTGCTATTTGTTGGATAAGTTCATTTGTCATATAAGGGGTGGTAGGCCTATTTTTTCGTTTTTATTCCAATTTTTGACGGAAAATTCTGTCAGCATGTAGTGCAGGACTTGATCACACGCCGCATTCTCGGTGTCTGATCTGGGCCTGCGCTGTTTGCCAAGGCATCCCTTTAGGGGTTTCCCACCTGCAATGGGTTAACCCTTGTCCTGCTGAGCCCGGACATGCCTTACCTTTCAAACAATGTAGATCCAGATCAGATGGCTTCTGAAGAAGCCATCTGATCAGGATCTACATTGTTTGCCATTCAGATTGTGAATTTGTTGCAATCATTTGCATCAAGTAATCTGATTGGTTGATAATCAGTAGTGGGCGTAGCATATTTGAATAATCAGCAGAACAAGGGTTAATAACTTAATACATCACAAAAATAAGTAAGATTTTATCAGATAGGTCAGAATTTCATCCAGAACTCAGAAGTTAACTCAGAATTTCATCATAAGTAAAAGCTACTCACATTTTTCAGCAAAAATATGAGTATATTCGCCATATTAAACGGTCAACATTTTAACGATTTGCTAACTAACGATGTTAGTTTTCAACAACTGGCCCAAGGTTTTCTCATAAAAAGTCTGATCTCTTTTCAGCACCATGGCAACAGAAACAGAAGTGACTGATATGGTGAAGGACTATTATGGCAAGAGGGTGAAGTGCCAGGATGACTTACAAACCAAAGCCTGTATTGCCGACGAAACAGCAGCACCAAAATACATTAAACAGATTTTATCTGAAATTCATGATGATGTCATGTCAAGGTAAGCAGAGCTTTAGGTAATGTCTGCTTAACCCTTTTTGTACCAAATGGAATCTTCCTCCTTATACAGTAGAACTTCGATGGCACGAACACCGATGGCTCGTTTACCATGGATGAGTCGAACCATTCTTGAGCCCCTAGCGAAATCCTCTACATAAGAAATATTGGGGGATAATTAAGGAGATTTTAGTCTTTTATCTTGCAAATGCATGCTGTGTGTACTCATTAGAATCGCCTCGATGAGGCGATTCTAATGAGTACACATAGCATACATATTCATTATAGAACACCGAAAAGATGTCTAAAAGTATCTCGTTATGCCTCCTGACAGTCACCTCAGTAGCTCGAACTACCCCTGTCTCGAACAATTTTTCGAGGTCCCAAAGGTGTTCGAGCCATTGAAGTTTGACTGTATATAGCAGGAGTCCATTTCAAAATTTAGAGGTGTCTGGTTGTGTTTTCTTCAAAATTTATTAGGCAATTGGTAGAATGTTTTGCAAACAGCATAGGCCCTGATCAGACGCCGCATTCTGCGGCGTCTGATCTGGGCCTGCACTGTTTGGCAGGGTACCCGTTTTGGGGTTTCTGGTACTAAACGGGTTAATCCATTTTGTTTGTTTGTTTCATTTCTGGTTTAAAGTCCCCATCAACACTATATAGGTCATTTTGGAGAAGTTGCTTCCAATTTTGTGGGACTTTTACCTTACATTGAGATGAAATGACATCTCAATCCTGCTGCCCACTGAAACTTACTGAGTTAAAATGCATGGAAGGTCAGACTCGCACCTATTTGCCTGGGCAGGCTCAGCGGTGAACCAGTACTCTTGTGCGGTCGGTTTCAGCTTTGTGTGGAAGCATCATGCAGCCCAATCTATTTCTCCAAGCCCTGATGGGTGGGGACAGTAATTGATTTTGTACTGAATGGAATTTCTTGACTTATTTACAGCATGATTTCATTTCATTAGGCCTCCGTAGCCATGTAGATAAGAGCGCTGACTCTTGATCATAAGGTCTCACCGCTGTGGTTCGAGCCTGGCTCATGTCATATGCGAGATGCCAAGTTCTGCAATGGAAGATCAGGTGGTTTTTTCTCCGGGTATTCTGGTTTTTTGCCTACCTGATTAACAATCTGCTCGATATAAGTGAAATAATCTTGAAAGGGAGGTAAACTCAAAACCAAGAAAAAAATAAATTCTATTTCAAAATTTAGAGGTTCAGCTTGTGTTATCTTTAAAAGTTATTTGGATGTTGGCGCTGCGGGTTTTGTAAACAGTGTAGGTCCTGATCAGATGTCACATTCTGTGGCATCTGACCCAGGCCTGCACTGATTGCCAATACCCCATTTGTTTTGTTTTTTTTTTACACAGATACAAAAATGGGTTGTTCGATTTATGGCTGTCATGATGCTGAAACAAAAATGCTTAGTGGGTGTCCCTGTCTGTGGTGTATTTAGGTTAATTTTGATCAAACTTCAACCCATTGTATGTTAGTGGCCTCTTCCATTGCTATATGTTGGACAAGTGCATTTGTCATATAAGGGGTGTCAGGCCTATTTTTTCATTTTTGTTCTATCTTTGATAGAAAACCGTGTTAGCAAATAGTGCAGGCCCTGATCAGACGCCGCATTCTGCGGCGTCTGATCTGGGCCTGCACTCTTTGCCAGAGTACCCCTTTAGAGATTTCCCCACATACCATGGGTTAACTTTCTTGATTATTTCTAGATATTATGGCTGTGGGCTGGTGATACCTTCCAAACTAGAAGGAATGAAAGTCCTTGACCTTGGTAGTGGAAGTGGGCGGGACTGTTTTGTTGTGAGCAAGCTGGTTGGCCAGGAAGGTTACGTGACTGGTATTGATATGACAGAAGGACAGGTACATTTCTACTTTAAATAAGATAAAGTTTGACATACACCCCAACCTCTTTATAACACTATTGTTGGGATCCAAAACAGAAACCGTGTTAGTTAAGCAACCATATATATCTAAGTAAAAATGTATCAATTAAAAAGAAGAAATGACCATTTATGGTCATTTTTATACGCCCTTAGAAATTTTTTGTAAACTTTTCGTTTCCGGATAACTCCTACAGTTTACATCCGATCAAGCTGAGACTTCATACATAGTTAGACCATGATGTCGGGTAGCGCATATTGTTTCGAGGATAAGGTCCACCAAAATTTATACTAATTGAGTTATGCCTCTTTGAAATTTTTTGTGAACCCAAAAATGTTTAGATTAAATAGAAACAAGAGGATAACTCCTCCTACAATTTACATCAGATCAAGCTGAAACTTCATACATAGTTAGACCATGATGTGGGGCAGCGCATATTGCCTACAATTTACATCAGATCAAGCTGAAACTTCATACATAGTTAGACCATGATGTGGGGCAGCACATATTGCCTACAATTTACATCAGATCAAGCTGAAACTTCATACATAGTTAGACCATGATGTGGGGCAGCGCATATTGCCTACAATTTACATCAGATCAAGCTGAAACTTCATACATAGTTAGACCATGATGTGGGGCAGCGCATATTGCCTACAATTTACATCAGATCAAGCTGAAACTTCATACATAGTTAGACCATGATGTGGGGCAGCGCATATTGCCTACAATTTACATCAGATCAAGCTGAAACTTCATACATAGTTAGACCATGATGTGGGGCAGCGCATATTGCCTACAATTTACATCAGATCAAGCTGAAACTTCATACATAGTTAGACCATGATGTGGGGCAGTGCATATTGCCTACAATTTACATCAGATCAAGCTGAAACTTCATACATAGTTAGACCATGATGTGGGGCAGCGCATATTGCCTACAATTTACATCAGATCAAGCTGAAACTTCATACATAGTTAGACCATGATGTGGGGCAGCGCATATTGCCTACAATTTACATCAGATCAAGCTGAAACTTCATACATAGTTAGACCATGATGTGGGGCAGCGCATATTGCCTACAATTTACATCAGATCAAGCTGAAACTTCATACATAGTTAGACCATGATGTGGGGCGGCACATATTGCCTACAGTTTACATCAGATCAAGCTGAAACTTCATACATAGTTAGATCATGATGTGGAGCAGCGCATATTGTTTCGAGCTTAAGGTCCACCAAATATTAATAGAGTTATGCCCCTTTGAATTTTTTTGTAAACTTTTTGTTTCCGGATAACTCCTACAATTTACATCCGATCAAGCTGAAACTTCATACATAGTTAGACCATGAAGCTGAAACTTGTAAAACAGTCAGTATATATATATGCGCCATCTTATTAATTGCCACAGGCGTATAATGCCCCGCTTGCGGAGCTCTTGTTTCTATTTAATCTATACATTTTTGGGATCCATTTTGAAACCTTGTTATATTCAAAACCATGTTATAATGAATCGTGTTATAATGAGGTTGTGGTGTATATGAAGGGCAAGTGGAAAGAAGTGGTAGCAGTGGGTTATGTCATATCTTGAAATTGTTTCATCTTACGATATCGAATTAGTATTTTGATAGAGGAATCTTTATAATGTCTCCCCCATCCCTTCACAGGGAGACATTATAAGAATCTTATATGGGTGCGAGGGGTGGATGGAAAAATCTGTAACGTGGGTCACTGTCCGGCATCACGAGGCTTGCCGACAGTGATCCTGAGGGACAGATTTTTCTATCCACCACTCGCACCCATGTAGGATTCTTTTTCTTGCATACCTTACATTTCTGAGCGTGGATTTTTAATACTGCAGTCACTTCGGTTGCCGATGTCCACCATATTGTGATGGCACTAGCGTTATGTTTAGTGATGTCACTTAACGTGTTGTGACGTCAACATTAACGGAAGCGTATACGAGGTTGTATTCAACCAGTGTATTTATTAAACGCGTGAGAATATTAGATTTTGGGTAAGAACACCAGGGTTAGAACAGAATTTCTATCCCAAGCTAAAACTATGGATTTCCTTATCTGGTGTGCAAGAAATTGTTTTCCCCCCAGGCATCTGTTGGTCTGCCCATCTGTCTATCCGTCACAAAATCATGTCCACTGTTTAACTTGAAAACCATTCAAGTATCTTCACGAAACTTAATATAAATATCAATCAACATTAGACGACGCCCAGAGTGCAAGTAATATAACTCCTGATTTTATACTTTCTGAATTATTTTGAGTTACTTCCCATCCCAAAATTGTGTCCGCTCTTTAACTTGAAAAACGTTCAAGCTATCTCCACAAAACTTCATGTAAATGTCAATTAACATCAGACAATGTACAGGGTACAAGAATTATAACTATTGCATTTATACTTATTGAGTTATTTCCCTTGAAAATTTGTCCAATACAAAATCTTGTCTGTTCTATAGGTTTAAAACCCTTTCAAGAATCTTCACGAAGCTTGATATAAATATCAATCAGCATTGAGGCAGTTCTAATGAGTACTCACATCCTATGTCTTTGAGCAGAAATAATGACCCCACAATTCTTTATAAAGTGGGATTGACCCATTTTGTATCAGAAACCCCAAAACGGGTAACCTGGCAAACAGTGCAGGCCCAGATCAGATGCCGCAGAACGTGGTTTCTGATCATGGCCTACACAATTTGCCAAATGTTCAGCCATTTTCTAAATCAGTTTTGAAGAAACACAACCTGACACCCCTGAATTTTGAAATGGACTTCTGCTATAACGAGGAAGATTCCATTTGGTACAAAAAGGGTTAAGATGGGTATTCATTAAACGGACGTGTCGATGTGCTGCTGATGAGCCATCTCATCAGATCAACACTGTTTGCCATCCTGCAAATACTGGACCCAATATTATCAAGAATGTCACAATTCAATGATGGAATGGTCCACCTCAGAAACTCAGGTGAAAGGACTAAACAAGAATTGAGCCAGCGCATGACAAAACCTACATAAAGATGTGCACCCTTCAAATGCACTACAACCGTTATTAAGCAAGCACCTAAGTGATAATCAGAATGTGCTTGCTTAAGGCACATGCTTTATTAATACAGGTGGATTTTAATGCATTTGCCTTTATCAGGAACCAAATACATGGTTGCTTTAGGCTTGCTTATTGGAGGTTACCAATAAGACAGGTTTTGCTGAACCCGGATTAGTCTGCTCATTTACTCACTCAGACAAGAGATGCCATGTATCTCTCTTTAAATAGCCTGCAGGATATAGAAAGTATATGCGATCAGTGAAGGATTTGATCAGACTGCGTGAATGTGCAGGCTGAGCCCAGTCTTTGCGGGTCCCACAAGCCTTTACATAGGTTTTGTTGTGTGCTAGCCCAATTTACATTTCTCTGTGTTTAGCTCGCAGTCGCAAAGAAGCATACTCCCTTCCATATGGAGAAGTTCGGATATAGCAAAACCAATGTAGAGTTTGTGCAGGGGTACATAGAGAAGCTAAGAGAGGCGGGGATAAAAGAAAACTCCCAGGATATCATCATGTGAGTACAATCAAACTTGTCTTTTTGGCAAGATTTTTTATTCATTTTTTCAAAATTTCATGACAGGAATACATATACAGTAGAACTTCGATGGCTCGAACACTGATAGCTTGTTTACCATGGATAGGTCAAACCCATTCTTGAGCCCCTAGCGAAATCCTCTACATAAGAAATAGTGGGGGATAATTAAGGAGATTTTAGTCTTTTATCTTGCAAATGTATGCTTTGTGTACTCGTTAGAATCGCCTCATCCGTTAGAATCGCCTCGATGAGGCGATTCTAATGAGTACACACAGCATACATTTTTATTATAGAACACCGAAAAGATGTCTAAAAATATCTCGTTATGCCTCCTGACAGTAACCTCAGTGGCTCGAACTACCCCTGTCTTGAACAGATTTTCGTGGTCCCAAAGGTGTTCGAGCCACTGAAGTTCGACTGTACCCATACATCAAATGTACTTACCGTGGGGTGCTATGGTGCAGTGGTAAAGCATCGGATTTGAGATCAAGAGGTAGCTGGTTTGATCCCCGCAAGTGCCAAGTGTTGTTTCCTTGAGCAAGAGACTTCATCCACATTGCTTAGTTCTTGTTTCTTCCCAGGAA